>OZ022250.1:15008486-15108486 GCA_963978915.1 Caenorhabditis parvicauda | reverse complement strand
GATTGTGACAGAAAAATCACTAAACTGTGGTTTTCAACTTTTTATTTTAACGGAATTATTGATCGTTAAATTAACGTTTTTTTTCAAATTTAACGAATCCGTTAATCGTTAATTTAACGGTTTTTCCAAATTTAACGAATCCGTTAATCGTTAAATTAACGATTTTTTCAAATTTAACGAATCCGTTAATCGTTAATTTAACGGTTTTTCCGAATTTAACGAATCCGTTAATCGTTAAATTAACGGTTTTTCCAAATTTAACGAATCCGTTAAACGTTAAATTAACGGTTTTTCCAAATTTAACGAATCCGTTAATCGTTAAATCGGATTTAACGAAAAATTTCGTTAAATTCGTTAAATCGTTAATTTCGTTAAATTTCGTAACCAGCCCTGTTACAGACTTATCCGAAAAAAGACGTTAGCGTTCATATCATTTCGGCCGGAACTTTACAAAAATACAAGATTCTCAACATCAGGCCTTCCTTCAAGGAGTGAGGATATCTATTTAACAGATACAGAACAAGCCAAAAAGATATGACCGTAACTTTTGTGTCTAATTGGCCTGAACTTTATGTGATTTTGAGAAAATAATCTACTATCTCACAGAATCACTTACTATAGTTCTGATTATTTCCTACACCAAAAAGTGTTTTTCGACATCTCTGAAAGTTACAGACTTATCCGAAAAAAACGTTAGAGTTCATATCATTTTGGTCGGCACTTTACAAAAATACAAGATTCTCAACTTTAGGCCTTCCTTCAAGGAGTGAGGATATCTATTTAACAGATACAGAACCGGCTAAAAAGATATGACCACAATTTTTGTGTCTAATCGGTCTGTAACTTTATGTAATTATGAGAAAATAATCTACCATCTCGCAGAGTCACTTACTATTGTTCTGGTTATTTCCTACACCGAAAAGTGTTTTTGACACCTCTGAAAGTTACAGACTTATCCGAAAAAAACGTTAGAGTTCATATCATTTCGGCCGGAACTTTACAAAAATACAAGATTCTCAACTTCAGGCCTTCCTTCAAGGAGTGAGGATATCTATTTAACAGATACAGAACAGGCCAAAAAGATATGACCGTAACTTTTGTGTCTAATCGGTCTGTAACTTTATGTAATTTTGAGAAAACAATTTACTACTTCGCAGAGTCACTTACTATTGTTCTGATTATTTCCTACACCAAAAAGTGTTTTTGACACCTCTGAAAGTTACAGACTTATCCGAAAAAAACGTTAGAGTTCATATAATTTTGGCCGACACTACATAACATCTTCAGCTCTACATGTCAAAGTTCATGGTAGCATCAGAACTATTCCCAACAGCTATAAGAAACCTTGCAATTTCTTCTTTGTCTTGTTCCAGCAGATTTGGTACCATCTTTGCTCCACAACTCTTTTATCTGGTGAGGTTTTCTTTTTCTTATCTGCCGTGTCCTGAGAATCACAAAAACTCAACAAAAAAATCACATCAGAATTTCAAAAGAACATCTTTCAGGCTGAAATAACCCCAATTCTACCGTACGCACTGCTTCTCTTCCTATCCATTGTGGACTTGATACTCTTTGTCGCATTCATTCCAGAGACCAAAGGGAAGAACCTCGAAAACCATCTACCGCCAAAACACAAGTACATATTCTATAGGAAATCTAGTCTGTTGGAAACTTAGAGCCATTGTACATAAGTCATGTTTTTCTGTGTTGGACCATCCTGTAATGAAGTTTATTGGTTGTTTCTTTCGTTTCACTTACTTTGTGCCGGTGACCGAAAAGTCATCCATGTGACTGATGGGGATGGATCTGAAGAGTTGAGTCGATAAAAAACACTACTCATCATTTCTAGAGCTCTGTTATATTCGGCAAATGTCTCCCGTTGTTAGAAATTCTTCTAGACGTTGGGAATTTGTAGAGTTTCGAAGGCATTACATCAGTAGGTAAAATAGCGGAGTTTCTGTAGAAAAGTTACCCAAGCCACAACAAGCCGATAGTCCTCGCTACGCTCAGAGCCCCTTTTTTCCCTTTTTCATAACAAAACCGCATCCAGACTTTTTGATTGAAAAAAGTGATTTTCAGAGGCAATTTCTTCGCAATTTCTCTCTCTCTCTCTCTTTCCAATCCGAAAGTGACTGTAACTGATGCAAGTGATGGTGACATAACTAATGTGACATAAAAAAAGTGACATAACTAATGTAAATATGACTAAAACGTGACATAACTAATGTAAGAAAGTGACATAACTAATGTAAATATGACTAAAACTAATGCAAGAACACACGTAGACCCCCGCAGCCAAGAGTACTCACGCTAACGCTCGCAACATAAATTCGTGGAGCGGTGGCCGAGTGGTTAGAGCATAGAACTTAAACGCGCTAGTCGCAGGACCTTTCGTTTTTTTAAACAATCGTTCCGCTTTCTCATAGTACCTTCTCTGAGCAAGCCTGCTCTGTTGGAACAGTGGAAGCGGCGTATAGGTCTCCATAGTACTTTGTTCAAAGAGAAACTCTTTTTCCGCCCAGCTCTTGTCGAAGCTTGTCAACGGCATACTGCTGAATCAGAATACATGAGATTTCTTGTGAGATGAGTAACAACCTTTCCTTCTTGATCTTGACTTCCTTCTTCTCGCTGTTGGATATCGGTTCGCCATCTAGATGAGTCACAGAGGTTACCTAAAAACCAGTATCTTTTGATTAGGGAAATTCGAGAAAGGTATCCTAAAAGTGTCACAAAAATTGATCTTCGTTCAAAAATGCATTCTGAAACACAAATTCTGAGTATCAAGATATTCTTCCAATAGGCACACTGCGAAGTGTCGGATCAAGAAGCGAGGGGAGGCGACCAATAAGCAGCGAGCACAAACTCCGCCCCTTACGAAGGAAAGTTACATGATTTGCAATTTTTCAATAGCAATCGGCGAAACAACATAGCTTGTTAAGATGAGAAAATAGTACAAAAGAATGAAAAAATTTTGATGTGCGAACGCGCCCTATAGCTTATTTTCGTTCAATATAATGTGCGTGCAACGCGTCTAATCGATAACGATCACATTTCGCTCGGTGTGTTAGGTCTCAAACTCTAGATGACCACATAATCCTCATGTTTCAAAAAATTCCGTTTAACATCTCAAACTCACATTACTTTTGATAAATTCGACATAAACTCTTCTCTCCGTCACAACATTCTCACGACAGTCCAATGTATGCAAATACTCCATTTCACAAATGGGTTTCAACGAAGCGCAAGAAGCAAGTCTGTAAGAGATTCATTCTGCTGGTGATCAATAAAATAACCGAGTCCTAGAAAGACGGGAGTGAGGAATTTGACACATTGTAAAATCGCGCGTTCATGACGTCGTGTATTAATCCCAATCTGCAATCTGCAGCCAACAGTGATTTCCTTTTATAATAAGCTTGGGTTTGGTTGGAAGAACAGCTTTTGTGAAGAGCCAACTCTTGAATACCCAAGTACACTGTGAAATTAACCATTTTATGATGTGTCAAACTCCTCACTTCCGTCTTCCTAGCACGGCGTTATGAAATATCACTTGTTATGAGAAACATCGAGTTCCCTCAAGCAAGGTGTCTGGAGGCCATTCAATGTTGTCAGTCGGTTGTTTTTCAGAGATAAAAAGGTCAGTGACTTCAAAGTCCTTTTTGTAATCATCTGAAGTTGAATTTTATCTTATGGAGTAGTTTCGAAACTTTTATGGCGTTGTCACTGAGATCGAGACTTTCCAAGTTTGGCAGGTCGAAAATTGTTGCTTCAAATCTAAAATTGGAGGAATCTCTCTCTCTCTCTCTCTCTCTCTCTCTCTCTCTCTCTCTCTCTCTCTCTCTCTCTCTCTCTCATCTCACTTCGATATCTGATTCCCAGCTAGATTCAGTTCCTTCAAAGCTGTAAGATACTGAAGTCCGAGTTTAGTCAAGTTAGCATTTCCTATGCTGTTCCCTGATAGATTGAGCACCTGGAGGAACTTGAAAACCTAGAATTGCGAATTAGATAACCTAGACCGTGTGCTCACCTCGGTTCTAGAATTATCTGGATTCGCTACAACCTTGACGCAGTTCGATGCGACTTCTAAGTGAGTGAGCTCTAGAGCGGATAGCTCTTTCAGAGATGACAGCTTGTTTCGGGAGAATGAGATAGTCTTCACATGATTTAGACTGAAAAAAAATGATAAAAGAAAAAAATTTTCACCCATGTTGGAGTAAGGTTAAATTTTAAAAAATTATAGACAAAAATAGGGTGAATTTCAACAAAATTGAATCTTACAGAGGTTTCTGAGCCTTCTCAATCATTATGAGCTCAATTTTCTGGTCTTCGAACCTCATTTCTGCTCGGTTCTTCCAGTCCGGGTACCTGAATCAGCTAGAACTTCCAGACAATGATCGTAACCCACAATCGTTCGATGAACTCTATGCTGAATCCTCTAGACGTTTGCTTGCCAGCTGTAGAACGTTCTTCCAAGGGTACCTGGATTCAAGAAAAACTTAATTTTCAGATCACTATGACCAACCAGAACCCCATCCAGTGAGATTAAGGAGAAACTCAGTGATAAAACCTTTGCCCGATATCCTTCGAATGCGATCACTGGATTGTTCGACAGCTCCAGAAACCAGAGCTTTGGAAAGTTCTGGAAGAAGGCAGTTAGTAAAAGACACCACGCGTGGTGTCTGGAGCGTCAGCGATGCCTGTCTGTGGTGCGCCAAACTACTTTACGCAGTTAAACTTGCTCATTGCCTGAGTATCCAACTTTTTAACATGTGGAACTCAACTTTTTTGCATTTAGTCGCTAATTATCATAAATACTCATCATAAAATGTGAATAACAATAGCAAGTTTGCGAGATGCTTCTTGTTCAATAAAACTTTGATATTTCAAGAATCCCACTTTTTTAAACTCAAAATCACAATATCAGAACTTGAGGTGAGTTTTTAGGTAAAATTAGAAAATACACTACAGCTACAATAATACAACCAAAAGGTCCTCACCCTCAACAGATCCAAGTCGAGTTTATCCTTTATATGATTGTCGTTTAAGTATAGAACTTCCAGATCACGGCAATTCTCGAATCCCTTCATGGATTTGATCAGATTCCTACCGGCTTTGAGAGATTTCAAGTTTTCCAGACAGTCGAAATGAAGGGCGATCAACTTGTTCGATGTAACGTCTAAATGTGTCAGTGACCTGGGCAGAATCTCCACCTAAACTTGGGATTTTTCACTTTCATTTCGTTCTGTAAAACCTTCACGAGGTGGTTTTCAGAAACGTCCAAAGTGATAAGATTTGGTAGGCAGGAAAGCTTCTGTAAGTTGTTTTTTGGGGTTTCAACTTTTTCTGTCCGGAAGTTCTGTACATAGCGGAAGTCAACTTGAGCCATTATTAACTACTAGAAGCAATAGAACACACCGAGCTAAAAGTGATCGTCATCGATTAGACGCGTTGCGCGCGAATTATATTGAACGAAAGTTCGCTTTAGGGCGCGTTCGCACATCAATATTTTTTTCAATCTTTCGTCCTACTTTTCTCATCTTAACAAGCCAATTTGCTTCGCCAATTGCTGTTGAAAAATTGCAAATTGTGTAACCTTCCTTCGTAACTTGCTTTTTATCATGAATTTTGAAAAAACATCAGAGAAAAAAGTTTTTAAACTACAGTAACTGTAATTTGATCTGGAGCGGTGCAGGATTTACGAAAGGGGCAGGGTTTGTGCTCGCTGCTTATTGGTCGCCTCCCCTCGCTGCTTGATTTGACACTTTTCTACAGCGCTTAGCGCGTTGTGTAGAACAAGAAAATGTGTACAAAATCAGTACACATTGGAAAAAAGTACCCCTGACTGTCCCGATAGCTTACCCGTGAGAACATCCTTTCTATTAGGTTGTCGATTAAATGCCCGAATTTTTTGGGGTGTTTTTGAGTACACGTCCTGACTTTCCTGGACAACAACCGCCTCCCTCCCTTAGTGGGTTATTGTTGTTAAGTCTTCCCCTTGCTATAAGTATGAGTGAGTCTTCACTAAGTTTCATTGATAAGTAATGATAGCCCCTTTTTTCCGCGGAAATTTTCACGACTGTCAGTTTTTGCTGTTTCCTTACCTTTCTGGCTCCAACCAAAAGGGAGCTAGGGATAGTCCTAACCAAACGTACAACAAGACTGTATGACTTGCAAGTACAGCCAACAAATAGAACATTTAATTTAATGAGAAGAGTTACAACCTCGAAGATGTCCCCAGGTCAGGTCGTCGATCTGAGATGAATACGGACAAGCTACTTGAAGCCGGGGAGGCTGAGCAATATGTGAATACTCGTGAATTGGAGTACACATTTGGGTTCAGCCATTCCACTATTGCAAAAAATCTCAGGTCCATCAAAAAGAAAAAGATGCTCGAAAGTTGGGTAATCCATGGTATCATCGATTTTGATCGAATTCGGGGGGTTGACATGTCGATGTCTGTGCTTGCCTCTCAACGCCGTCTTCAATCACTCGATTTTATCATTACTGACAATGAGAAGTGGATAGTCTACCCTAATAATGCACGGAAGGCCGCTTGTGTAAATGACGATTCCCCTGCTCCAGGCGTTTTTAAAGCTGATTTTCATGGTAAATAAATGATGCTCTCCGTCTGGTGGTCTGTTCGTGGTATAGAAAATTGGGAGACCTTAAAGGCTGGTACTATTCTGAACAATGAACTCTGTGTTCGTCAGCTACGAGCCCTAAAAGCTCATTTCATTTCTACTCGCGAAGCCGATGCAAAAATCTATCTTCAACACGACATCGCTCGACCCCATGATAGTATATTAACCAGGACCGAGCTACTCGATTACGGTTGGACCGTCCTACCCCACCCATCCTATAGTTTTGATCTAGCCCTATCTTATTTTCAAATGGCCCTTGGCCTCCAACGATTTATAGATGGAAATAATTACGCTAATGTAACCGAGGTCAAATCCGCACTCCACAACTTCTTCCAGTCATACGGCGAGACCTGGTATCGCCATGGCATTGAGAAGCTACCCCAACGGTAGTAACAAGTCATAAATGCTGATGGTCAATGTATATAATATCACCAATGTGCAGTGTTAAGATAATGATAAATGAATTTTTTCACAAAAAGTTCGGATACTTAATCGACAACCTAATACTTCATGTAATTTGACTGTCGTTGTTTTCTCCATAGACTACCTTGGTTAGACTAATTCCTGGTAGGAACATCAAACTTGGCTCATTTTCAATACTAATGATGAATAAAGCTACCAGAAGCACTCCCCAACCTTGATCGAAGTCAATTTGTTCTTCCGAAGAGATAAATGTTGCAAGCTCGGCATTCCCTGTATACCAGCTAGTTTGGTCAACTTCAGCTCGGACAAGTCCAAAGTTGTCATTCGCATCTGAAAGGGTGAGTTCGAGTTGGAAACCGCTTACGGTCCGCGACCGATTTGTTTCTTGATCGCTTCAATCTTTTCCACAAACTGAATTTTCTCTATACTGGCAGTAACTACTCGCATCATGATCTAAAAAATGCCACAGACATGCCGACTTTTGGAATGACCAAAAGTAATACACAGAGTACTCACAAATATATCCACGGTATCATGACACGGGACAGGTCTATAATAAGCCAAAACAATCTCCAGAAATGTTCTTATTGTGAACATGTTGGCCGTCACTTGGGCACTCCCCCACCGTCGCTCGTACTCTTTCTTCTCAATGACGTCACTGACTTTTTTCACTTTGCTGAAGGTTCTGACTCAATTTCTTTTGAAGTCTATCTACCTGGCTTTGTTCCCAGTAGCGTTGACAGAAGCTTCAGTAACTTCAACAGTCTTCTGCATCCGTTCCTCTCGAATGTCCAGCTTGATGTTCATATCGTTGAGAATTTTGAGTTGGTCGGACCAGGACTTTTCGAACTGGTCTTGATGTCTGGAACGATTAGGAATCAACACTGTTCTAACATCCGGGTAGATTGTTACCACTCAGAAGTTATTTTGACTTTAAAATATAAAATAGAAAATGTGTGAAGAGATAAGAGCCGCCTAGAAAGGAAAAAGGACGGAGCCGTCGAGAAAGGAAAATTGCAGAAAGAAAAGTGCTATGGATTTTTTGTGCGTCAGGAGAAAGCCTACGAGAAAAAACACTCATAAGCGCCTGAGCAAAGCAAAGGTCAATTTTAACAGATTTTTTTTTCAAGTTTCATTATCTAACTAGAAAAATAGATATTATTAGGTTGTCGATTGAGTCCCCGAATTTTTTTGGGTGTTTTTGAGTACACGTCCTGGCTTTCCTAGACCACAACCGCCCAGCTACGAGTCATCAAAGCTCATCTCATTTCTACTCGCGGAGCCGCTGCAAAAATCTATCTTCAACACGACAACGCTCAACTCCATGTTAGTAAATTAACCAAGACTGAGCTACTCGATTACGGTTGAACCCTCCTACCCCACCCACCCTATAGTTTTGATCAAGCCCTTTATTATTTCAGTATGGTTTCTGGCCTCCAACGATGTAAAGATGGAAATAATTACGCTGATGTAGTCGAGGTCGAACCCCATCTCCGCAACTTCTTCCAGTCATACTGCGAGACCTGGTGTCGCAATGGCATTGAGAAGCTAACAAGTCATAGATGGTGATAGCCAATATACATAAAATCACCATTGTGCATTGTTAAGATAATGATAAATGAAATGTTCTACTAAAAATTCGGATACTTAATCGACAACCTAATATTTCGGAAGTTTTTGCATTTTAATTAAAGCATAATGAGAAACTTCTTTCTCTGAAATAATCACCTAATCTGCATCATGGTGAGCTGTCCCAGTGGTTGCATTTCAACGGCCAGAATGGCTACAAATCTGATATCTGCCCAAGCTGTAGTCTGATCACTGGGTGTGACTATGTTTGCTGCGTCTGAATTGTGAAACTGGGTATTTTCGTAAGATCCTATTCCTATTTACAGACTCAGATTGAACCTCAGCCGACCCAAACCTAACTAAAGCCTAAAATAGAGGAGTTTATAGTTACTTCTAACAGCATCCACTTTTAAATTAACATCATAATTAAGTTAACAACTAAAAAAGTTCAAACTAAAAACCAAGGTGACTGTAGGAAACATTCGGTGTATCTCACTAGAATACCGTGAAATTGTGTCTCACAAAACAGAAAATACCTACGAGGAACATTTAAAATGTTTCCTTGTCTATGTTTGTCGACTTTAAGTCAGAATGCCCTCGATTTAGCTTGGAAGTGATACGCAATAAAAAAGGAGCCGGATGCAAAAATATTTCATGAGTCATACCCTCGCGAAGGGAAAAATTGAGGTCGCTGATCGAACATTTTTCGCTACGCTAGTTTTGGTGAAGGTGAAATCGCTATTTTCGATTTTTAATAATTTCCCTCCTGTCTTCAAAATTTTTCTCGGGCAGATACAGGGTGCAAACGGTCGGTGTCCGCTCCGGCAGCATCCGCTCTGTGCCCTGTGTGCGCCTCGAAAACACGTTTTTGTTTCAAGCGAGATATTTTAACTTTGAAAATTACTTTTTAAAACCGTACACGTTAACGCCACAGGGCCTTCTTGACCACACGCCCTACACAAATGGATCCAACCGTGAAATCAATCGGCGGCGTGGTGAAGTGGTTGTGATCTTGCTTGAAACAAAAAACGCGCAAAAATTTTCTACATGAAAACTTCATTATTCGACCTTCTTAACACATCTGGCTAGGTCTCAACTCTGGATCCCAATAACGTACAAGATCAACTCCTGTTCAGAGCACAAAACGGATGCTGCCTCTGCGGACACCCTTGCGCCCTGTGTACGCCCGAGAAATATTTTGCTCCCCCTTTGAGATTCCACCTTCATCTTCCGGTGCGCTGGCACTGTGAACTCTGGCAACTCTGTTGCTGGATCCCTTCCAGAGGACAATTGGAATGAAGAATAGTAGTGTCTGAACGTTGACTTGTAGACCATAGCAATAATCGTAGCCTATAGGCTATAATAAAAGTCGTGATAATCAAATAAGAATCGTCTTGAGTCAATAGGGAGTTTTTAATTCATGCTGGTCAACTTTCAGGTTTATCTTCAACTTTTTAAGTTTGACTAACTTCTGGTAGGAACATTGAAACTTTGCTTATGATCAATGAATCTTTTTGACACTTGGATAATCTCCAAACTTTTTTCTCTGGCGGACACAGGGCACACATAGCTTCCTCTACCTGTAAAAAAGTCTGGCCTCCGTAAATCGGGTACTTAGTACCGTAGCAGTTTTGCCTTAAAATACAAGAACGATTTACGTAATGAGACTTTAATTTCAGAATGGACTGAAAGTAAGAATAATAATTTAAATTCACAAAGATCTAACTGTTCGTTGTGAGAGTTCGCACCCTTTCGAGAAAAATTTTGGAGACCAAACATGAATTTGAAATCAACAACTTTTCGAACACAAAACACCTTCTCCTTCGACTGCTTCTTGATGATCTCAAAGTCTCTGACCAACTTTGCACTAGCATGCTTGTAACTCTCATCGGTTAGGTGATCCAGCAGGTCAATGATGGAAATCACATCAAACATCCTATCATTTGTCTGTTTCTCCAAAATATGAAATTTCTCCACGTCAGACTTCACAAAATCCCGTAGGACCAGACTCGCACGGATATGGAGCTGAACTCTATATGGATTCTGATGACAAGTCTCCAACCTCATAACTATGTTTCATAGAACAATTGAAATTCAGAAACTGCGTCAGCGTTGCTACTTCATCTGAAGTGCCTTCTTTCAGCAGCAGAGATCCACCTGATTCCAGGGAGTTCGCAATCTTGTAGCGACTAATTTCTTGCTTGTACTCTACCAGAGCTGCGAAGTTCTCTGAACGTTCACATTACGGGGAAGCTAGTGTCTAAAACTTTTCAACTTCTTCACAGCCTTTGCATTATTCGAACACAGCTCATGGAATCTCTTGACGACCTCCTTCTTCACATCCTTTGTAGACATACCGTCACGGTAACGGGACAATGCTTCGGACAAGCCGTACAGCTTTCCTTCTACCTTGGAGCACATTTTATCCATTTGCTGAAATGTGAACTTTAGTAAGTCTTCGAACTGGAAAATCATATCCAGTTTTCGTGAACGTCTTCTGAAAAAAGTTTTCAACAAGACCGACCATGGAAAAATCTCGCGCGGACTATTCACGAGTTTTTGAATTTGCTGCCACGTGGCACAGAAATCATTAAAAAATGTCAAATTTTCACACAGTTCATTACAATCTCCCCCATTCGGTTTCAATTACAGCGCGAAGACGCTTCGGGTATGAGTCTACGACAGCACGCAGGTAGTTGACGTCAAGATCTTTCCATACCTTCTGAAGGGCCAAGTTCGAAGCTGCCAAACTGGAGTAATTTCTTGTTGAGACGACAAAAAATTACTCCAGTTTGGCAGCTTCGAACTTGGCCCTTCAGAAGGCATGGAAAGATCTTGACTCAACTACCTGTGTGATGTGGTCGACTCATACCCGAAGCGTCTTCGCGCTGTAATTGAAGCCGAAGGAGGAAGATTTGAAAATCATTAGATAAATTTTGTTCCTATATGGTTATAATATACAGTGTGAAAATTTGAAGATTTCTGTGCCACGTGACAGCGCTTTTACGACGGACCCATACTTAATAGTCACCCTGTACAAGAACAAATTAAAGGACCTACCTTCACATCTTTCAGACTTTTCTCCTCCAACTTCAGTAACTCATTCATGGCGCTGGCGATCTTCACCTCTGCTAGTGGCTTAAGACAAACATCTCAATGACTTCATACAAACAAACCTTGTAATGAGCACTGAACGCTTCAGTAACAATATCGTCGTTGAGGTGTTCAACGTATCTCAACGAATAGGAGATGCTGTAGAGAAGGGAGCTTGTCGGTTGTAGGCATGATGGGCTATAGGCCAGTGAAAACAAGTTCAGGTTTCGGAGTGATGGTAGAGCGAAGATTGGGAAGATTGCCTTAAGATGCACGGAGTGCAAAGATCAAAAAAATCGAGTGAGGGTGGAGTTTCAAAAAAGGCGCGAATCACTCGACCCCAATCAATAGATTTAATTTTACGCTCCGGATGACCGCTTTGCAGCCGTCTATTGGTATTTTTAATCATTTATTCCATGTATTCTGTTCAATTTTAGTCCTTATTGAACATGAAAATTGTTTTAAAAGTTATTGTAAGATATTTCGAGGAGACTAACCAGTATTGATATTGAAAACGTAGTATATTGAAAACGACATCGTAAAAAAATTATTTTGAAAATTGATTTTTTCCGGATTCATAAAAGAATCTGATTACCTAAATAAAAATGAACTGTTTCTTGACATCAGAAGACCGGAAACGCGTCAAAACGGCGAAACCCGCGGCGGGTCCGCGACACACTGGGTATATGTGCAGGCAGACAGCAGCGCGTGTGAATTTTACTTCGTGTGAGTGGTAGCTGGCCGACACCCGCTGTACGCGTATCAGGCAGGACGGCCCCTAAACTTACCGAATTTTTGAAAGCCCGCAATGGGCCAAATATTTTGATAATTCTATTGAAGATAGAATGAGAGACTTTCAAAAGTCATGCAACTTGTGCTTTTGTAGCTCGTCCTAATTTGTAACATGGGAAAAAGTGTTGAGCTACTTGTAAGAAATAATAATGAATAAGTTACAAATGCTTTAGGTGAACCGCAATAAGCACAAAAATGTCTAGGCAATGACGTCATCGACGACGACGTCAGAATCGAATTTCAGATTCTAAAATGAATTCAGAAAAAATTTCAGTTTTCAAAAAAAAAAACTTTTTCGACGACGTCACCTACGATGTCACCGACGACGTCGTCGGATTCGGATGGTACAGATTACTACGACGTCGTCGGATTCGGATGGTACAGATTTCAGATTACTAATTTTTGAATGATGACATCACCGTGAGCAAAAATTCTGTCATCTGAACCATCGTCAACGTCAAGAAGGCCTAGAAATCAAAATCCAAGTCCATTGCCAATAGCATTGCCAATCGACTGCCAATACAATTGGATTGGGCGAAAGCGATGAGCAAAAGAGAGAGAGAGAGAGAGAGAGAGAGAGAGAGAGAGAGAGAGAGAGAGAGAGAGAGAGAGAGAGAGAGAGAGAGAATGAGAGAGAGAGAGAGAGAGAGAGAGAGAGAGAGAGAGAGAGAGAGAGAGAGAGAGAGAGAGAGAGAGAGAGAGAATGAGAGAGAGAATGAGAGAGAGAGAATGAGAGAGAGAGAGAGAGAGAATGAGAGAGAGAGAATGAGAGAGAGAGAATGAGAGAGAGAGAGAATGAGAGAGAGAGAGAATGAGAGAGAGAGAATGAGAGAGAGAGAATGAGAGAGAGAGAATGAGAGAGAGAGAATGAGAGAGAGAATGAGAGAGAGAGAGAGAATGAGGGAGAGAGAGAGAGAGAGAGAGAGAGAGAGAGAGAGAGAGAGAGAGAGAGAGAGAGAGAGAGAGAACGATATGAACACAGTCAATTTTCCGTAAAAATATCACAATGCATGTTTGAAGTTTACCATAGTCAAATTATTCTTTTGGAAAAGGAAAGTAGACTCGAAAGATATACAAAAAAAGAGAGAGAGAGAAAAAAAAAAGAGAGAGAGAGAGAGAGAGAGAGAGAGAGAGAGAGAGAGAGAGAGAGAGGGAGAGAGAGAAAGAGAAAGAGAAAGAGAGAGGGAGAGAGAGAGAGAGAGAGAGAGAGAGAGAGAGAGAGAGAGAGAGAGAGAGAGAGAGGGAGAGAGAAAGAGAAAGAGAAAGAGAGAGGGAGAGAGAGAGAGAGAGAGAGAGAGAGAGAGAGAACGATATGAACACAGTCAATTTTCCGTAAAAATATCACAATGCATGTTTGAAGTTTACCATAGTCAAATTATTCTTTTGGAAAAGGAAAGTAGACTCGAAAGATATACAAAAAAAGAGAGAGAGAGAAAAAAAGAGAGAGAGAGAGAGAGAGAGAGAGAGAGAGAGAGAGAGAGAGAGGGAGAGAGAGAAAGAGAAAGAGAAAGAGAGAGGGAGAGAGAGAGAGAGAGAGAGAGAGAGAGAGAGAGAGAGAGAGAGAGGGAGAGAGAGAAAGAGAAAGAGAAAGAGAAAGAGAAAGAGAGAGGGGAGAGAGAGAGAGAGAGAGAGAGAGAGAGAGAGAGAGAGAGAGAATGAGAGAGAGAGAGAGAGAGAGAGAGAGAGAGAGAGAGAGAGAGATAAAGGGTCTTTGAGCGTAGTGAGGACTACCTGTTAGTTGTAAAATATTTTGAGAGTTAGATCTTCAGTACTGTACAGGACAAGAACTCACAAGTGTGGCACCTCAAAATAAGCAAAAAAACCTTGAAGGACGACAAATTATTCCCAGAAATATCGAGTTGTTGCAGTGACTTCGGCCAGAAAGCAGTCATCATAACTCCATCCCGCATCTTGTTATCCGACAGGTTCAAGCTTGTGAGATCTCGCATGTCGCAAAGAAACTAAAAAAAAAGATCTTACAGCTGGAAAAGTGTGGGACAACCTCCAAGCTCTTCAAATTATTAGAAGCCAGGTCCAACACTTGAAGACCCCTCAACGATGTTAGAGCTAGTGCTGATTCTATCTCATTTTCGTAAAGGTAGAGCTTCCTGAGGCCCACACAGTTCTCGATTCCTGCTAGTTCCTGGAAATAATGTTTTCAATGACATCGTGAAAGGGAGATTTGTGAAAGACACTGCCTACTTGTGCTTTAATCTTTGCTTTAGCTTTAAAAGAGCGCGCTTTTCGATCCTGGAAAGCAAGAAGTTCTGAACACTCCTTGTAAGCCGAATTACAGTATCCTAAGTACTGTGACTTCGAGAAGGAGACTCAGGTTCACGACAGAATATGTTGTTTAATGAATTCAGGAGGTCCCTGAACCTATACAAGTCAGAAACGAAAGAACACCGAACTGGAAAATTCATGGTCTTTTGGTAAATAACTCAAGGAAAACGTTCGGTGTTCGAAATAATTTGGATATGAAAGCAAAAATTACTAATTCCGACACTGTTTGAAGTCGTACAGACATCCACTGAAACCAAACAGACACTGTTTGCATCCTTTTTGAGAACGGTGTCTCACATAGCTCCCTCTACCTGTAAAAAAGTCTGGCCTCCGTAAATCGGGTACTTAGTACCGTAGCAGTTTCGCCTTGAAATACAAGAACGATTTACGTAATGAGCCTTTAATTTCAATGGACTGAAAGTAAGCATAATAATTTAAATCCACAAAGATCTAACTGTTCCTCGTGAGAGTCCCGACCCTACCGTACTCATTCTGCAAAAGTGAGATTAGAGCGCGTTTGAAAACGGCCATGCTTCTAGCGATATATGTGTGTCTGTTTGGATTCATATAGATACCGCCTCAACTAATATGGATACTGGAAAACATACAGACACCGAACGTTTTCCTTGGGTAAAGAAACTGAAGAAGTCGACCATATGTTACCATCAAGTCTAGTTATAGTGTTTCCGAATGGAATCCTTCTTCACATGATATGTGTACTTGAACACCTCGCTTTCCAGAATTGAGAAAAGTTCAGAGCAGTTTGGTGCCTCTCAAAAACCGCCTTGTAGTTCACATCACCTTCAAAGATCCTTCACAGATCCACAGCTCGGTCAATGTCGCGGATACTTCGATGAGTGGCTTTACACATGTGATCTGCTGGCCGAAGACTCTATGGAAAATGTTTATGGTAAATTGTAAAGTGAAAAACCTGAGAACAGACAAATTCGAGAAGTACCGGAGACCGACCAGGACCGGCAGGCCTCCGAAGAATCGCTCCAGGAGTTCATAGGTTTCGCCTTCGGTCTGAAGACGGTGGGTTACTGTAGCTAAAGTGGTTACGGTAACACGCGAATTCAAGCTCAATACCTGACTACTTTACCGAAAATAAGAATGACAATAACCCGCGATTACTGTAATCACAATACGTCAAAAAGTCCACATGAGGACCATGATCAGTCTTATCTTCGTTGTACTGGTCCTGAGGGCTTTTGTAGCGTTGATGGTCAATCAAGTATAACTTTTTAGAAACTGAATGAAATCACCCAAAAAACGAGAGCAGCAGTAAAAACAACGGAAATTATAGGGTGTTTTGCTTGTGTCCGTAAAGACGTTCTATGTACAGGGTGGCCACTATTTACCCGCGGAAGTGTTAACTGATATATTTCAGGAAGTATGAGTCAGAAAACCGTGTAAATTGACAAAAATATTATTTATTATCGTAGCAACAATTATCATCTAGTTTCTTTCCATTTGACCCCAATTTGTGGCGAAGACAGCTCCGAGACGGCTCGGGTAGGCGTCGATAATCGCACGCAGGTAGTCTTGGACTAAACGTCCCACTACTCGACCAGGGTCTTGTTTGAAGCTTTGATACTTTGATGGTGTTTAGTATTAAGCTTATACTACAAAGTTCTCTAGCTGGCGTAATCCAACGAAAACGCGTCTGGCGACGGCGCTGGGAATTGTTGCTTAGCATAAACGCAGTCAAGTGGGTCTCGCACCCCCGTTGCGACGACTTGGTTGTGTGTCGTGGCGCGCCGTATCTCTGCTACCTCCTTTAAAATTATTTTGGTACCAGAGACGATATACCTACTTTAAAAACTTTAAAACATGGACTTCTTTGCTGATTTTGATACAATTATTGACAAAAAACCACGGTGAGTTGTCACCGGCACACCTTACTCCAAAAATCATTCTCCTAGCAAGGTAAAAGGCTTCATGGTTCAACATTTTTCTGTCAAAAGCTGCTCCGGGTGTCTATGTAACAGGTCAACAAATTTGAGTATCGAAGTCGGCCTACACCATCAACAGAGCTTCATCAAAGAGCACTGATACCGAGCGTTCACCAACGCGCGTGCGCTGGAAGAGTCATCTTGATATTTCGGACCGTTTCTTAGTTATGTACATTCACTTAGAACTGAACCGATTGATCTTAAACTTGGTGAAATAGTAAAACAAATATTATTTGATGGAAAACTGGAATAAAAAAAACATCATAAGAGTGCCAGTGGCTTCATTCTGGACAAATACGACGTCAAACTTTCCGCGGGTAAATAGTGGCCACCCTGTAGGTGTCAGTTAACGTTCTAGACCGGTGATCTTCACAAAATGACTATAAACAAACACCTTTAAACCCTACCTTTAACGTAGCAATATCAATCCCATTCGCAGCACATAGTGACTCAAGGTACTTGATGTACTTCGCTTTGAGGTTCGACAGAGAGTTCGCGACCTGAGAAGCTGTGGCCAATAGATTCGGCATGGAGAGATGTGTTCAGACGGCGAATGTATCCCAAGGTGACCCCACTTCCTATAATCACGCTCGACTGGGTATTGAGCAAAGTAGCAAAGCGAAAATTCATTCAAAGAGTCAAACTTCTCGTTTTCTACACGTTAGATTAGCGGTATACATGAATCCAATAGACAAGGTGATAAACTAGCGTTCACAACGTACAAACAGATTAGAATTGGAAAGTGAAGTCAGGGTTGTAGGCCAGCTTGTCCAGGTTGGGTTGGCAGGCAAAGTTGATCATTGGTGGTGGACCGCAGAGAAGAACTGCGTTGTCTTCGGTTGGGGCGAAGAGATGGTCCTAAAGTAATGTGATTATTGGTAACTCCTGGAGAAACAAGTTGAGAGAGAAAGAGAGAGAAAGAGAGAGAGAGAGAGAGAGAGAGAGAGAGAGAGAGAGAGAGAGAGAGAGAGAGAGAGATTGAGAGGGGAAGAGAGAAAGAGAGAGATTGAGAGGGGAAGAGAGAAAGAGAGAGAGAAGAGAGAGATTGAGAGGGGAAGAGAGAAAGAGAGAGAGAGGGACAGAAATTTCAAAATTTAGCGTAATTTTTGTTTTGAACACAACCGCTCCAAAACTTTTCGTGGACCGGCATCGGACCGTAAATGGGCGACTATCGTCTCGGACATGTGTCGCCTAATTAAAGTCCAATGCCGGTCCATTTACAGTCCATGTGTCGCCCGGTTGGATGAAACGGGCGACACATGGACTGTAAATGGACCGGCATCGGACCGTAATTGGGCGACACATGTCCGGGACGACTGTCGCCCATCTACGGCCCAATGCTGGTCCACGAAAAGTTTTGGAGCCGCACTGCTTTTCGCGAGCCATCTATCCCATTTTCAATTATCGATACTCGTCAGAAATGAAAGCAGAAACGAGATGAACACTGTCAATTTTCCGTAAAAATATCACAATGCAGGTTGAAAGTTTACCATAGTCAACTTATTCTTTTGGAAAAGGAAAGTAGACTCGAAAGATAAACAAAAAATATCTCGATAGTCATTTTCTTCCAACCATCAAACTTGTACATAAAAAAATTTACCTGAATCATGTTATGGTCGATGAATCCCTTTGAGAATGCCCATCCTTCTGGGGCTCTGTCCACCGTGTACCAGACGGAGAATCTATCTGGATGAGCAGCTGCCAGGTCATCGAGTTCTTTTCTGTAAGTAACATTCAATTTTTTAATGTATGAAGCGAACTTCAGCTCTATCCACACTCTCTCACAGTCAGAAACACAAATTCACCTGCACAGAATATCTTCCTCGGTTTGGTTAGCGAACAGCAACTTGACCTTGGTCTTGTCAACGTCATTCTTCAGAATTGCAGTCACAATCTGAATGGTCACTCTACAATTATTTACTGGATTTTTTCTTTTAGTTCGAAGAGGATAGAAAATTACAGTACACACCTCGCAACCGCTTTGCATTTTTTGAACTACAGTAACTGAAATTTGATCTACTTTATCGATTTACTTTGCTTATACTTTTAACTACGTTCACCGCAGTGTGCAATATGGAAAAAATACAACGAAAACATTTTCTCCTTTTCCTATGAAAAACGGTCACTGTCTTTTGGCGGCATGTTATCAGCACGTATGGGGTTCGAGCGTTATATGATTTTTTGTCTTTTTAATTTCACAAATGAAGGACCACAAAGTACACATGTCTGGATAATTTACAACTAAACTATGGCGAGCTTCGAGCAACACAAAATACATGCAAATCTATTAAAGATCTTTCAAAAGTCGAAAAAGTACCTGGAGCATTGGGGTGATACCAGTTCCACCAGCAATCATCGAGACTGTGGCGAATGAGAATGGCTTTGGTGCGCTCTTCTTGTCCGGCTTCACGGCAAACTTTCCGTGTCCTTTGTAGACGATGAGACCGGATGGGCCACGGAAATCGATCTAAACGTCTTCTTGCGAAATTCACTATCAATTTTCCAATCGATCAAAGCAAAATGTAAAAACTTACACTGTCACCAATGCTCAGCGACTCGAGATGCTGACTCATCTTACCTCCTTCGGGGAATCTGGGGTTAGTGTCGCGGAAGTAGACCTGAACGTGATATTTGATTTTGGGAGCTTCGAAAACCAATGAAATTATCGGAAAAATGGAAAAGTTTTCCTCGAAATTTTTAAATTTCATATTTCCCTTCTAGTTTTTTGGTTACTATCCAATATCAGAAACTAGATGAATTTCAAGTGACATGACAGTGTCATTCAGTACAAAACTATTCCCCCCCTTAATGCTCTTTCTCTCTCTCTTTTTTCTCTCTTTTCTCTTCTCTCTCTTTCTCTCTCTCTTTCTCTCTCTCTCTCTCTCTCTCACACTCACTCCTCCTCTCTCTCTCTCCGTAAGTTTCTCACAAGCAATCAAAGTTACCTTGACCAAAAGTTCAACAAAGCCCTTATCGTCATCGCTTGAGACTGGTGTGTATGGGCGAACAACAAGCTTGCCGTCAATCTGAATCACAGTTTCCTACCCATTCCTGAGTATTGCTTACATGAGCGCTGAGGTAGACGTGCTGACCGATTGGCAGTCCAAGAACGTGTTGTGGGCTTGGAAGACCAAACTTGAACTTTCTTGTGTCGTGGCTGACGACTGTCTTCTCTACCAACTTCAGTGGATACTTGACGGTATCGTCCAGGAGTGTCTTCTTTACTGACTGAAACGATAGTTTTCTTACGACTCTTCCAGGTTAGTGTGAAAAAAGTTTGTATATGAGAAGCAAGATACACATACAGTTGCGTCAGAAAGTTAATGCACGATATCGTTTTTTGAAATATCTCAACGTTGGACAATCGGATAGGTTTGTAAGTTTCAGAAATTGTGAATAAAACATTTTTATACACTGTGAAGGAATATCGAACCAATAGGAAATTTTTTCACATGAAAGTAGTTATTTTCTGCAAAACCACTGAAAATTTACTTTTTCTCTCAAAATTCATTTCTCGTTTTTTTCTTTCATTTTCAATTTTTCTGGTTTTTTGTAAATAATTTTTCAAAGATCAAATAATTTAAATTATGAGAATCAAAAAAACAACCAAATCGGAGATCGTTCGAGGTCATCAGATGAGATTAAAGTGGCTGCATTTTACTAAACAGTCCCAGAAGAAGATATCACCTCCGTATGATTTTAGTCTCGCTCCATCTCAGCTGGAATCGTTTGAAAAACCTTTCACTACAGTTTCTTCATTATATCGACTCCATTTGAGATTATCTAGGAATCATGCCAGGACGTTAGCCATTGATCTTGTGGCCAGACTTTCCAAGAGTCATGGAGTGACAGTCAGTTTTTTGACCATAAAACTGAAACGCCTCCATGAAGACGTCTAATTTTTTGCAGACACGTTGTATACATCAGATTTGTTCATTTGATGAGTAGGACAGCCACTAATAAATTGTCTTAAAATACTAGAAGATAATCAAACTGGAGTGAACGGCTAAAAATTTTCGATGTTTTCTACAAAAGTGGTTTAAAGTTATCATAGTTCATAAATTCGAGTTTTTTGTTGAATGAACCAGACATAAACATTCGGAAAATGTTTTCATGTCAAAGAAAGTTACTTGTATGACCTAATTCATCTAAGAACTCGGGTAAATGAAATCTGAAAACTGGCTGTTTTGCACTTTTCTGTTCGCCTTGATTGAGTACTGCCAGATCGGTGATTTTCGTACGATCAAAAATCGGAATGAAGGAAACCAATGTAGACGTTGTGTCTGCAAAAAATTAGACGTCTTCATGGAGGCGTTTCAGTTTTATGGTCAAAAAACAGACTGTCACTCCATGACTTTTAGAAAGTCTGGCCACAAGATCGATGGCTAACGTGATCGAAGATCGATGGCTAACGTGATCAAGATCGATGGCTAACCTGGCATAATTCCTAGATAATCTCAAATGGAGTCGATATAATCAAGAAACTGTAGTGAAAGCTTTTTCAAACAATTCCAGCTGAGATGGAGCAAGACTAAAATCATACGGAGGTGATATCTTCTTCTGGGACTGTTTAGTAAAATGCAGCCACTTCAATCTCATCTGATGACCTCGAATGATCTCCGATTTGGTTGTTTTTTGAATGTCATGATTAAAATTGTTTGATCTTTGAAAAATATGCACAAAAGAGCAAAAAAATTGAAAACAAAAGAAAAAAACGAGAAATGAATTTTGAGAGAAAAAAGTAAATTTTGAGTGGTTTTGCAGAAAATAACTACTTTCATGTGAAAAAAATTTCTTAGTGGTTATATATTCCTTCGCAGTGTATAAAAATGTTTTATTCACCATTCCTGAAACTTACAAACCTATCCGATTGTCCAACGTTGAGATATTTCGAAAAACGATATCGTGCATTAACTTTCTGACGCAACTGTATCTAGCAAAAAGTCTGACCGATTTCAAACGCGCGCAAGTCGCATTTTTGTGAAATGAGTACGGTATGAGTCGGGACTCTCATGACGAACAGTTAGATCTTTGTGGATTTAAATTCTTATTCTTACTTTCAGTCCATTGAAATTAAAGGCGCATTAATTAAATCGTTCTTGTATTTTAAGGCTAAACTGCTACGGTACTAAGTAACCGATTTACGGAGGTCAGACTTTTTTACAGGTAGAAGAAGCTATGTGAGATAGTCACGAGCAAAGCACGTGTGTTCTTCAACTTCGTTTTCGACAATATTCAAAATTCTGACACACATAATTATTATTTGTGTTCTATGGACGTACAAAATATGAATTACTATTATCCCTCTTCGTAACATACAATATTCAGAACGTATGAGACCGAACGGCACCGACTTTGTGCAAGACTACCTTGGGCCCATGAACCAATCATGTGATGCATGCAGCGCCACCCCAAGCAAGATACCTTTATTTTCACCGTAGCGAAACTGAGTTTTTAAATCCGAAATATTTTGATGGATCAGAAAGTTGGAAAAAACTTTTCGAAATCTCAATTTACATATTCAGCTTTGAAAACATACCTTTGAGCAGGTAAACGGACACTTTCCTTCTTTCTTGCATTTCAGAAGGTAGAGAGCAGCAATGGACACTGCGACCACAGCGGCCGTCGTGATTATCGTCAGATTCTCTACCATTATTCTGAACGGAGACATGTTGGTTGGAGTGTGTGGACAACTTGTAGTCTGTTTCTGTCAGGTCATATATCGACCGGTTTCTCGATATCAGATTGATAAGGAGAGAAGAATTAAGGCACAAAGAGTACAAGGTCTAAATGTTTTCTTGTTTTCTGGTGGTTTGATTGGAATTCAGAATTTCTGTGAGTTCATTCGTAACCCATCTCTGTGAAAAAAGCAATATGATAGTATTTTCGAAAAAATTTAACCGAAATGGAGATGTATGGTTCGTTAGGTGAGACCTCGTTAGGAATATGTTCGATGAAATCAAATTTCGCCTTTTTTAAAAGAAACTCAATGGAGAAGAAAACCTAATGTTCGAAACAAACTCACACAGGTAAATCAATGCACGCAAACAAATTCAAGAGGTAGGACGAAACAAACAAAACTGGTTTTTTCATCAATAGGAAACTATTTTTTTTCAGAACCTCACTATAGTGCACTATCTCCAACTTCGCAATGCAAGATTGCACATTTCTTTCTCTTGGTCGATAAAAATCATTCAGTAAGCATTTTAATAGGAACCAAGCCATCATCCCATTAGAACCATGTTCATTACGAAACTTTATTCAAAAACAATGGAATACATGAATTAGCGGGCGACCAGTTTACAAAAAAAGATACGTATAGTTTAACAATCAGGATCGAACATTATTTTTCAACTAAAAGTGAAAAGAAGTGTAATATTTGAGAAAAATCAATGTCAGGGGACAATGGAGTGAATCAGATGTTGTTTAGCCTCTGATGAAGACCATAATGACGCCATTAGGATGAAATCCATAGTGGTAGAACAACCTGTTCTTTCTACCCGTAACTCTACCTGAAGATGATTTTGAAGACACGAAATTTTTGAAGAGCTCACCTTCAACCGAGTTTGCACCGTGTCAGAAATCCGTCCGGTACATGATGGACGGTGGTGATTATCAGCTCGGTGCTGATGGTCAGCCGCTTCCCCATCGGTGTTTGTGGTGGGACTGAATGGACGAAGAAGAAGATCGACCAAGAAGACGAAATTATTGAGACACGTTCGGCGGATGGTATAGCCACAGGGCGGGAAAGAGTGGATGAGTATGAAGGCCAGGAGGAAGAGAATTGAACAAGTAGAAATGGGGGACAGGAGATAAAAAACGATGGTGGGAAGAGAAACGAGTGTTGGGTTGAATTTAAGCTGTTTTAGAAAAGGAAAAAGGAGAAGAAAAGAAGCCCTGTGGCAAACCACCGCCGTACGTGGTCAATAGTCGTCGAGGTCGACGTCATCAAGTTCGTCGTACATTTCTTGGCCTTGGAGGTCTACTTTGTATCGTAGAAGTCCTGAATTTTTCATTTGAAAATTCGCAATTCCAAATATCCAAATCCAAAATAAACACAAACGAGTAAAATAATTACTAACCTCCAATTCCTCCGAATCCTCGTACGAATTGGGCTCCTTCTTGTGACTTATCAGTAACGATCTCAAGAGCAGCTCCAAAGTTCTGAAATGATAAATGAAACTAGCTGAAAATAGGTAACAAACCTTGTAAGTGTTGGCGAAGTATTCAAGGAGTGGCATGGTTTCGATGATTTCGTGATCGGTTCCGGTTTCCTTGTCGACAAAGTGACTCTTGTCCTTTTCCTCGTCAGGTCGGAGATGAAGAATAATGTCCTCTAAACGTAAAAATGCGATTTTTTCGAATTCTTGAAAAATTCGAAGAATCAAGAAATACAAACCTCCATTCACACTCTTCAGCTTGTAGCGAACAATGTCAAGGTTCTCCCAGCAGATAAGAGACTCGATGGCTCCCATTTCGAGTGCAGCAAGAGTATCTTTCACTCCGAAAACGTACTTTCCAGTGTCCTTGAACAAAAAATAGTATTTTTTCTTGATAAAGTAAAGTACCTGACTGATTTCATCGAAATATCCACCGATGAGTTTCTTTTCCTGAATGAACTTGACGTTGGCCAAAGTGTCAGCAGCAAGTTCGATGGCTTGGTTGAAACCGTTTTCACCACCATAGGCGATATCGACGGTTTTTATGAGCTTGGCTTGGAGTCTCTGAAATATGGATACATAAGAAATTGCATCAGCAAACCGTAATATACTTCGAACTGAGAAAATATTAATGATGTCTCATAAAGTTACCTGATCAAACATGTCGGATTGTCCAAGTTCAGTCTTGAAGTCAGCACTTCCGGCAAGGATAAGTCCAGAAACAGTAACCTGTAGGAAGGATATCTATAAACATTTAAGCATGAATGAAAACCTTGTCGTTCTTGATAAACATCTCAACTGCGCACTCAGCTACTTTTCTCACGTAATTGTGTCTTTTTTCATTACGAAGGCGAGCAAACCGAACGGCCGACTGACCTCCTCTACCTGAAATGTTCCATTCGAAGGTGGACGAAGGTAAGAAAAGATACCGTGCTTTTTCGGCAAATCGACAGTAAACTTGTGCATAACTTCACGAGCATTTCCTTGAAGGCAACCGAACAAGCAACCGTTACCATCCATGATGATGAAACCGAACTTGTTATCATCGGCCAACAAACCTGGAAAAAAGAATAGTTCCTCTTTCGCAAACTAAAAAAGTGAGTTCTAACAGCTTTGAAAAAACACATTCTAAAAATTACCTTGGAGAGCCTCCGTGTGGAACTTGTTGTCGCAGAGATAAAGAGATGTGTTGATTGGCTTGAATGGTTCAAAGTCAATGTTAACCTTCTTTTCTTTTCCTTCATCAGTGACAATGGTACCACAGTATACGACAAGTCCGTTTGGTGGTACTGAAAAAAGTTCTCATAACAAATAAATTCTCTTACAAACCTTTGGTATACAACTTAAGTCTTCCTTGTACAGAAGTGATTGCACCGAGTACAGAAAGTCTGTTGACTCTGGATTTGATGTTGGAGGCAGTTCCATATTCATCAGCCAACATTCGCTGGATACGTGCAATCTGATCCTTTGGTGGAATAATCAGAGAAATCATGGATGTACCATTTCTGAGATAACTTTAATTGCAATCAATGAAAGAAGAAACGAACCCTCGCGCCATCTCCAGACTCTTTATAAGTCGCTTAATCTTCCACATTTCAACATTTCTATCGGCAGAGTCCTCTGCATTTGCTGATGGTGTACTCATTTTCGCGTCTAACTATTTGGTGCTTTCGCACCTTATCACCTAAAAACAAATAATTTAGAAGATAGAAACATAGTTACACATGTAGATGAGGAGAAAAACTAATTCAGTATGAATCCGTGTGAAACCTTCAAGTGAACAGAAACAATCGTGGCTTATTTATAAAAATCGATGAAAAAGAAATTTAAAAGGAAAATTTTGAAGGCGCATGAGCTACATGAAATACGGTGGAGGGAGGGGAGGGTAATTCCCTCTGGGACTGCTGGCACCGAGCCAACTATCTAGATAGAGCATATTTTCCACGTAAATTCAATTTTTAAATTTAATTTTCGAAGTTTCTGTTTGAAGAAACAGAGACAACTAGTTGAAGCTGCTATAGTTCTAGATATGAAAACTAATTTTTTCCACCAGAATAAGTGATTGGTCAAAGAGTTAGACAATCAATTATACTGATTTTCCTATAATTGCTGCAGATTATTCATTTCAATACTTGTGTAAACTATACAGCTATTCATTTGTTTCAGGTAGTCTCAAAGAAAGATCGAGAACATGAGTGAACCAGGAGGTAATTTATAAAATGATTAAATTCTATTTGGAACTTTCAGAAAACAAAAATGCGGGAAAAAAGGCCAGAGTATTTGATTTTGCAGAAATGATGGCGAAGACCATACAGGTAACAATTATTTCTTGATTTATCTCTTTTAATGATGTGCAAATCATCTCAAAAAGGCATGAATACTTTCTTCCAGTCAGCCAAAGGCACAGGGAAGGCTCCGATCGAGAGCTCTTCGATTGGATCAGAGCCGTCAACCTCTCAACCTGCTACGGATGATGACGATGGTAAACATTCTATTGAAAATAATCGAGACAGTCCAATTTTA
Source organism: Caenorhabditis parvicauda (assembly GCA_963978915.1). Classification (NCBI taxonomy): domain Eukaryota; kingdom Metazoa; phylum Nematoda; class Chromadorea; order Rhabditida; family Rhabditidae; genus Caenorhabditis; species Caenorhabditis parvicauda. Next base: position 15,082,050 of record OZ022250.1, on the reverse strand, counting down.
GACTTCATGCCCATTCTCCCACCTGGATTTGAGAACAAAGCCAGTGAAAAAGATAGTGACGGTGACAGTGACTTTGACGAGAACGAAACGGTTGAGACGTCCAAGTTGATTCCGGCAGCATGTGAAGCGAAAATTAATCACGGTAGCTTGGCTGTGAGTATTATTAACAATCCTCGCATCACAGCGTTTTAAATGATTATTACAAATGGATGTATTTCCAGATCCCTGCTTTAGCAGTCGACTATGCTGGTATGAGGTTCGTAACAGGTGGTAATGACTACTACGTGAAATTGTACGACTTCCAGAAGATGGACATGTCCATGAGGCCCGATAAAGAGTTGTTGCCAGCTGAGAGGTTTTATTGAACACAGTGTACTCAAAACTTCAAGAATTTCAGTCATGTGATAAACTCGATAGCGTTCTCATCGAACGGAGAGACAATGGCTGTTGCGAGTGGAGAAGCAGTTATTCGTCTATTCGATCGTGCTGGAAAGCAGTGGGCTGAAACAATCAGAGGTAAAATTCTTATAAAAGAGTAATGAGTAACATTCTCAGGTGATCAATATCTAGTAGATTTGAACATCACCAAAGGCCACACTGCCTCTGTCAACTGTATCGAGTTCAACCCACTCCTAAAAAAGGAGTTTCTCACTTGCAGTGATGATGGGTATTCTTTACACATCTTATAAATAGTTTAGGATTGTCTTCAGATCTCTACGAATCTGGTCTCTTGATGACTTCAAGGAACTAACGAAATGTATCAACAAGCATCAAAAGGTAAATTGTCTTTTTTCGGTTATTCAAAATTTCAGGTTATAAAAACAAAAGGAGCCAACGGAAAACGGGTCATTGCACAAGTCTGTACATATTCAAATGATGGAAAATTGATTGCTGCTGGTTGTGACGATGGATCGATTCAAATCTGGAAGTACGGAAATATTTATGTGAGATTCACTTCTTCACTATTCACCTATTTCAGAACATTTCAGGTCAATACAACATTCCTCGCACGTACAGCACACAAAGGTTGTGTCACATCACTATGTTTCTCACCAGACTCAACGAAGATTCTTTCACGTGGAATGGATGACTCGTTGAAGTTGTGGAGTCTAAAGGATCCCAAGAAGCCTATTCTGGAAAAGTACGGGCTAGAAAATGGATTCAAAACGTATGTGTTCGAAGGGAAAAAATCTCAATAAAATACTTTAGAACGGCTTGCGGATATTCACCACGTGCAGAACTAGTGTTCACCGGTACATCCGCACCAAGAGCTGGGGACACTGGATCTCTGCTCTTCTTTAACCCAGAAAACTTTGACCTTGTGTATAAAATTGACTATCCGGGCACGGTGGGTTTTTGTCTACCCTTCACTGTAAAAAGAGCATTTAGTCGTGTATTCGAATGGTTTGGCATCCGAGAATCAACCAAATGTTCGTTTCTCTCTCTGATGGAACTGTCAGAGCGTACTACGACCAAGCAACTTCCATCAGAGGAATCATGCAATGCGTTGGAAAGGCGATCAAGAGAAACCGAGCAACAGAAGTGGTCAAGGAGGACATGATTCTGTCGCGTGAGTTTTTCATCTTGTAGTATAAAAGTGTATGTTCTGGGTAATTAACGCAATGAAAAAAGTATGTTACGTCTATTTTGAAGTTCCTCACACATAATTGAGCAGAATTCCCAACCTCAACGAAATCATAAGAGTCGTTACCATATTCTCAAAGTGTAAGCTGTAATTTACTATGCGAGAACTGTATCAATTAGGATACTTCCTCTCAAAATCGAATTTCAGCACTCAGTCTGGAAATGTTCCAACCACGTGGAGAAGAAGGACAAGAGAAAGAGGTGAAATTTTGTCATTTTTATTCCCAAATAATCTGGTCTTCAAACAAGTGTAGTTATCACAATAATCAACACGATGCACGATAACATTCTTCACCACTTACACTTCATTCAAGTGTAGTTATTGTGAAACAAAGTTCATTCGGTGCGTTTTTGTTTCGCGAAGTAAGGAAAACTTTTCAGGTGACAGCAAGACGTCTGAAACAATACCTCCGACAACACAATAACGCGCTCAGGCCAGAGTTCAGAAAGCCAGCGGATATGCCAATGGATGGAAAGAGTGCGAATGGAAGAGGTTTGTCATTACTTTACAAATTTACCTTTATCATCAGAATATTATACGAACTGTGCCCTAATCATTCATTTCAGTTGCTGCAAGTGGCGGCTCCCTTCATTCCTACCTTGCTAAGCAGATTGGTACACAGAGAAACAAGGACTTCCTGGAGGATAAGGATGTCAGAGCAAGTATTCTGAAGCACGCGAAGGATGTGAGATTTCTATTTTCTTGTTATAAAGTACAAAAACCAGGAATAGTTTTCTCTCACTTTTTTCTCTCTATTGAATTAAAAAATGTATTCGCAGTGAACTTCCCTTATTTTTCACTCCGGTTTCCAGTAAAGTCTTCCTATTCATTTAGCAGCTTTTTCTGATGCAACAATAGACTTGTGAATCTTCAATTTTTGAGTAGATCAAAATAATATGTACCGAATTCCTGTTCAGGCTGAAGAAAACCCACTATGGATCGACAAGGCCTATCGCAAAAATCAGCCGAAAAAGATCTTCCAAGAAACAACCTTGGGTCCTGAAGACGAAGAAGAGGACGATGAACTGCAGCCGGTCTACAAAAAGGCCAAAAATCAGTGAATTTTGTTTTATCTCGATCTTTGTTTGTTGTTACGGATATTTAATAAATTTCAGCGTTTTAAAACCTGAAATACCCTTCTAGACAGCTATAGCGTGGAGCCCACGTGTGCAAAGTTTCATCCAAACTTGTTTTTCAGTAGTTCGTGCTGATAAAATTTTGCACTTTCCGTCAAAATATTGACGAGTTGGGGGTATTTAAATCGGTTACAGACGAGACTGGTGAGTTTGGAACACGATGGATTGTGCAGAAGTGAGTTTTCCCTGTACGTGAACTTCAAAACATAAAAATTCAGATAGTGAAAACACAACGAGAATACTTCCGAACAGGCGACACGAAGCGGATTCCCTTTCGCAGAAGTCAGTTGGGAGTCCTGAAAAGGTACCTGAAGGAGAATAAGGAAAAACTGTGTGAAGCGGTCTATCAGGATTTGAGAAGGGTAAGTGTTTTGATGTTTTCCAAAGAGGTAGGATGTTGTGGTCTTGAAGTTTTGTTCAATCATTTTTGAGTATAAACCATGTGTGAGCTTCAGCCATTAAACATTAGAAACCATCGTCAGAATAAGAGCTAAAGGTGATTGTTATCGATTAGACGCGTTGCACGCAAATTATATTGAACGAAAAATTGCTTTAGGGCGCGTTCGCACATCATTATTTTTTCATTCGCCTGTCCTATTTTTCTCATCTTAACAAGCGAATTTGTTTCGCAAATTGCTGTTGAAAAATTGCAAATTATGTAACTTTTCTGCGTAACTAGCTTTTTATCATGAATTTTGAAAAAAACGTCAGAGAAAAAAGTTCTTTAACTACAGTAACTGTAATTTGATCTACAGCGGTGCAGGAGTAACGAAGGGGCGGGGTTTGTGCTCGCTGCTTATTGGTCGCCTCCCCTCGCTGCTTGATGCGACACTTTTCCACTGCGCTTAGCGCAGTGTGCACCGAGACTTTCATTTCTTTCAGAGACACGAAACCACGCATGCGTTTGAAGTCGGCTTGATAGAGATTGAAGTTGACTACTTTTTAGCAAACTTTGAATCTTGGAGCAAAGATGTTATGGTGAGACTTTATATTAGACTGATCAAATGAAACCGAATCCAGGTAGAGAAGACTGTGGTAACAGCAATGGACAAACCGATGATTGTGAAAGATCCAAAGGGCGTTGTGTTGATCATAACACCGTGGAACTTTCCACTAGTCATGGTCTTCCTACCACTAGTAGCGGCAATTGCAGCCGGAAACACTGTGGTGATCAAACCATCGGAAATGGCGCCAAGTGTAGCAGAAATATTGGAGAAGACCATGCCGAACTACTTTGAATCGGTAAGAGTTCCATATATGGCTATGATTAAAGGCATTCAGAAATACCTTGCAATCGTGAATGGAGGTGTTGAAGAAACAACAGAACTGCTGAAACAACGGTTCGATCATATTCTCTATACTGGATGTCCACCAGTCGCGAAGATCATAATGGCGGCAGCGGCGAAGCATCTGACACCTGTGACATTGGAGTTGGGTGGGAAATGGTGAGATTTAACGATCAACATTATAATAGAACAGAATCAAACACTGTTCAATTTTTCTAACTTTAAAAAAATTGTCTTCCAAGTTTATTAAAGATGCAAAAATTCAAAAAAAAGTAAATATTTGAACTCGCCTAGAATGTTGACAAAATTTGTCGCTTGAATGGAGAGAGTAGTTCATTTAGAGAAACCACGATAATGAGGTTGCTGTGCCGTTGAACTCGTGCGAACATGATATGTTTTCTGTGTTTGACTTCTCAAGATAGCAGTTTTTCAGTCCTGTCATTGTTGAATCAGACGCCGACGTTGATCTGTCTGCTAAGAGAGTCGCCTGGGTGAAGTTTCTGAATTGTGGACAAGTTTGTCTCGCACCAGACTACGTGATGATCAAGAAGAACCTACTGCCAGAGGTAAAATTTTCCTGAATCATGTACGACATTCAATTTCAGTTCATGGAGAGTTTCAAGCGGTACGTGGAACAGTTCTATGGTGAAGATCCGCAAGAATCGAAAGATTACTCCAGGATTATCAACCAGAGGCATTTTGAGTGAGTTTTATACCAAAAACGTAGAAAGAGGTTGTTTAGCCGGATAGCGACACTCATTGATGAGTCGAAGGGAAAAGTTTTATACAAGGTTGGAGAAAGGGATAGATCAGATCTATACATCCCTCCGATTGTGATGCAAGTGAACAAGGATGACAAGTTGATGAGCGATGAGGTAAATTAACTATACTTCACGTTACATTGATTATTCAGATATTCGGCCCTGTACTCCCAATCGTGTTGGTCAACGACTTCTCCGACGCCATCCGTAACATCAATGATGGTGAGAAGCCGCTTGCAGCATATCTTTTCACGAGGAATGAACAGAAGGTCAATCGACTACTTTCGGAGACGAGTAGTGGGGGAGTGACCATCAATGATGTAATGATGCACTTGAACGGTAAGGTTCTATACTCTGTTTCAATGAAAAGTGTTCACCTACACGTTTTCAATTTTTTTCAGTTTATACTCAAATGGAGCAAATTAATCTTCAGTAGTTTTACGAAAATTATAAAACAATGTTGTATACCAAGTTTCATATTGATCGGCTTGCTTATTGAAAAAATAGAAACAAAAACGTCAAAAGCGCCATTTTTGAGATTTTGATTTTTCTTTTAAAAACCGATTTCACTTCAATATAGAGCAAGATATCAAAGAGGAAATCATTTATTTGGTCAAAATAGATTGTGCTGAACTGATTCAGTCTTGATAGTTAATGGAATCAGTTTGTTCTGACACCGAAAGAGGCAAAAGCGAGCTTTTTCGAGAAAAACTATTTTTGAGCTCTAATTTTGTTTTGAGGTAATTTGAATGAACAGAATTATTGTTTCACAAGTTTTTCCTCTAATTGGACCAAAGAGAGCATCTCGACTCATTCAGAATATAAGTTTTGCTGTACGCGAAAATCACTCTCTCTACTTTAGAAGAGTGTATGACAACAAAACTTTCCGAACAGATGGAATCAACTGTTCTAAATTTGTAGAAAAACAGAAAACAACCTTGTGAAATTGTTGCTAGTGAACTTTGATCGGGATGAACGCTAGAAGTACTGAATTATACAAGCGATAAAACACATGATAGATTACCAACATGTGGCTTCTCCAACATTTCGATTTCAAGAATGATTCCAAGTTTTTTGAAAACATTATTGAAGTCGAAACGATTGAAATATGTTTTTTCTTTTGGTTCAGAGCTTAGTTAGAGTGATTTCAGTAAAATTGGATCGTGTTGAGTGTTATAAAGCAAAGTGGAAGCACTCATACAACATAGGTATTCTATTATGACATTTTTTCATAGCGAAGGTATGTCAAAGTACACTCATGTGATGTAAGAAAACTATTTCATGTTTTTTTGAACATTATATTGAAAAGTGTTCCAACTAGGAGCTGGATAACGTCGTCATACACTCTTCTGAAGGAGGAAGAGTGATTTACGCGTAAAGCAAAACTTATATCTTGAATTATTCGAGATGTTCTCTTTGGTCCATTTGGAAGAAAAACTTGTAAAACAATGATTCACTTCATTCAAATCAACTCAAAACAAATTTACAGCTCAAAAATCGTTTTTCTCGAAAAAAACTCGCTTTTGCTTCTTTAGGTGTCAGAACGAACTGATTCCATTAACTATCAAGACTGAATCAGTTCAGAACAATTCAGTTTGACCAAATGAATGATTTTCCCTTTGATATCTTGCTCTATATTGAAGTGAAATCGATTTTTAAAAGAAAAATCAAAATCTCAAAAATGGCGCTTTTGACGTTTTTGTTTCTATTTTTTCAATAAGCAAGCCGATCAATATGAAACTTGGTATACAGCATTGTCTTATAATTTTCTTAGAACTTCTGGAGATTAACTCGCTCCATTTGAGTATAAACTGAAAAAAATTGAAAAAATGTAGGTGAACACTTTTCATTGGAACAGAGTATATTTCAATCCTTCTAAGTTTGAAATTCCAGTTGACACGTTACCATTCGGAGGAGTCGGATCGTCGGGCATGGGGCGGTACAGAGGAAAGTATGGATTTGATGAGTTCACCCATGAGAAGTCGGTGCTGCAGAGAGGATTCTTTGGAGAACAGCTCTTGGCGTAAGTTTTAAAATGTGTACTGCTATTTACGGTAGGTGTAAAAGTGAACAGTTTTTGTTGTTTTAACATTTGGGAACAACTCCCTGATTGCACACCGATCTACAGGTGGCCGTTATCGATTAGACGCGTTACACGAAAATTAGCTATAGGGCACTCACACATTCGCACATGAGTATGTTTTTCATTCTTTTATTTTTCTCATCTTAACAAGCGAATTTGTTTGGCCGATTGCTATTGAAATATTGCAAATCATTTATCTTCCCTCCGTAGCTAGGTTTTTATAAGTCCGTGGAAGACGCCATAATCTGCCGACCCTCACGCCTGTATCATGAATTTTTCTCAATTTGCAATCTGCAACCAAAAGTGATTTCCTTTCATAATAAGCTTAGGTTAGGTTGGGAGAACAACTTTCGTGAAGAACCAAGTTTTGGATACCGAAATTAAGCATTTAATCAAGCAAATATGATGCCGTGAGGGTCGGCAGATTATGGCGTCTGCGGCTTGTCTGGTTTTTATCATGAATTTTTAAAAATCGTTCAAGAAGAAGTGTTTAAACTACAGTAACTGTAATTTGATCTACAGCGATGTAGGAGTAACGAAGGAGCGGGTTTCGTGCTCGCTGCTTATTAGTCGCCCCCCCCCTCGCTGCTTGATCCGACACTTTTCTACTGCGCTTAGCGCAGTGTGGATTGTTGTTGAATCTTGACATTTGAGACGTTAGATACCAATTTAAATCTTATTTCATAAAATTCCCCAGAAATTGAAAAAAAAGCATATCAGATGAATTTTTCAGGTCGAGGTACCCTCCAATGACCCCAGAAAAGCTATCGATGCTGCAGCGACTGACAGGAACCCGAATCTCCCTAAATTTCCTCACAATTCTGAACCTCCCATTCCTGGTGAGCTCACTGGTAATGGCAGTTCTGATGCAGTTCCTATTCAGAAAGTGAATTTCTTGTATTGCATATTGTAATGAATGAATTATCCAATCAACTCTTATATCTGTTGATTTGTCCGCGTCAACAAACTTACCTACTAATCATCTAACAAAATTACACGTTTCTTCAGATTCACCTGGGCACGGCACGCTGACATTCTAAATGGTGAGTTCTTTTGTTTACTGAAATTTGACGATCAGGTTTTTTTTTCAAACGTCACTAACCACACTGTAGTAGCGAACTGATGATAAGTCATCACTCTAGCCTACACATGTGCACACGTGCATGAACATGTTGACTCTTGCGTATCTGCCTGCTAAAAATTTGATTGGCATTGATTTCGGTGAATAAAAGGAGACCTAGTGATGAATTTTCTATCATTGAATTTCTTTTTGTCACTTTTCGTTCAGTAAGTGAGAGTATGGTTTTTTTTTATTATGTCAAAGTTTCCGCTAGTTCAAAATTACTCTCAAGCCCTAAATGTCGCATTTCCGACATTGCGAACCAAAATGTTCCTTTTATTTGTTGAAGAACACTAGTTTGACAAACATTCAACATTTCTGAGCTTATTTGAGTAGACACCCCGCGATTGGAATGTCGCTCTTTAAAGATCAGTACCGACTTTGGATAGTTCGATTGATTTTATCGTTAGTTCCACTGGGAAGATGTTCTGCTTTTTGGTCAGGCTCGACTTTTTGGTTTCCACAGAAACGAGATCGGTTGAGTTTTCTCGAGCAGCTGTTATCCCCCTCTCTCCCACATTTCCTTACTACACACTCTAGCCGTTTACCTCCAAATATGGGCGTTACCCTGCGTCTCAAAATCGCATCGGTCATCAATGTCACTCTCGGCCGGTTCAGATGTAATGGTCAACCAGACACGGGTAACCGGTACACGATAATTGTCAACAACAACAGTGGTCGTTGAACAGTCTTAATGAGGTTTTTTGTTACTCTATAAGTGTACTCTTTAGCGACTTCTTTGTGATATAGGATAGTGTTTTTGCTACCCACTTTCCCTGTAGAATATTTCTGACAATAGATGCAGTACTTGGTACTGTCATGAATTTTCTACCTCCCAGGAATCTGAATTTGAAAGTATCTTATGATTGAACACCAATTGTTTTTCAACAGCGAAAGACGCGAAATAATTCAGACTATTCAATCTTTAATAAACGACCGAACTAGTTTTTTCATGTTCTGACATTCGAGTTATATCAAAATTAGACAGATTGTATTAGTTTTTATATATTCCAACAGAAAAAACTATTACCGACTTCAATTACCTGAGTATTACTCGTTTTTTATCAACCTTCAACTGATAGAATTTTCGAGGCGGAACTTTTTGCAACCACCTCTAACTATTTAGGTTATCAAAAAGGAAGTGAAGTCTGTATAGACCTAGAGATCGTCCATGTTTACTCACAATTTTTGACAATGCACCCGTCCTGAAAGTGAAATTTTCTTCGAACTTGAAACGCGACGTGCCTAATCGAGAACGATCAGCTGACCGTGTAAGACCCAGGAAGCGGAAAGTATTCCGGTCGTACGCGCGCCAGTGAGGAAGAACAGTCCGCCTCTCGTTTTTCCCACAGTCTCTATGTTTTTGTTCTTTGTTTGTTTTCACCACATGCCGATAACACAGGAAGTGTTTTTCTTCCATTTTTGCGTGAGCCTCTCCCAGTGACTATGAAACATAATCGAATAATTCGATTCTCGATTACTGTAACTATGAGAATTTCAATCAAAAGATGCGAATAAGATTATCCTTGTACTAGAAATTCCAGTCGGGTTTCGATTCTCTTCTATGATCACCTATCGCGATAAGTTTTGTCAGTTAGATTGTAGTGTTCAGAAGTGAAACTATCCTGCTCGAAAAGAAGCAATGATGTTTTCGTTGAGTCACCATTGTAGTAGATGAAACTTTGGTCAAACATCAGCATTCTTCACGAGATTTCCAACCAACTTGGTTCGATCTACTCTTTTTTCTGTTTACACAAACCGTTTTTCGTATATGAATCATCCGGCAAACAGTTCAAAGGGCACCCGATGACCGCATGTACAGAGCGCCGTTTGAAAAGTATTTTCTGTGCCGAAATGTTTGAAGAACTTTGAAGCTAGTTCTGACTTGTACAAGTCTCTCTCGATGTCTCGGTGTTTCCGACTGTAGTTTGTACACGGAACCAAAGAACATTATGTTTATATTTCGCAAGTATATGCGTTTAGCGGACTGGTATAAGAGTTGCGAACATTGGTTCATTTTTTGAAAACTCAGTTTTGTGTTTCTCAGAAGATTCTTGATAAACGATTGTCATGAATGTGCAATGTGTCGTCTTCTTAACTTTAGCTTACGTCCATACATCACCGAGACCTCGTTGATTCTCGGACGGTCATTTCCACCACATTTTTGCTTTCCAATTGAGCTAGAGGTCACTTGCTCTGAAAACAACATGCTGTACTTGTGTACAACATGTGCTGAACTTGTGAACAACATGTGCTGTAGATAACTTACGGCAGATCGGCACATGCTGAACATAAAGCGATTTCTTACAGCACATGTGCCGTAAGTTATCTACAGCGTATGTTGTACATGCGCTGTACATATCTACAGCACATGTTGTACACAAGTACAGCATTTTGTTTTTAGAGTGGAGGTACTTCTCGATCACCATAGTTCAAAATCTTCCCTCATCTGACCGCATGACGTTTTCCGCTTGCGCGCTGTGTTGCGTATGGTTTGCTCAGCTCCCGCATGCTGTTCGTACGTGTTCCACTTTTTCCTGCAACGTGCTGGTTTCCTGCCGTTGGTTTAAGCGCATTGACCAGCCAACAACTGACCGACATTGGACGCACAGCCCAATCCGGCTAACGACCATTACTCGTGTGACTCGCTCTAACACTCGTTCCACTCTTCCCCTATCGCCACATTGTATTCAAGGTAGAACTCGTTCAAGAAGAGTCTAATCAGTTTTCTGGACAGTTAATCACGTGCATGTGTGTAGCGGTCCTTATCACTGGACTCTTCACCCAATGCAATGTGTTTATCGTCCTAAATTATTGTTTTTTTTTTCTGTCGTCTCATCGTTGCATTTCCCTCTGCCCTCCCACACAAAACAAACAAACTTTGCAGCAGTCTACAACATCCAGTAGCGGTTCAACTGAAGAATCGACTAAAAGTAACCCAAAGATGACTTATACAGAGGTATTTTTCGAACACTTGTATTTTCAGTGCACCCGTCCTGTTTTGTTATCTGTATTTTCAGTGCACCCGTCCTGTTTTGTTATACGATCGTAAAAGCCTCAAGGTGTTGGCAGATTTTCGCAGACAAGGGTGTCTGCGAAATTTTCGATTTCAAAACTTTTTATCAAAGCAAAGGCATTTTGCTGAACTTTTAGTGCGCACTATGTTATTGAGCAAGACACCGGGGAAAAATAAGCATAGTCTCTACAAGTCGCAAGGTTTTGGTTTCCCAGAACGGAGTTTCTACTCGAATTCAAAACACGTTACAGATTGTCAATAATCAACGGGCATTTTTCCGGACTGGGGAGACCAAAGAGGTCGCCTTCAGAAAGAAGCAGCTGAATATTCTGAAGCGGTTCATTGAAGAAAACAGAGAAGAGCTATGTGATGCAGTTTATAAAGATTTGAAGAGAGTGAGTGTTGAACTTTTGTAAGACCATGAAGGAATCCGAGAAGCATGGTCCCGCATCCAGGACTGCCATCAAAATAACCCGTTCAGAGACACGAGGCTACCGAAGCCCTGGAGATTGGCATGTGTCTCCAAGAGATCAGCTACATCTCCTCCAAACTCGATGAGTGGGTACAACCTACAACAGTGGAGAAGACAGTGGTCACAGCAATCGACAAGCCGATCATCGTCAAAGATCCAAAAGGAGTCGTTCTGATCATCTCGCCATGGAACTACCCGGTGTCTATGATCCTCTTGCCTTTGATCCCAGCCCTTGCTGCCGGTAACACTGCAATCATCAAACCGTCCGAGTTGACGGCCAATGTTGCGGCTGCTTTCGAGAAGCTTCTTCCGAAGTACTTTGAATCTGTGAGTTTTTGATGGGACCATACATTGATTAAACTGCTATTCCGAAAAAAACGCCTATCATCAAGTTTTATGATTTATCCAAACAACCCGACTAAACCTTGAACTTTCATAAAACCCCCTCCGGTTCTGACCAGTTTTCAATTGAACGTTTCCAGAACTACCTCAAAGTCATCAACGGTGGAATCCCGGAAACAACAGAACTCCTCGCTCAACGCTTCGATCACATTCTCTACACTGGAAGTCCGCCAGTCGCCAAGGTCATCATGGCTGCGGCTGCCAAACACCTGACCCCAGTCACACTAGAATTGGGTGGTAAATGGTGAGACTCAGCGGTGAACTAGCTCGAAATCCCTGTTCTTAAGCCCAGTAATCGTCGAAGAAGACTGTGACCTGGATCTCGCTGCGAAGAGAGTAGCATGGGGAAAGTGGACTAACTGTGGGCAAACTTGCCTGTCGCCGGATTATGTGATCGTGACAGAGTCTGTGAAGCCAAGACTTATTGAATACTTCAAGAAGCACATCAATACCTTCTACGGTGACGATGTTAAAGCAAGCAAAGATTACTCGAGAATCATTAACCAGAGGCATTACGAGTAGGTTGATGTGTGTATTTAGTGAAAAAGGTGGTCTTTTAGCCGAATCGCCGGTCTTATGGACGAGTCGAAAGGAGCTGTGGTCTTCTCTGCAGGAGAACGCGATAGGACAGATCTCTTCATCCCACCGGTGATTCTTGATGTCGCCAAGGATGATTCTATTATGCAGCATGAGGTATTCAAATGTACCACTCCGTTACTTACGAGACTTTGCACAGATCTTTGGACCTGTTCTACCAATCGTCACTGTAAGAGATTACTCGGAAGCCTTGAACTTCATCGCAGATGGAGAGAAACCACTCGCTGCCTATCTCTTCACCCGAAACGAAGCGAAAGTTGACCGTTTGTGCAAGGAAACGAGCAGTGGAGGAATCACGGTGAACGACGTTCTGATGCATATAACTGGTTGGTTTTGAAGAATATAGGAATTCCAAAAATGTACTTCTAGTTGACACTCTCCCATTCGGTGGAGTAGGCACGTCAGGAATCGGACGATACCGTGGAAAGTTTGGATTTGATGAATTCACCCATGAAAAGTCGGTGCTTCAGAGAGGTTTCTTTGGAGAGTCTTTGTTGGCGTAAGTAAACTTGAAAACGCACAGAGAAACACAACAATGTTCAGTGCTCGATATCCACCACTATCACCGGAGAAGCTGAAGCAGCTACAGCGACTAACAGGAACCCGAATTTCTTTGAAATTCTGCAATTGGTTCAACTTGCCGGTAATTCTTGCGTCAATTGTCGTAGGAATGCTCATCCAGGCGAGTCGCAAAGCGCTTATTGGTTGATTTTACCCCATTTTTGGATGCACTTTTGTTATTACTCGCACAGCCTACATTGCCCACTGTCCCAAATTGAAAATAACTGGTAACCCGATCATCGCTTCTGCTACTAACCTGGAAACCGAAGTATTCGGTTGAAATACAACTGACATTGCTTTTCTTAAGTTCTGCCAGTTGTACTTTCACCCTACATTCATATTCATGTAAAATTAACCATCGCTCATAGAGTATTTATTTTCACATTTTTATTAATAATTGAATAAATTTTATTTCTGCGATTGGTTAATTTTACTAGTTTTAATAAGAAATAAAAATACGTTTCAGTATCTCTTCCGTCTGTGAAAACCAAGGTCGACCTATACAAATGCAGAAGATAATCTATTTTATAACGTTTTGTGTTTATATCGCGAACTACAAAGTTTGAAAAGATAATGGAAAAGGGTATACGGTATGCAGTGTGTGTATGCACAGCTAGAAGGACGGACGTTCTTCACGCAATATTGCATACACAAAATTTTTCCATTATTTTTTTGAATTGAAATTGAGCTTTTCGAGGTCATGTACATTCGTTTTTTCTTGCCATACTTGTCTGAATTAGTCCTGTCGAATTTCTAGTCCCATTTTTGGTACTCTAAGAATAAACTTTTCGTAATAATAATGAGTTTCAAGTAAAATAAGTTTTTACGCTTTTTAATCTCTCATTCTGTTCATTTCGTTCATTAGATCATTCATGAATTTCTTGGTTTCTAGATGTTCCGTGCCGTCCGCAGCTTCTCTTCGACCTCCGCATGCCAGCAGGACCTGATCCAGCAGGTGTTCGTCAACAAGATCCGCGAGATCGGAAAGAACGCTGGAAACTTGGCCAACTCTGATCCTTCCGTCAAGAAGGTAATTTTATTGGAAGAAAAACTTTAATTGGGTGAAAAATGGAAATTTTTTGTTGATCTTGTATTTTTGAAGTTTAAGGCTGGCTTTTTGTTCGATTATATGCAACAGAAATCCACCTCAATTTTGTTCACGAGAAGATCGATAGTTAACCATTCAGTAAACAAAAAGTGTTTCATTTACCGGTTTACATTCAGCTTCAAAAAACTAAAGCTAGTTGTCCAACAAAAAACACAAACGTTGAATTGTCGATTTTTCCTAGGTCTGTAAACGGTTTCGGAGTACTTTTTTTTTTTAAAAACGACGTCGTATCATGCGGCCATACTAAACTGTTTTGTGATTTTTTTCGTATAAAAAGTATTTTTAGAGATTTAGTTCATCGCCTTTCTCCTTTTTGAAACGGCTCATAAATTAGATAATAGCGTTTTAGTAGTTTCTGAAGATGAACATAGTTTCATAAACAATTGGCCAAAAAACTGTTTAATATTTTTTTTTCATATGGTTTTCAGGCTCTCCAAGACGAGCTGAACCGTTTGGCTACCAAGTTCCAGCTTGCCAGCGCTGATGTCGTCACCAAGCTCCCAACTGACTTCCAGGCCGCTAAGGTAGAAATTGTTATTCATTCATTCAAACTTCCCATTCTTAGGTTTCATCCGCCGTTCAATCCACATTCGATGGACAGAACGTTTCCCAGCTGATTGAAGGAGTCAAGAAGGATCAGGCCACTTACGTTGCTGCCCAGAAAGCCAAGCAAGCCGAGATTGCTGCTAGAAACGCCGCACTTAAACAATAAGTTACGAATCATGTAAGATATTTCATTGCAAAATGAAAGTATTGTTTTTTAAGATTTCTGGTGTAATATTAGTTTTTATGCCTAAAATCTTTCTTAGTTTCTAATAGATTTGTGAGCGTGTTAGCGAGCACTTTCTACGAGCCTATTGGTGAATAAATTTTCAATCGTTCTATCAGAGTAGTTTTTTGTTTGAAAGTTGCAATCTTTCATGTATCTGATTTCTCTTCTAGATTTCCGATTTGTTTCATGCAGTCACTGAAAAGCCGCAAGCAATGAATAATTAGTTGTCAGTTGATGTGCGCAGATGGTTACGCTAAACCACCTATAGCGTTGGTGTGCGCCAGAACACATAAACCAAGCTAGCTGGACACCATGGCGTTCCCGCCACGCGGTTTCACCCACTGACCAGTATGCGTTGTGCGCCCACAGTGTCTAGACACCTCTCCAAATTGACCTCGCGTGCACTCTTCACGGTTGCGTTACCAGTTTTGTGTCAACTTTTGATCCCGCCAAAAGATTCGTTAGCAGTGGCTCCTAAACTCTTATCTGTCACCAATAATTTTATTGCGCAATAATGTGTCAAGTTCAATATCCAACCGGACATCTCCTTCATCTTACCGTCCTTATCATCAACTGACCAGCTCCCGTTCAAACTAAATAATTTCAGGAGTACAGTCTTGTAGATAGGATATTTAATTCAGATTCGTTCATAGAATGTATGTTCAAGTGTGATTCAGGTAATTTTTCGAACACAGTTGTGCCAAATTTGAAAACGGTGTTCGCAAAGCACTTGCGATAACGGAATTCAAACAAAGAAATGCTTGTTATCTCTGTAGCTCTGAACTCAATCAATCGAGCTTTTTACAGACATGATGTTGACGATAGTATCAAGTAGTGCACATGTTTTGACATCCGACGTGCCAGACGGCTCAAAGCAGCGTACTTCAAAAAAGCGAAAGGTGAGTCCTTAATTGGTTCCGAATTTGTCTATCCCTCATAAGGTCACTCCCCGTGTGTCCTCAACAAAAGGTCATCCGGTCCGCAAATGACCGAGTGCAATACTACAAACGTTGCGCAGCTCTGCGTGACGTCACCCTTAGTGACCCCGTTGATGGGACTAACAGAGAAACAGAGCAATGAGCAATTTGTATTAATACTTGTCCGACCTGTTCCCACCCATTAACACACCATACAGCGGTACTTGCGTAGCCATGGTAGCCGGCGAAGATGCGAATCGACACTGAAACTCAAAGACTCTATTTCGTCCCACAGCTAAAGACCCCAGCCGAACGACCTTCCTTGACAATCTTATCTAGTGCGAGACATTCTCGTAACCGCAACCCACTCCTGTCACTGAGTAGTTATGCGTTTACGAAGAAGCAGCTCGCTGACTGTCGTTTCAATCATCGACTTCTTCTCATCAGATGTTCATCCGGTTGAAGCGAAACAAGATGTAGGGTGTATTTTAGCATGTTATCTCTTTTCCTCATAAGTAGCAGAACCCAGAATAGTTAGTTGAGCTATATCTAAATTCCAATCTCTTCGTCACTTTAATCGCTTTCATTACAGAATGTCCGATTCGATTTTGATGAAGGAGCCGCCTCGACTTCTGATTTTATCATGCGACAAGGTGTCCAGTGGTGTCACTTAGCCGACAATTTGTGAGTTTTTTGTCGTCTCTGAGAATCATATGTTCATCTCGCTTATATACAAGGGATAATTTCAGCAATTGTGAAAAAGGAGCCCGAGATGACAATGGCGTGATGTCAGAACTCCTAACATTGTGCAGCTGGTTCGATGATAAGGAGCGCACATTTGGCTATTCAGGTAATCTTCATTTTATCTGTACAGGTTCTTCTTCAGTTTGAAAAAGGTCATAATAGAACATTAACGTTCCTAATTTCCAGATACCGAAAGTGACGAAGACGAAGGTTGGACCCCACCAACTGCGTTCACTAACCCATACGGCACTATTTTTTCGTCGTCAACAACGTTAGTTTTATTTCTCTCTCTCTTTCTCTCTCTCTCTCCCTTTCTCTCTCTCTCTCTCTCTCTCTCTCTCTCTCTCTCTCCTTTTCTCTCTCTCTCTCTCTCTCTCTCTCTCTCTCTCTCTCTCT
This sequence comes from Caenorhabditis parvicauda, assembly GCA_963978915.1. NCBI lineage: Eukaryota > Metazoa > Nematoda > Chromadorea > Rhabditida > Rhabditidae > Caenorhabditis > Caenorhabditis parvicauda. The sequence continues at coordinate 15,065,034 of OZ022250.1, read as the reverse complement.
CTCTCTCTCTCTCTCTCTCTCTCTGTGTGTTTTTCCTCTTCTGCTACCATGATCTATTAATACCATTCAGCAGCTCTACAACTACGAGAGTGAGCAGTCTTCAGTTGAACAACTTGCGTATCAACAGTAAGAAGATTCTAGTCGCTCGAAGAAGCCGCTCCAAAATAAGGTATCAAAATAACTGGAAAACTCTTGCAATGAACTTTTCTCAGCGACAAAGATGATAGTCAATCGAATGACGGGTTCAAGCCAAACTCCAGCACTTTCTACAATAACAGAATGGAGAGAGCCTTCCAAGGCATTATGGTAAGATTTTTTGAAGTTCTTATTTTTTAAAACTTTTCCAAGCTAGTCATAGTTCTTATGCGTAATCATTGTGCCTCGCAGTTCAACCAAAAGTACAAAACTGACTCATACTGAATGCTCAGTTTTCAAATCACAGTTCAAAAATTTTTTTCTGATTCAAAACGGCTAATAAACACCCTACAGTGAAACAGTGAGGCTACTGACTAATGTCTCCCCAAATTTTCAAATCAATGTCCAAATACAAGTTCACACTTACAACGAAAAGATTGACTGAATCGCTAATCAGGAATCATTAACTTACATGTAAGCTTACGAGACTCGAAATTTTTAGTGATACTCTGGTTTAAACTTTGGTAAAATCTTTGCTTTATACATAAATAGGGCTTTGAATCTTACTTAAGCCTAAAAATTGAGGTGTTGATAACAGTAAATTAAAAAAGATTCATGATTATCGATTCATTCTAACTTTCCCTTAAAAGTTGAATTGACCACTAAAGTTATAGTTTTAAAAAAAGCGGAATTTCTTCTCAATTGACATAGTTTGATTTGCATACTGGAATGTTTGAATAAAAACAACGTTCAGGATGAGAACAGCACCTCAAACGACGATGTCCCATCGGACAGTCAAAACTCTGTGGACAGCCAGCAGAGCTCGTCGAGCAGCACAGGAGACGACAGCGAAGACTTTTGGGGCGACGTCGAGTTCTGAAGTCTAACTTCGCCTGTTGAGTATTTCCTTTTAAAATTTTACAGAATTCATTCAACACTACCCGTATAACTTCACGATTTATAACTTTCACTTTTTATCTTGGTTCTACCCCTTTTCTGGATGTTCTCACTTACAAAATTTCACTTTTCTTTCGAAATTGACGCACAGCAGTTCTCTAATTTATATTCGAGTAAATAAATATTTTGTGAAATTGAGTACGTTGTTCAATCTGTTTAATGCAATACGACTACCTTTCTTGAGAAAAAAGAATCTTAATGGATTGGATTTCAGTCCGGAAGACATGGGTAAAAGAAAACACGAGGAAGTGGAAGCTACAAGTTCTAGTACAGGTATTCTTGAAACGGAACAAATTTGAGTTTTCAAAGAAAAATAACACGAATTCACTGAAGTTAAATGATAAATCGTACTTTATATAGGGAAACAAAACGTCGGGTGGTTTTAGTTTTTTAAAAAGTGAATGTTTTCAGTTTTGAAATCACATTGGAATAGAGTTATACTTGAAAAGTAACTACAGTTATACTTGAAAAGTAACTTCTTACGGTAACTTCAGAAATCCAATCAATATTCGATCATATAGCGTCAGAGTCATGGAAGTTTGAATCCGTGGAGCTGGAGCGGCTGATTGGCCTGTTTGCTGATTGTAAAGATGATGTGAGTTTTGAGTCAGTCATGAAATTAGCCTGAATGTGGTAATTGTTTTTGTTTGAAAATTAATCACAACTGTGGTTACATTCGGATCGATAGTAATGAAGACAAATCTATAATCCACTCTTTACTCAATTCTACAACTGAATTCGTCTGTTTGATGGTTTCTCATCAAGCTGAACAACTGCAGACCACACAAATCGAAAATGTCGTCAGCAAGTTGGATCAGAAAGTAGTCACGAATTTGCTTTGTGCGTACAACGCGACCTGTGAAGACAAGGACAAACTGATTCTGTCTGTACTGGAAAGCATCGAGAAGAGCGGATACAATTTGATGTAAGATTTCTCTTTTCTTCTTCAAAACTAATGCTTAATTTCATTCACTGATCGTGGGGATCACATTTTCAGTAAAGGAAATGCATTTTCACATTGAAATAAGCTCGACCTCTTGAGAAATTCATATCAAAAAGAAAAATAACCTTAAGTTGTAAATGTTTTTGGGCTCTACAAGATAAGAAACTTGAAATTGTAATCCAAAACATTTAGATCTATTCACATCTCTATAAGAGTTAGGTGTGGTTTCTCTGCACTGAATTGTCCAACCTTCTGAAAAAAACTACATGTTTCCGTTTTTTGCTAGAATAAAATTCCTTCCATGCGATTCTTATCCCACAACAACTGTAACCTCGTTTTTCAGTTCTCTACACCCTCTGCTATTCGGTAAGAAGTCTGAAGACTACTACACAAACATGCGGAAGCTGGGAACGAGCCTACACGTTAGGTTGAAGCCAGATGAGGTGCTACAGTTGTACCTATCCCCAGGGCAATTGTGGACGACGGTTAGGAATCATGTGAGAGAGGTTTGAGTTTGATGCTCTTGGTACTTTTGACTGGTGTGATTAAGCTATCAGAAGACGTCGAAGAGACAATCTACGACGTCAAGTTCATCTTGAGGCTTTTCATCTCGCTATTGCAACCGGCTTCGTTGGTATGTTTCAGATTTTTCTTTTTTTAATTCGCAAAATTTTCCACATTCTTTTTTTAGACACAAAACAAACCCCCAGTCAGATAGTATAATTTTCTTTTAGTTCAATTCGATTCCTTTCTTCCCACTCCAAGGTGATTACAAACAAGTTAACAAGATTATCAATTGTTGAATCAAAGATTTCTTTTGGTTTCAACGAAAACAGTACTCTTCCCACCAACTTCGCTGGTTTTTTTCCGCATCAGCGCTGGTTACGAAATTTAACGAAACTAACGATTTAACAGATTTCACGAAATTTTTCGTTAAATCCGATTTAACGATTAACGGATTCGTTAAATTTGAAAAAAAACCGTTAATTTAACGATCAATAATTCCGTTAAAATTAAAAATTGAAAACCATAGTTTAGTGATTTTCCTCTCACAATCTTGGTCAATAATGCATTTTTCAACAATGGTAGTACTTAAAAAATTAACAAAATCCCAATTTCATGTTCAATTGACCGTTTTACCAAAATTTTCCGTTAAATTTCGTTAAATTTGGAATATTAGCTGATTTAACAATCAACGGTTTCGTTAAATTTGAAAAAAAAGTTAATTTAACGTTTAACGGTTTTGTTAAATCGAAAATTTTGTAACCAGCCCTGTTCCGCATTCATTCAAACTTTTTAATATACTACAACCCGAGTTGATGATGAATTGAAAACAAGTTAAACAATCCGAGCCTCTAGAAAATAAAAATTATTATAGAGTTAATAGAGTGGCACATATATCGCTAGAAGCATGGCCGTTTTCAAACGCGCTCTAATCTCAATTTTGCAGAATGAGTACGGTAACTCTCACAACGAACAGTTAGATTTTTGTGGATTTAATTTATTATTCTTACATACAGTTCATTGAAATTAAAGGCGCATCACTTAATCGTTCCTGTGTTTCAAGGCGAAACTGCTACAGTACTAAGTAACCGATTTACGGAGGCCAGATTTTTTTACAGGTAGAGGAAGCTATGTGAAAATATAATTTAAATTTCAAGTTTTATAGACAAACACAGGAGAAAACGCTAAATTTTCAATTAATTTCAATCAATTAAAAATTAATACAGTTAAATGAGTGGCACCAAAAAATTAACTCTGAATTTATTCCGGAATTAACTCTGAATTTACTCCGGAATTTACTTTTTGCGAACATCAGAAAGTAACATCTGAAAGGTCATAAAAAGAGAAAAGCAACAAAATATGATTCTAGTAACGTTTGGAAATCATCTCCGAGTTCTACTATTTCGGTATCCTACTTTCAGATGTTTGCAAAAAAGTTAATTCAGAGTTAATTCCGGAATAAATTCAGAGTTAATTTTTTTGGTGCCACTCATTTAACTCTATTAATTTTTTTCTAGAGAGCACAGTAAAAATGAAAGTATTACAGCTCACTTGCAAGCTCTTCGTAGAACACAATGGACTGTCACTTCTGTTCTCTTGCACGTCGTCTCCAGATGTTACGATCAGAACACTCGCCTTCTGCGCACTCCAGGATTATCTCAATTTGTTACAGGTATCTTTGCCTTCTTTTTGATTTGAATGAATGAAAATGAAAACTAGTAGCACCTCACACATTGGTTCTCTAGAAAATAAAAATTAATATAGAGTTAATTGGCACCAAAACTCTGCTTTATTCCGGAATTAACTCCGAATTTATCCCGGAATTAACTCTGAATGTACTCCGGAATTAACTTTTTTGCGAACATCTGAAAGTAGGATACCGAAATACTAGAGACCCGGAGATGATTTTCAAAAGTTACTTGAATCAGTTTTAGTTGCTTTTCTCTTTTTATGACCTCTGTGATCGTTCAACTTTATATGAGTTGATTCCGGAGTGAATTCAGAGGTAATGCAGAGTGAATTCTGGAGTACATTCAGTTAATTCCGGAATAAATTCAGAGTTGATTCCGGAGTAAATTCAGAGTGAATTCCAGAATAAATTCAGAGTTGAGTGAATTATCACTGAAAACAAAACGAATAAGTTCACAAACAGAAAAAAAATCGAATCTGTGTACGCATTACTAGTGGGCTTGAGATTGGTTGGGGTTGAAAAAGCCAGAGTTACACAGAAGTCGGAACTGAAATTCTTCCCATGGAAGACGTAAGTGATTTTTTTCACAGATTGGTTCTAAATTGATGGTTCATCATGAAAATAACTCAAAATTGTCATGACTTGACTTCATTGAACAACTTTTTTCAGGAATTGAAAACAGAAATTTTCGCCGAGAAACCACTAATCGTGTACCTGATCAGGATGTTCAAACAAAGTTTCGACAAGGCGACTCCGAGAATTTCGAACAGTATGTTTTCACAAACGTTGTAGATTGCTAAAAGAATGAAAAACAAGAATGTCTTTAGCTTCTCTAAACTTTGTGATTTCAATGTGGCAGGAACGTGGCATGATTGTGTCCGAAATGCGGTCGCACACTAGGGCTGTCACGGAATTTAGCGATTTTTTTCGAAAAATTTAACCTTGCTACATCTGGAGAGAGTGCAATTCACCGATCAATGGTTTCGTTAGAACAAAAACTTAAAAAAAAAATTCATCAAGTCATTAATCATTGAATCACGACTTTAAAGTTTAACAAGACCGGTAATTGTTGAGTTCATGGTTTTCTAACTTTGAACGGATTCTTCTAAAGTTAAAACTAATTTAATGAAAAAATTTCGTTTGAAAAAAAGGCAGGCTCTGACAATTGAAAAACGACAAAGTCCAGGTAAATCCAAGCAAGATTTGGCGATTCTTGTAAAATCGGGAATACTCTAGTTTTTTTCCAGGTTAGTCCCGGTAAATCCATGCCAGAATTGGTAAAATTCCGGTAAATCCAGGTTCTCGTAGCCTCAAATGGGTCTAATTTTTTGTCGATGTTTACCTGAACTTTGTCGATTTTCAATCCACAGAAGGCATCCGTCTCTATTTCTCCACGAAAGATATGCCCTCTGCCTGTCACACCAAAATTACAGAAGAAACTGCTTTAACACTCAAACAGCGTCTCGTAACAGAAAGACCCATAATTTCAGTCATATCGCACTTCTTTGCCCGAGTGTCCAAGTTGATTCTACACCCCGACTGTGCAGTCTACTCACAGATTATGGCATTCCTCTGTATGAAGCCGATTTTTGACATTGACAGTGTGAGTTTAACTGATCTTTGTGTTGAACCATTTTTGGCATCTCTTCAGGTACCCGAATTCTACAAATTACTCTTCTCCTCGTCGCCCGAACATCATTTGGAAGAACGAGAATGGATCCTGACCCTGATAGCGGAAGCGATGATCGATCCGATGGATTACAATATTCTGCAAAGGAGGTGATCTTTTCTCTTTCTCTCTCTCTCCCTCTCACTCTCACTTCCTCCCTCCCTCTCTCTCACTTTCTCCCTCTCTCTCTCCCTCACTCACACACACACACACACACACACATACACACACACACACACACACACACACACACACACACATACACACACACACACACACACACACACACACACACACACACACACACACACACACACACACACACACACACACACACACACACACACACACACACACACACACACACACACACACACACACACACACACACACACACACACACACACACACACACACACACACACACACACACACACACACACACACACACACACACACACACACACACACACACACACACACACACACACACACACACACACACACACACACACACACACACACACACACACACACACACACACACACACACACACACACACACACACACACACACACACACACACACACACACACACACACACACACACACACACACACACACACACACACACACACACACACACACACACACACACACACACACACACACACACACACACACACACACACACACACACACACACACACACACACACACACACACACACACACACACACACACACACACACACACACACACACACACACACACACACACACACACACACACACACACACACACACACACACACACACACACACACACACACACACACACACACACACACACACACACACACACACACACACACACACACACACACACACACACACACACACACACACACACACACACACACACACACACACACACACACACACACACACACACACACACACACACACACACACACACACACACACACACACACACACACACACACACACACACACACACACACACACACACACACACACACACACACACACACACACACACACACACACACACACACACACACACACACACACACACACACACACACACACACACACACACACACACACACACACACACACACACACACACATACACACACACACACACACACACACACACACACACACACACACACACACACACACACACACACACACACACACACACACACACACACACACACACACACACACACACACACACACACACACACACACACACACACACACACACACACACACACACACACACACACACACACACACACACACACACACACACACACACACACACACACACACACACACACACACACACACACACACACACACACATACACACACACACATACACTCTCTCTCTCTCTCTCTCTCTCTCTCCCCGCCCCTCTCCGCCTCTCTCTTACAGACTGACACAATGAATGCATTCTGAATAATAATTCAATCGAAATTCAGAAACGGAATCCGCCTTCTGACGTCAACATTCGCGGCTACCTACTGCGATCAGAAGTCCAGATCACTGATCCTTGGAACACTGAAGAAATGCGCCAAAATGCCTTCCGTCGCTCACGATCTGTTTCACGGAGAAGCAGTTCCGTTGTGGATCGCGTCTTGTATTCAGGTATGGTGTGGCATGACTATCCATCTGGGGCAACTAACTCCAAAACATAGGCGATAGCTGGTGGGACATAGTGAAAGGCATAATCTTCTTCGCCTCATTCCTGCGTCATGTATTAATCTCAAGTCGTCTGCGGCGGGTCTCACAGTTGAACTGTACAATTGTCGCCCATTCACGGTCCAATGCCTGTTCGCCCAGTGGTTCGGAGTAATGTTTCAGAGACGCATAACGCGAATAGTAGTTTACTTGAGTTTGAGATCTATTATCCCTGTAGCTTATCGGGAAAAGGTTCTCGTTATGAAAATTTCGAGAACAGTCATCGAAAAAGGTGTTTTCTGTCTATGGAAATTCTAACTGCTGCAATCTCTGCAAGTTTCAAAACGATCAGACGGCATAAAACGTAGCGTTCGTATCTTTTATGACGGCAAGATGGTCCAAGCCGCGCATGAACAGTTATGACGTCACTGAACCTTGACAACGATTCCATTTAGAATAAAAGACTGACCAAATGGGAGAAGAACTATCTGGCTCAGATATTTGGTATCATCCTCCAGAATGAACGAAAGTATCAACGTGGAGCCAAGGGTAAATCAGAAGTCTGCGACGCGACTCTGGTTATTGCCGAGGTGTGCTCAAGACCGGTTGGTTTTCTTACCTCTGATGGAATTTCAAGCCTCATTCAGATCATGCAACTGCTACAAGAAATTGCCGAAACGGAAGACACCAAGTTCGCCAGTGAACGGACCAAGGCAGCAGCCACACTCGAGGTGATACAAGACGTCACAAGTAAAAAGTGGAAACAGAAGAAGAAACATGTTAAAGCTTAGTACCTTCATGTTATTACACACTGCGTTGTCTAATTGACTTGTCCAACTGAATCCACATAAAATCTGTTCAATAGCACCGCAGTGTAGGGATGGGCGAATCGCCAGTCTACCTACCGCAGTGTTATTTTTTGTTATTGTTGATGTGCATTGTGACTACTTCATAGTGCACCTTATAATTTCTCCGTTTCATCGTTTTTGTTATGTTTTTTTATTGTTGAGATGAATTTTCAAACAAATAAGTTAGTTAGTTACGAACTCCCGTTCTTGTCAGCTTGATCTTCGGCTTGTGCTTTATGCAAGGGGAGTTTCCTGAAAATTTATTTTTTTTTGCAGAATTCACTCCCAACCAAGCGGTGATGTTCAGGACAGTTGGACCGAAAATCTGTCGCCAAATTGCAGCTCGTTGCGGATCCATTCGCAGTCCAACTATCCAAAACTTGGCGGACAGTAAATGGGCGACAGATGGACTGTGAATGGACCGGCATTGGACTGTAATTGGGCGACAGATGTCCGGGACGACTGTCGCCCATCTACGGTCCAATGCCGGTCCACGAAAAGTTTTGGAGACTGTCGCCAAGTCCATCTGAGCCGCGGACATGTGGCTTGCGAATGGACCGGCATTGGCCTGCAATTTGGCGCCAGATGATCTGGAAAACTGTCGCCCATTCCCACCAAAAGCTTTGGAGTTGAAAAATTGAAATAGTACCTTCATCAAGCCTGAACAGCTCCGGATTCTCATAGATGCTGTAAACGCATCTTAATCGGTTCCGCTCGTTTTCTTTGGTGAACTCGTGAGGGTAGATTTTTGGGTCGTAGTAGGGTAGTGGTCCTGGAATGTTTAATTGAGAGAGAGAGGGAGAGAAAGAAACCTCCATACGGGGCAGGAACACAGTCACAAGCCTTCGCTCTCCACATATTTCCCCAGTCCGGATGGTAAGAGTACATGTGTTGAACGGCGTCGAAATTGTCCAACATGCCTGAACAGTGAATTCTCTAATGAATAGAGTGAATCAACAACCTTTACAACTCAAAGATCTCTCGGGTCCAGCAGAAACGTTGAAGTAGTTACAGTACCACTTGAACGCTTTTATACGCCTGGATTCTCCCGGCCCACCGGGTTCCTCCTTGTCTTCTCCACCACACTCGTTGTTGATGATCAGACTAGTCGGACCGAAGATCGGCCCGTGGAAACCTGCGCGACGATTCTTGGCTGATGGCTTCCAATCGCCTGGAAGTTCGAGGTCATGAAGTTTTTGGATTGACATCTTCCGAGAAGTACCTTACTGTTTAGAAATTTTAAAAAAGAAGTATTTTCAAATTTCCACAAAATTCACGACAAAAAGTATAAGAACAGTATTCAACATGCTTGTCGATGTCGGAAACTTTCAGTAACGTTGGTTGGAATCATGACATAGTAGTTTAAAGCCCATAAGAATCACATGTGTCTTTATCAATTCAGCTGTGGTTAGAAGCCTGAACCAGCCTAAAAAGGTCGCTCACAATCCTGGGGGCTATGAAGACACACACACTCAAAATGGCATCAACGCACTGGTACTAATCAAATTCTTCTGGCTAACATCCCAGTTGTTCATATCTTTACGGACGGTGTTTATGATGTGTAGATTCTCTTCGAGAATTACTAATATTATGACTCAATCACCTTTAGGAATAACTTTTTCAAACAACCGTTAAGAAGAAAATAAGGCCGGCATCTCGAAAATTGAGATTTAAACCGTTCGTTTACTTTTGGACGGGATTATGAACAATGATCTGAACTCACCAAGCACAATAGAATGCATAGACGGCTTGGGCGGTTGCGGGGTCATGTAGAACCATAAAGATGCCAACATAGCCAAGGGAGGGTCCATTTTGGTCATAACCAGGTTAGGGCTCTCGATCAGATCGACTTTGATGCCTTTAGTAAGGAGGAACTGTTGGAACTGCCCGTAGTTGTAGTTCCAGGATAACTGAACACAAACCATGAGGAGCAACTAATCAACTACCTGAAGAGCCCCACGCCCGAAGTAACATCCCTTGTAGTAGGTCTTGTGCGCATGAGTCTCGATCTCGTCATTGCATGGGTACCAGAAGTCGAGAACTGATTCTTTCTTGCAGTAACGACCTTCTTCGGTGCATCTGGGGATTATAAGTTGTAAAGTCTTCATACAATTGAAATTTCTCTCCATCTATCTGACTCTCTGTCTGTGCGTCTGTGTCTGCCTCATTCTCTCTCTCCCCTCTCTCTCCCCCTCTCTCTCTCTCTCTCTCTCTCTCTCTCTCTCTCTCTCTCTCTCTCTTTCTCTTTTTCTTTCTCCCTCTCTCTCTCTCCTCCTCCTCTCTCTCTCTCTCTCCCTCTCTCTCTCTCCTCCTCTCTCTCTCTCTCTCTCTCTCTCTCTCTCTCTCTCTCTCTCTCTCTCTCTCTCTCTCTCTCTCTCTCTCTCTCTCTCTCTCTCTCTCTCTCCAACCTTTTGCCATCCACTGGCTGAAATCCTGGAAAAGCTGGAAGTAAGAAGGAACTGTTGGGGCCCCGCTCGAACCAGTTGTAAAAACCACCACGATAAAAGCAAGCGTTGGCTTGTTCAAGTGTCAGGTCAGTCCTGCTGTAAAGCTCATTCATAATAATTTCTTCAAAAACACAAGTTGAAGTTGTTTTTGGATACAGTCTTTCCAGTTTCATATACGTTTCGTTCTCTAGATATAACTCAAGTGCCTGCTGATTAAGAGATCCTGCTTCTTTAGTGCATACAAAACACTTCTTGCAGTCATTTGTTCGAATAGATTACATACTTGTACAACGACAAATCTGTCTCTCCAGTTTCCTGCAGCACGTGCGCAAAGAAGGCAGCAACATCACGGGCATGATGCTCCTTCGGTTTGAAGATCTGAATTCATGATGAATTGATGTTGTGAAGCTGACATGAACATTGTCGAACGTCAACAAAGCTAAGTACATGACCCATACTATTTTTAAAACTTTTAGTAGTCATAAACCTAGCTTTTTAACTAAACTTCTCACAACACACGTTAGGCCAATCATTGAATACGGGACTACAGTGACTTCCGGTCTAATAAAAACGCGGAACCTCATCGAATCGGTCCAGTGCGAATACACTAGGAAAATCTACATTCGCCTCTACGGCTACAGAATGTTCTGGGCGAAGAAAAGTCAATTCTCTTACAACGCGCGTATCGCCAATCTAAAGCTCCAGGAACTTAGCGCACGAAGGAAAATTTTAAAGTTGAGATTAACCCTGAAGACTTATTCAAAATTACAGAGTCATAAACAAGAGGTACCTCGCGGAAACTCTCTTACGACGTACCAAAGAAAAAGACCAGGGAGCCTCGTGCAGTTAAATTGTACAAAGCTCTTTCAAAGAAGAAAAGAATTTAAAAAAAACCGGACCATAATTTTATGACTTAACGAATTTTACACAACTTAACACACCTTTGACATATATATTTTTCCTCCTTTTTAAATATCTTTTACTCTATCTATCTATCTAAGATCTGAATTCATGATGAATTGATCTTATGGAGCTGACATACTTTGTTTGGATGAGAGGCTCCAAACTCAGGGAAGTACCGAGACGCGATGATGAATGCATCGTACGAGTAAGGGAGGCAGTCATGCGTACCGTATGCTAAGTTTGCCTTCGGGAAGAGGTCCTGAAAGTTACAGTATGTGTTTCTGCACTTCTAGACTTTTCATAAAATTCGACTACCTCGAACATTTCCCTCGTGAACCATTTTTCCAACAACGTTTTTGGAAGTCGATTTGGATCTGTAGCAGGATTGCATGTTTCTTCAGGATTCTTCACAGGACTCTTAGGCTTCGGGCAATACTCCGGAAGTGCTGGAAGTATATTTTCACTCAGTGTTAAATTCATGTACTGTATTTTTTAAAGAGCATGAAAAAATGAAAAAAAAAACTTGAATGATGCTCTCCAAAACTTTTGGCGGACGGGCATTGGACCGTAAATGAGCGAGAGATGGATCGGGCGACAGATGGATCCGGCGACAGATGGATCGGGCGACAGATGAACCGGGCAACAGATGGATCGGGCGACAGATGAACCGGGCAACAGATGGACTGGGAATGGGCAACAAATGGACTGTAGTTGGGCGACAGATGGACCGGACGACTGATGGACTGGGCGACAGATTGACTGAGGATGGGCGACAGATGGACTGGCCGACGGATGGACAAAACGGCGAAACCCGCGATATGTCCGCGAGTGGCTGCAATGACCTATCTAGCGCTCGACGACTTTTTAGATCGTTTCTTCTCTGCACTTCGGAGTAGGAACGATTGTAAGTCGAACTATAGCATGTAATGTGTGTTCGCACATGTCGGTTCCAACATCGGGCTTTATTTGAACTGATGAACATTGGGCTATATTTGAGCCTGCGGCGCACTGGTCATTTAGGTTCAGTTACGACCGTTTGGCTTGAAAGTGGTACCCACTATCGTATACCAGGGGTCCGGATGTAGAAAGAAAAATGTTTCATATGTCCTACCCCCACAAAAGTTTTGTGTGTCCACATAATGTATCAAACTGATATTGAACAGTTAATGAATTGGACAGTGCGACTGTGAGTGGGCGACAGATGGACCGGGCGACAGATGGACTGTGAATGGTCCGGCATTGGACTTCTGTGGGCGACAGATGCTCGGGACGACTGTCGCCCATCTACGGTCCAATGCCGGTTCACAAAAAGTTTTGGAGGCTGTTACTTACATGAAAATTTTCAGAAACTTTGAAATCCACTGATTTTTCTCTGCAGGAATCTCATAGGACCAATTGAAACCAAAACTCATATTCAGAACATTCAAATTACGTTAGTAGAATTTTGTATGAAAATGTTCATCTCCTATCACTTGAAAGCGCAGTACCTACCTAAAGCATAACTCGCGAGGAGTACTGCGATGAGTATCCTCATGAACAGGGCGGACTTCTTGCAGGGAAGAGAGTGAGAGCCGGAGGGGTCTCGCCTCTTGTTTACCTTGCATCTTTGAAGAATTGCGCGCAAACAAGAGAGCTCTGACCAGATTCTGTGAGACTGATTCTGACCAACTGTGTGAAAGTGCAAAAAAGCAGGAACTTGACAGATTGCTGGTTGGGATGTTTTCAAAATATTTAGATATATTGGTTACCAGAGTTTATATGAAGGTTGCCATGTGTTGTACCTAACTTACCAGTTCTTACAATCACCAGATCTAACCAGATACTTTGAAGATTTTCCAACGTTCTACTAACACTATCATTGAAACTTAACTTCTTGATGAATTCGGACAACCTATTTGAATTACTTAGAAACGATCGGAACAACTTCCTGACACAGGTGTTCAGTACGGTTCATCACAGCCACTTTTTTCTTCGGCAGATTTTTCTTGTTCATCTCGAATAAAATTAAGAATTCCATATAAAAAACTCAAAACTCATGTGTCATCTTTCGTCAACGACCTCGAGACAAAACTTTTTGAAACTCTGAACACAATCAAAAACGTACTGTAACTTCATGTCCAGCGTTCTGTATCATCAAACACAGTAGCACAAAACTACCGTAATTTTAGAAAAATCATCATGTGGTAGTATATCTTCAAGTACAGAATCATGTACTACGCACATATCTAGCAAAAAGTCTGACCGATTTCAAACTCACGGCAGTCGCATTTTTGTAAAATGAGTACGGTAGGGTCGGGACTCTCACAACGAACAGTTAGATATTTGTGGATTTAAATTATTATTCTTACTTTCAGTCCATTGAAATTGAAGGCGCATTACTTAATCGGTCTTGTGTTTCAAGGCGAAACAGCTACAGTAATAAGTAACCGATTTACGGAGGTCAGACTTTTTTACAGGTAGAGGAAGATATGTGCTACGTCTCTCACACGATTTTTCTGATTTTTCGGTGATTCATGTGGATACCAAAGAAACATTCACACCGAGCTTAAGGTGATTGTTATCGATTAGACACGTTGCTCGCAAATTATATTGAACGAAAATTCGCTATCGAGCGCGATCGCACATCAATTTTTTTTCATCCTTTTCTCCTATTTTTCTCAAGTTAACAAGCGAAACTGTTTCGAAGATTGCTATTGAAAACTTGCAAATCATGTAACTTTCCTTTGTAACTAGCTTTTTATCATGAGTTGTAAGAAAACGTCAGAGAAAAAACAATTTGATCTTCAGCGGTGCAGGATTTACTTATTGGTCGCCTCCCCTCGCTGCTCGATCCGACACTTTTCTACTGCGCTTGACGCAATGTGTCATTCAGTTCATCCATGAGAACTCTGAGTAATGGATTAGATATAATTCACGAGCAATCCCCTGCTCAAAACAAAGTGTTCAGTTCCGAGTATTCAGTCACACTTTTCGTCATATTCTTAAAGTCGTAAAAAACCCCTTTATGTATACCATGTAGTCATTAAATTGTCCCCCTTATGTTTCCTATGAATCGAAAGATAAAAACGTCAAACGGTATGGTCGTAAAATGGTCCTGATAGGGCCGACTGTGCTGATCAGAAAATTGAAACTTGTGTTTTGTCACGTGGCACTCACTTTTGTAGTTTGTTGTTCTGATAAGTCTATGATTCATGAACGGGACACATAGCTTCCTTGACCTGTGAAAAAATATGGCCTCCGTAAATCGGGTACTTAGTACTGTAGCAGTTTCGCCTCGAAACACAAAAAGGTTCAAGTGATGGGCCTTTAATTTCAATGGACTGAAAGTAAGAAAAATAATTTAAATCTACAAAGAATTAACTGTTCGTTGTGAGAGTCCCGACCCTAAGTTAGGCCTACCGTACTCATTCTGCAAAATTGAGATTAGAGCGCGTTTGAAAACGGCCATGCTTCTAGCGATATATGTGCGGGACGAGATTAGTGCTTGTCTTCAAAATCAGAATTGTTATGTTTTCTAAGTCCGAAGTTGGAAGGTCGAATAAACTCAGAAATACTGTATATCTGCTCATTGTTAGACTCAATGGATGAGAATTTCATTGTTTTTCCTCATTTTCCATCTTACAAAAAAGAGTTTTTTTCAAGCGGAAGTCGGAAGTGAGTTTGTTTTTCTCGGAACTTGAAAGTCTATAGCTGGAATCGTTTGGACAGATAGTCTTGATTTGATCACGGTTTTTCGCACACCGATTTATTGCAAGCAAATCCAACGTTTCAGCTTACGCACATAGCTTCCTCTACCTGTAAAAAAAAATCTGGCCTTCGTAAATCGGGTACTTAGTACCGTATCAGTTTCGCCTCGAAATACAAGAACGATTTACGTAATGAGCCTTTAGTTTCAATGGACTGAAAGTAAGAATAATAATTTGAATCCACAAAGATCTAACTGTTCGTTGTGAGAGTCCCGACCCTACCGTACTCATTCTGCAAAATTGATATTAGAGCGCGTTTGAAAACGGCCATGCTTCTAGCGATATATGTGTTACTCCGACATAGTTCCTTAAGAGTATTCAGATAGAAAAGAGTTGTAACTTCATCGAAGGAATGAACGCTTCTTTGTGAACACTTGGTTTTACTTCCGTCAACAATTATCACAATCAGACCGAATTGCGATAAATTCTCAGATTTGTAGTACATAGAAGTGAAAGCATAAACCACTTTGACAAGGCCATAAAACAAGAAAATTTATCTGAAGCAATAAAATTCCAGAGATAATTTGCAAACTCTTTCATATCCGGAATGAACAGAATTTGTCTCTTGTCGGCTCAGTTCATCTTTTGTTGTTATCTATGAACAACGTCGTCCTTGATAACACATGATTTAATCCGCTTTACGCGCTTCTGTTTTAATATTTGGTTGGTTAAGGCGGGAAGAAAGAGTGAATCAGAGTCAAACACATTTTTGAAACTTAGGGTATTAAACAAGAACTGAACTGAAAGAGTACGGTTAATCACTCAACACGAGCGGAGCGAATGTAAAACTATAACTTGAATAGAGAGGTACTTTTTGTCTCTTTTGTGCGAGTCACCACTATTATATAGCTTGAACAGTAGTCTTCGTAGTTTTGAAGAACACCATTTTTTTTAATAATAACTTTATTCATTGAGAATAAGTTCATAAGCTTCATGACGACCAGCAATAGCCGCCACGAGCACAGAATAATAGGATTGGGAACCGTAGGAGAACCTTTCAAAAATTCTGCTCCGGTCAGGACAGTTGTGCGATTTGTTGTAAAAAAACGTTGGATAACATTGTCAAATTACCAGAAGGAAAAGAACTGAATATGAGTGTTAGTAGTGATAGAACATTGGTGTTAGTTGTTCGACCAGGATATTCAGATCAATTCCAACCAGTTATCTGACAAATTGTTTTCGACCGTAATTTAGAGGTTCCCATCAGTTAATATAACAAGGGTTAGGAATTGAAATTAAAATAATAATTGTGAGAGCTGTAGACGATAGAGAGAGAGGAGCTAATCTCTGTAGTCATCCAGAACTGTTGTTACCGTTGATGGGACCATTAAGACATTGCGCTGATCCTGAAACAAATTTCTCAAGTTTATTTTATTATTTTGAAAGAATATAATCTGGCGAAGGAAGCTCAAACCGAAAAAGTTTCAGAGAGAGCGTAGTTGATTTGCATTTGAAGTATCAGTAATAATTGTGATTACAGTACCTCAATAAGTTACAGTTTTTTTCTAGAAATCATCGTACCCCATGATTATGTATTTGAACTTACAGTACTCATTCAATCTGTATTTTGAGTTACATAAAACCTCCATGAAAAATATGGTTGGAAAAATGAGAAGATATGAGGTAACTGAAAGTATCTCATGTAGTTACTGTACGTCATTGAATCCTTTTCAATAGTTTTCTCATTGACTCCAGAAAGCATCAGAGTACTCCACACCTCGGCAAAAGCATAAAAGACAATAAAACCATATAGTCGCAGTATAGTCGCAGAGAAAATTGGAAGCTATTCATTGCTGTGTACTATGATCAGGCGTCGAAAAAAGGCTCTGAACAAAGTACACTTGTCCTGTTCGACCTAGTGCACAAACCAAGAACAGAAGCTGCATTGGAACTGTTAGATAAAATGTCCTGTTGATAGGTATACACTCTGTGTCAAAAAAACGTCCACACCCATATTTTTCGAAATTTCTCAGTTCATATTAGCCCTAGCCACTCGTCACTCTGCTAACTGTAAGAAGATGTGGAAACACTGTTGTGTGTACAATTTTAGCTAGATCACTTGTGTTAATCAAAAGTTATAATCAAAAACACCGAAAATGGTGTGTGTCAAAAAAACGTACACACTCTGAAAAACCGTTTGCTTCTTTAAAATTCTAATCTTTCCTACTTTTTTCTAATTTCTCTGTAAACAAAAAACGATTTTCCAACAGGCAACAGAAATCTAACTGCGTAGACGTGAGAAAAAAATTTAAAAATGTGAAAAATGTCAGTTTTTCGAAAATTTCTCGAAAAACGGGAAAAGTTTATCTTGAATTTGTCTGAACATTACAAACATCAGCAGATCACTTTTGTTGATAATTTTCTCAACATAATCAAACAACATACCAAGAATCGAGGTTCAAAAACTCGATTTGAGAAGAATAAGGTGTCCAACTCGGAAACATGAGTACGCGCATCGTCCCATTTGTGCATGAATCTTGATTTATCTGCACTGTTTTGAAATCGGTATGAAGGATGCGATCTTCTGAATTGTGAAACCAATCATAAGATCGCAATTCAACGCCTTCAAACAAAATTGTGATGGTTGGAAGAATGATTTTCCACTACTGATTTAGTAACATACTAAAAACTATTCTTTCTCCATTAATTGTTTTTTTTTCTTACCATTTATTTTGAGGAAAAGCGTTCTTTAACATGTTTTACGTTCTCAAAGAAAGTTAAAACTTTTTTCAAGGAAAATAAAAAAAGAAGAAATAATTAAAATATTTTTCCAAATCAGTAGTGGTACATCATTACTCCAGCCGTCGAAAATTTTTGTTTGAATGCAAGATTTGGAATCTGATGAATGGTTTTACAATTCAGATGATTGCATTCATCATACCAATTTCAAAACAGTGCAGAATAATCAAGATTCACGGACAAATGGGACGATGCGCGAACTCATGTTTCCGAGTTGGACGCCTTTTTCTTCTCAAATCGAGTTTTTGAGCCTTGATTATTGGTATGTTGTTCGATTATAATTAGAAAAAGATCAACAGAAGGGATCTGCTGATGATCGTAATGTTCAGACCAATTCAAGATAAACTTTTCCCGTTTTTCGATAAATTTTCGAAAAATTGACATTTTTCACACTTTTTATATTTTTTCTGATTTCTACGCAGTTAGACTTTTTTTGCCTGCTGGAAAAATGTTTTTTGTTTACAGAGAAACCAGAAAAAAGTAGAAAAGATCAGAACTTTAAAGAAGCAAACGATTTGTCAGAGTGTGTACGTTTTTTTGACACACACCATTTTCGGTGTTTTTGATTATAACTTTTGATTAACACAAGTTATCTAGCTAAAATTGTACACACAACAGTGTTTCCTCGTTTACTAACATTGAATAAAGTAGCAAGCGGTTAGGCTAAATATGAACTGAGAAATTTTGAAAAATATGGGTGTGGACGTTTTTTTGACACAGAGTGTATTATAAGGTGCGATTGACGTAGGAAAGATTTCTATACATAAAGAGCAAGTATCAAGTTTGCTGATGTTCAACGACAGAGCATGAATGGACTGTTGAACAATTGGTTCAGAGATTCGGACTAGACGTCGTAGTTGATGTTCCAGAAAAGATTCTAAAGTGCTGTGGAGATCAAGTCTCTTTTTCGTGATTCATGTTTCAGAGAAGAGTAATAACACAAAAAAACTTGATACGGTATGTTAGGTTTTTCAATAAAATAAATTTGAAAAAAAAACTAAAAACAAACTGAAAAACTGATGGATGTTAAACGTTGCACGTCCTGAGCCATTTTTTCGAGCAGGCCACGAACAAGTTCAGAAGGTTACCGGTGAGAAAGTACTACAGGGTGAACCATAATTACGTTGAAAGGAGATCATCGCCAATACTTTCGAACATCACATCAGAAAATCAGAAGAAACTAATGAATCAGGAGCCATTAGCACATCCTTGGCCATTTGTTCGAGCAGGCCACAGACAAGTTCGAAAGGTTACCGGAAAGAGGGTGAACCATAATTACGTTGACAGAAGATCATCTCCATTAAATCAGGAGGAACTAATCAATCAAGGTCTTCAACCGTTTTTGAGAAAGATTCCAGGTATACGCAATCTAAAAACCCCAACTTCCAAGCAGGAGCATAGTTTGGTATTGATGTTCCTATAAACATCAGTAGCGCCTAGTGCCACGCATTGGAGCACCCATTATCAGTTGAATACGGTAGTCAAACATGAACAAAAATCAGGGCATATCGAGATGCGGGTATAAAAGGAGTTCTCCCAGTCAGTCACAACTCTTGACATTCTCATTTTTTACCTTTTCTTTTCACTTTTGCTCACTTATAGATTCAGATGCGCTTGGGATTGACCCTACTGGCCCTGATCGGCTGCTGTTATGCAGTCCAGGATTGTCTGGTAGGAAACGTCGTCGTCACCAGCGACGAAATCGTGGCGAAGAGCGTTGAATATGTGAGTTTTTAGTCTCTCTCTCTCTCTCTCTCTCTCTCTCTCTCTCTCTCTCTCTCTCTCTCTCTCTCCCTTTCTCCCTCTCTCTATCTCTCTCTCTCTCTCTCTCTCTCTCTCTCTCTCTCTCTCTCTCTTCTTCTCTCTCTTCATCAATAACTTTTCAGAAATCTTGCGATGGTTTATGCCGAAAACAAACCCTTCAAACAGGCGGAAACTCGCTCGTGTTGTTCTCCTGTGAAGAGAACAAGGTAACGATGATATAGAATCCCTTTTTAGCCCATTTGACCTTTCAGATGGCAACTTTCATCAACCAAGGACAAGAATGCTCAACCACGAAGATGGAAACGTCGTGCTACTGTGCCGGAGCCAGATGTAACAACCTGGAGATGAAGGAAAACATCGTCGACGCGTCAGCTTCGGATGTCAAGTAAGTAGATCATGTACTGACATGTACAGGATTACTACCTGATTAAGTGCTGTAATTTGAGCTTAACTTCAACGCTTTTATGGTTTTTTGATAGTAAGATTTTAAAATTTTCCGTTTCAAGACTCTTCATTATAATATGTATATCTAGATTCGCCCGCATTGATTGCTTTAAGTTAAATAGAAATTCGAATTCAGTCATGAAAAAGATTCATCTCAAATTCTCTGATACGAGAGCTTTCTCTCTAAACATGGATGAATGTTTAAAAGTAACATAGATTTTTTTAAATGATGAAAAGTGATTTTCCTCACACTTTGTCTGTCGGAAAAATTTAAAATGGAAATCACATGAGTACTGTAGCAAAATGATGGGAAATTTCTTCTGTTTTTTTGGTGACCAAATCAGAAATTTCAAATTTCAAAGTTCTAAAGACGAAAACACACAAGCTAGAACTTCAATTACTTGAGAACTGTAGGCAAATAATGAAAGTTACTTATCCCGGTTTTTCTCACATTTCACATTTTACTCTGATTGGACTCGTCAAGGAAAATTTTGAAACTACCCAAAACTCAAGCGACTACGATGCTCTTCGTGTTTGTGGTGTCATAAAATCAGAAGAATCTTGGCCAACTGATAAGGTCGACGTGGTTCTGAGATAAAAGGTGGCAATAAAACGTAATTAAAAGTTAAATGGGAGATAAGATGCACTTCGAGTCGAGCCACGGTTTCTTGTAATCAGAAATCAGGATAGAGATAGTAGTCTGAGTGAGAGACGAGAGACGGCGAGAGAGTATGGGGGAGAGAAGGTGAGAAAGCGAGAAGGAGAGAGATAAAGAGAGAGAGATCGAGATAGAGATAGAGATAGAGAGAGAGAGAGAGAGAGAGAGAGAGAGAGAGAGAGAATTCAATTAGTGAAGAAACGTCTCAATTTCAGTGTCGCCCAGTGCTACGTCGGATTCAACGGTTACGGAAACGTCAGCGTCGGAGACGTCGTCCAGTGTTCCGCTGGTAACGCGTGTACCAAGATCAACGGAACCTACGCCGGAAGCTTTGCCGAAGTCTACGCTTGCCTGCCAACAACCGTCTGCCAACAAGCCTTCCCATCGACATCCTTCACCGGAACTGACTGTGGAACCTTGAACAACACCGCCATCAACGCATGCTGTTGTTATGATTGTGAGTTTGCTACCGATAGAGAAGAACTTCACAACAGAGCGCATCTGCCACTTTTTTTCGATTGTAGAGAAAATCCGCATAACTATTTCATCTTTTTCCAAATCGAAACTTGTAGCGAAATAGTCGGTCAAACATTTTTCAACATCATCAAGGATTCTGAATAACAAAATTAGAAAATGATGAAAATAAAGAAAACTCTTTCAGCCGACTGTACCTCCCTTGTCTCGCCAGGACTCGTCATCCCAACCCCACAACCATTCGGAAAGAACAACGTCACCTGCTACCAAGGAATCTCAGTCAACGGAGCCATCCTTTACGGTGGTGGTTTCTCACAGTGTGCTGGAGAATGTGGATCGATCAGAATCCGCACGACCTACAACAATCAGTCCATCTGGGGAGAGGTGTTCGTTTGCGACCCAGTCAACGTCTTCACCAGCTTCAACCTCGACAACCAATGTAAGACTGTCGACACGACCACCACCAACGGAGTCCCAACTGCCCTGATCGTCGGATGTGCGTGTAACACTGACAAGTGTCTCGACCCAACCGTCGTCCCAGCAGTCTATCCAGTCAAGCAGCTTAAGTGTGCAGTCGGTCTCTACAACGGAACCAACTGGCTCGGAGCCGAGATGAACTGTAACGGAAGATGTGGACGCATCAAGTTCTGGGCTGGTGGAATCATCATGGCGTACTACACCTGCTCGCCATACGACGTGTGCGCAGGATTCGGACTTGAAAGTACTGAGGGAGTCGTCTACAACCCACCACAAGATCAGGACATCGAAGCGTACTGCTGCTCTGCAAGCAACAACTGTAACGTCGACAATGACGTCATCAGCAAGAGTGTCAACACCAGCGTCGTCAGCACCTCGAACTACCCTGTGCTCTGCTATGGAGGTGGGTTGATTTTCAAAAGAAGGATTTAACTTCACTGACAGCCCTTGAGAGGCAAGCAATGAAAAAATGTATTGAGAAACTGTATGAAAAATTGGATGCATTTAGGCTCAGACGTTAAGTCTTAGGCATAGCGTTTAAGGCTTAGGCTTAGGAAATCACTGAATTATGTCAGTTACTATTAGGCCGCAGTTACCCAAAATTAAAAAACTTGTCGGTTTATTGGCTTTCAAACGGAAGAAAAAATAAGTTTCGAAGATTATTAAAGACTCTCAGTTTTTCTGATGATTGAATAAGCAAAACATTACAGGAATCTGGGTTAACGGAGTGCCAATCACCAGCAGCTCTTATTCCCTGTGCCAAGGAGAGTGCGCATCTGTCAACTTCTTGACCAGCTTTGCCGGACAGACCCACAACGCTACCATCTACACATGCGACCCAGTCACCATGTGTCAACAAGCTGGTATTAGATCCGGATGCGGGACCCTCGGATCCAACATCACCGCTTGCTGCTGTGACAACGACCTTTGCATTGACCCCAACCGTGGTGGACACAGACCTCAGCTCAGGTTTTCGGATTTCTCAATTTTACACAAAACGAGTTTTTTTGAAATTTCACTAGGAAAAAAGAAACTGATATTCAACATGCTCGGAATTAAAAAAAAATTATAGGCACTTAGCATTAAAAATGAAATATAAATTTTTTTGGTGTTTCAGCTCTCAAGTATAAATCCGGCAAAATCATTTTTTAGTAATTGAACATTTCAGATGTTACTCCGGAATCTCCATCCCACAAGACGGCTACAACCAGGGAGGTGACCAAGTGTGCGACGGATGGTGTGGAAGCATGAACTCTGTGGTGAACAACAAGAACGCTACCGTCTACTTCTGTGCTCCAGTTCCAATGTGCAGGTAAAAAAAATCACTCACCTATTTGTTCATCAACCTTTCCATATTCAGATTCTACGGCCTCGGCTACGGACTCGCCAACGGCAACTGCAACCAGATCCCTGGCGCCGAACCACAAGTAACCGGATGCTGCTGTTCCGACTCTGACAACTGCCTTGCGCCACAAGGCGTCAACGTCACCGCTCTTACCCCACGAAGAGACCCTAAGATTGTCTGCTACGAAGGACTCCACATCAACGGAGAGAACGCAACCGCCCCGTACTACAGAATCTGTGACGGAGAATGTGTCTCGGTGCAAATCGGAGGAACCATCAACGGACAGACCCACTTCGCAACCCTTTACACCTGCGACCCATCGTCTGCCTGTGCAGCTATGGGAGTCTCCAACAACTGCTCACTCGTCGACAACTCTCTATCCGTATGCTGTTGCGATTCTGATGAATGCATTGACCCAACCGTCAACCGTGTCCCAGGAACCGTTCTCAAGTGCTACGTTGGACTGAAGTCCGCCTACTCTGGCCTTTCCATTGGAGCCGAAGTTGAATGCAACGGATATTGTGCTTCTGTCTCTGGCGTCGTCGGATCCGAGATCTACACCGCCTTCCAGTGCGCCCCACGTGCCGTCTGCAAGTCCCTTGGTCTTGATAACTCCAACACGACCATCTACACCGACAGAATGTTGACCGCCGACTGCTGCGACTACGGAGACTACTGTAACGTCATCGGAAAGAACGTCAATCTGACTGGGCTCACCGTTCAACCTAAGGAATCACCAAAGGCTTGCTACCAAGGAGTCTTCGTCAACTACACCGCTGTTTCCGCTGGAGGGTAAGTTTCACATATTCTTACTGAAAATGCTGATTTTTCATCCCTGGTGACACTTTCTTTGTGATTTGACTGAAACTTACCTGAGTTACTGAATAGGATCAGTCTGAATATCTAAACATATCACTACTGAAAAATTATTTTTCTAACGTTCCTTCCCGTCTCTAGAAAAAAAATTAGTATAGAGTTAATTGAGTGGCACCAAAAAAAATTTACTCTGAATGTACTCCGGAATTAACTCTGAATGTACTCCGGAATGAACTCTGAATGTACTCCGGAATGAACTCTGAATGTACTCCGGAATTAACTCTGAATGTACTCCGGAATGAACTCTGAATGTACTCCGGAATTAACTCTGAATGTACTCCGGAATTAACTCTGAATGTACTCCGGAATTAACTTCATATAAAGTTGAACGATAACAGAGGTCATAAAAAGAGAAAAGCAACTAAAACTGATTCAAGTAACTTTTGAAAATCATCTCCGGGTCTCTTACTATTTCGGTATCCTACTTTCAGATGTTCGCAAAAAAGTTAATTCCGGAGTACATTCAGACTTAATTCCGGAGTACATTCAGAGTTAATTTTTTTGGTGCCTCAATTAATTCTATATTAATGTTTTTTTCTAGAGCGTAGTTCTTTCGAGAAAATGTCTTCACTGAAGTTGACTATCTCTATAAGCTCATGAATTCCAGATGGACTGCATGCCAAGGAGACTGTGCTTCGATCACTATGAACACCACTGTCAACGGCCAAATCGTGCCAGCTACCGTCTACTCATGCGATCCATCGTCTGTCTGCAGACAACTCGGAGTTCTTAACAACTGCCACGGTGAAGGTGACGGAGTCCAGGCTTGCTGCTGTGACTATGACGGATGTCTTGACCCAACCACCAACCCACCAAGAAGACCATTTGGAGACGGTGAGTGACGTCACATCAGTCGTTATTGTACGCATGTTTGCTGCTAAAAGATCTTCTTCAGAAAATCACAAGTTCTACTGTTTCAACTTATTTCTTTAACCTTTTGGAACTAAGTGTTCATGAAATTATAGCTGACATGTGGATTTTTCAAAAAGTTTCAAGGAAATCAAGATATTTTTACAGGAAGCCTGTGCTACGTTGGAGTCCACTCATACAAGCAAGGACCTGACGGTCACGTTGAGACCATCGTCAACGCTGGAAGCGAAGAATACTGTGACGGACAATGCGCATCATTCACTGGAAGCGTCGGATACGCCAACGTCTCTGTCTACGCTTGCGTTCCAAAATACGTCTGCTCGTATCTTGGTCTCTACGAAGACTGCCAGAACGTCTTCGCTGACAAGACCTACACCGGATGCTGTTGCAGCACCCACCCCAACTGCAACGTCGAACAGACCCCAGTCAAGCCTCCACCACCACCAAGAATCCCACCACGTCGTGAGTACCCAATCACCTGCCCAGCTGGAGTCTACATCAACGGTAAAGCCGTGACCCCAGTTGAATTCATCGCTTGTAACGGAGACTGTGCCTCGATCACCATTAACGGAACCATCGGAAACAACACCCACACAGCTACCCTGTACGCTTGCGACCCATCTGCCGTCTGCAGAGAGCTCGGAGTCCGCAACGACTGCTCCAGCCCAGAAGACGGAGTCCTCGGATGCTGCTGTGACACTGACGCCTGTCTCGACCCAACAAGAGGAAAAACCGTCCCAACTCCACCACTCAACTGCTACGTTGGATTCTACAGTAACAACGTGCAAACCGGAGCTGAGGTTTCATGCGACGGAAAGTGTGCTTCGATCAACGCCCCACTCAACGGAGACAACATCACTGTGTTCTCATGTGTCCCACACTCTCTGTGCCGCTCCATGGAGCTCTACGACGATTGTGCTCGCCTCGGACCTGAGTTCCCAGAATTCCAAGCCTGCTGTTGCGACAACCACGACAGCTGCAACGTGTACCAGACCCATCTTGCCAACAAGATCAACACCAGCATCCCACTCTCACAGGAGAACTCTTACCCTATCACCTGCTACAGTGGTCTGTTCCTCAACGGAACCGCCGTCTCCGATGGTGGATGGGTTTCCTGCCAAGGAGAATGTGCATCTGTGTCCATCACCTCGACCTTCCGTAACATCTCTGGAACCGCTGCCTTGTACACCTGTGATCCAACCAGAATCTGCAGAAGTCTTGGAATCCAGTACGACTGTAAGACCCTTGAGAACGGACTCAGCGGATGCTGCTGTGATGAGGATGCCTGTATCGACCCAACCAAGTACCCAGCAAAGACCCCAGGAAACCCACTCATGTGCTTCGCAGGAGTAATTTCCAACTTCACTCGTCCAGGACCAAACGGAGAACCACAGCCAGTCCATTACGGAGGTGAAATTCAGTGTGACGGTGTCTGTACCAACATTACTGGAATCGTCGCTGGATACAAGGTCCAGACCTATCACTGCTCCCCCAAGACCGTCTGCAGATCCCTTGGACTCTACGACAACTGCCAGAGACTTCATGAAGACAGACAGGTCGATGTGTGCTGCTGTGACAATGCTAACAACTGTAACGTCAATGGACACCATGAAGTAAGTTCTATTAGAATTTCTCATCGGAAAACAGAAATCGCTTCTTGAAAATAGCAATATTCTTTGATTTTTAAGTATTGTCGGTTGAGATTTTTCTAATCCCCAGATCGAGTTTGACCTACGGAAAGTATTTTTCTTTTTCGAAAAATCGCTTCACTGCTTTGACCTGAGGAGTCCCTTTTTCCACTCAGATCTACAGTCCGTTTTTGTACTTGTTTCAACTATGTAATTCTGGTAGGAATAGTAGTTCTTGAAAGATAACAAACCTTCATAGAAGATAATCCGGTAGTTAGATGAATTTTAAAATTTCAGGGACCACCAGGACCACCAGAACGTACCGTCGACTACGCCATCGCTTGCTACTCGGGTCTTTACGTCAACGGATCTCCAGTCAGTGCTCTTGTCCTTGGTGCGTGCCGTGGTCAGTGCGCGTCCATGGCGTTGACCACCACTTACAACGGAACCAACACCACAGCCACATGGTACGGTTGTGACCCAACCATTCTCTGTGAAGAACTCCAAGTCGAGAACAGATGCTACTCACCAGAGCCAGGACTCACCGGATGTTGTTGTAACAGTGACCTTTGCATCGACCCGCCAAAGAACAAGACCGTGCCAAGCGGCGCTCGCACTTGTTATTCTGGAATCTACGCGCAGGGACAAGCGACGGGAGGAGAAATCTCATGTAACGGAAAGTGTGTATCTCTGTACACCAAGCTCAACGGAGACGATGTCACCATCTTCGGATGCTCACCAGACACAGTGTGCAAGCAGATGGAACTCTACGACGAATGCAACCAGATCTTCTTCGACAGACAAGTCCACGCATGCTGCTGTGACAACTACGACAACTGTAACGTTGACCTCGCCGAACTCGGAAAGAAGATCAACACCACGGCCAATGTGAGACCAATCCGCAACTACCCAATCTCTTGCTACTCTGGAATCTTCATCGACGGATACCCGTACGCAGATGGTGGATGGCAATCATGCCAAGGAGAGTGTGCTTCTGCCTCGCTCACCACCGTCTACAACGGACAGAACCGTACGGCTACCTTCTTGACTTGTGACCCATTGTCTACTTGCTACAAGCTCGGAATCAACAACAATTGTACCCAGATCGAAGGAGGACTCGAGGCGTGCTGTTGTCAAACTGATGCTTGCATTGACCCAACCGTCTACCCAGCGAGAAGCCCAGGAAACCCATTGACCTGCTTCGTTGGAATCATCTCCCACAACCACAACATCAGTCACGGAGGTGAAGTCGAGTGCTCAGGAAAGTGTGCCAGCGTGCACGGTGTCGTTCAAGGATACAACATCACCTCATTCCACTGCGTGCCAAACAGCGTCTGCCAGTCGCTTGAACTGTACGATGACTGCAAGCCAGTCTGGGGAGACAAAGACATCACCACTTGCTGCTGTGACAATGCGAACAACTGCAACGTCAAGAACCACAACATCCCAGTCAGACCAGTCCAGCCAGACACCGATTTCCCAATCGCCTGTTACAGTGGATTGACGGTCAATGGAAACCCATACGGAGCTCTGACCCTTGGAACCTGCTTGGGAGACTGTTCATCCATCTCTTACACCACCACCGTCAACAATGTCTCCACCACCGCTGTCGTCTACGGTTGTGATCCATCTCAGCTGTGCCACGCTCTTCAACTCGAGAACGGTTGCCACACCCTTCAAGCCGGAGTCTCTGGATGTTGCTGTACATCTGATGCTTGCATCAACCCATACACTGGTGAAGTCCCAGGACCAAAGGAGTGCTACACTGGTATCTACACTTCTGACGGAAAGGTTTGGAATTAAAATTCGATTTCCTTTATATCTGAATTTCAGGTCAACGCCGGAGCCAACGTCCCATGCCCTGACGGATACTGTGGTTCCATCAGCAGCAATCTTAACGGAGTCCTGTACAAGTCGTACCACTGTGTGCCAAAGACCATCTGTAGCCAGCTTGACCTGAACAACGTCAACCGAACTGTCTGGGCCGACCACGAGATTACTGCTTCATGCTGTACCACCGGAAGCAACTGCCACGTCACCGAGCCAGCTGTCAATACCAGTACTCCAATTGAACCAGTAAGACTGTATCCATTGACAAAAACTAATGATTCCTTTCAGTGGACCGGCAACGTTCTTGCCTGTAGGAACGCCATCTACGTCAACGGCCTGCCACTCGCTGAAGATTTGTGAGTAAAAGCGATTTTGATGAAAATCACGTAGACGTTTCAGCTTCACCGTCTGCGCTGGTCAATGTGGATCCGTCACCTACAACACCACGTACAACAATCAGCAGAACTCGCTGACCGTGTTCGCCTGCGATCCAACTTCTGTCTGCTCGACTTTGGGTGAGAGAGAGGGAGAGAAAGAAAGAGAGAGAGGGGGGAGAGAAAGAGAGAGGGCTAGAGGGAGAGGGAGAAAGAGAAAGAGGGAGGGAGGGATATTGAGAGAGAGAGAGAGAGAGAGAGAGAGAGAGAGAGAGAAAGAGAGAGAGAGAGAGAGAGAGAGAGAGAGAGAGAGAGAGAGAGAGAGAGAGACCACCGTAATCACATTCTGAAAAAGCATACCATGAGTTTTTTGTAAGAATTGCAATAGAAGGACTGCCTGACACCTTTCCAAACAACTTTTCTCAACTTGTTCATTTCAGGGCTCCAAAACTCCTGCCAGACGCTCGACTCCGGCCTCGGTGCATGCTGTTGTAACACCGACAACTGCCTCGGACCCCACCACCCAGTCCCGACTGCTTCCCCGACCACAGGAGCGTCAGCGGTCTCCGTCATCGCCGCCCTCTTCGTCGCTGTATATACCGCTGTATTCTTCTTCTAGAAGAGCACTATTCCAACTTTCCATGGTCTCTGTGCTAGTTTTTGACTAGAGTCGTCACTTTTAGACCTTCTATGTTTTCATTTTCGGGCTTGTTATCGGTCCAGATGGATACTGTTTGTTTTATGACCGATGACTTGAACTGGAACCCTTCACTTTATAGATATTGTTTGAAATTATTCTGTACGAATAAACCTTTCGACTTTCATTCTGAAAATTTGAGAGTTACAAAAAATTTGCCGCTGCAGGTTAAGATTTCAAAGTAGTCGGTGAATCGTTTTTTCTACTTGCACTCTGGTTGTGAGACGGATCTAACGACTGTGAGAAAACATTGGTGAAACAACTTTCATAGCCTTTTTTTTATCGTTTTCGGTAATTTTACCATTCTTTTCGGTCATTTTCCGACCGTTTTCGGTATTTTCACGGTCTTTTTCAAAAATTTCATCGTCTTGCTTTTGAAAAAATACCGAAAACGATCGAATTCAGGTACCAGAGAGGATAGAATCTCCCCTCTGCGAAATTCTATAGATATATGTAAGCCAATTTTTCGTCTTTCTCTGGGAAAATTCTCTGCTACATACTGTAGACATTGATTCACAACTATAGATTATAACATTTATTTTCAAGAGTCAACACAAAACAACAAAAAACTGGGGTGATAAAAAGGAAACAAAACGAAAATCAACAAATTTCTAACAAAACAATGTTTCTTCTTACTTTCTTCCCTTCTTGAAGCTCTTTCTTCCGACCTTTTTGATTTTCCTACCTCCTTTTTTACCCTTCTTGGATTCATGATCGTCTAGGTCGTCCATTTCTTCGAGGATTGCGGCGAACTGAAACATGCATGTAACCATTGTGTCATAGCAGACTCTCTCTCTCTCTCTCTACTTTTTTCTCTGTATGTCTGTCTGCCACTCCTTCTCTCTCTCTCTCTCTCTCTCTCTCTCTCTCTCTCTCTCTCTCTCTCTCTCTCTCTCTCCTCTCTCTCTCTCTCTCTCTCTCGCTTTCTCTCCGCCCTCTTTCAGACCCGCAGCAGACGGAATAATCTGCCGACCCTCACGGCATCATATTTGCTTGATTAAATGCTTAATTTCGGTATCCAAGACTTGGTTCTTCACAAAAGTTGTTCTGCCAACCTAACCTAAGCTTATTATAAAAGGACATTATTTTTGGTTGCAGATTGCAAATTGAGAATAATTCATGATACAGGCGTGAGGGTCGACAAGTTAGGCCGTCTCCCACGGACTTCTCTCTTTCTCCCCCCCCTCTCTCTCTCTCTTTCTCCCTCTCTCCCTCCTATCTCTCTCTCTCTCTCTCTCTCTCTCTTCACCCTCACTATACCTCATCTCCAGCCATTTCAGCGTCATCTCCTCCATCAAAGTCATCCTCACTGGACACATCATAGTCATGCTTCTTGTTGGTTGAGATTCCTCCTCCAGCAGTCATATCATCGTCGTCATCAAGATCACTCTCATTGATGTTATCCTCATCGTCTTCATCCTCATCACCGTCGTCGTCGTATCCTTCTCCGCCATCTTCATCATCAACATCATCCAGGTCCAGATCGTCGTCTTCATCCATGTCAACGTCTTCTTCTTCTTCTCCCTTCTTCTGGAAAGTATCTGTCAGTTAAAATTTCTACAAAAATCATCATTATACCTTCTTCTTTTTCTGCTTCTCAGCCGAGAACTCTTTACCGTAGTCAATGTCGAATTCTTCGTTGAGCTCTCCTGGTTCGAAACGATCTGAAATTAAATGTTTCCTATGTCTCTGTTCAATATGAATTCAAGCTCATGAAGATTATAGAACCATTTTTTATCACAGAAAACGAGTATGATAAGTTAGTTTTTCACACGCAAAAGCCACAAATTCCATCTTATTCACAGATATTTTTCTTATAGATTTGAAAATCCCTCGGAGAGTCGATTTTTGAAGGCATACCACATATTTTCCTCGTTTTATCATCCCTATTAACCGTGCGGATCAGAGTTGCACGGAATTCCGACTTCCGCCCTTTTTTCACTTCCGACTTCCGTTTAACACTCCAAAATTTTTGTGGGGCGAACACAGGGCGCGAAACGGACCAGGCGCTGCTGGCAGCGCCTGGTCCACTTTGCGCCCTGTGTGCGCCTCACTTGAAAAAACCAGCGAGAGGGGCGAACTTGTGCTAACCCGGTGTTCGCCCAAAAAAAGACCTGTGTTCGCACGGACAAAATCGTGTGCTCGCCCCAGAGAAGGCTTGTGCTGGCCTGAAAATTACTGTATAGTACAGATATACAAAACAACATCGGTATACAAATTTATTCATTACAAAAAATAATCAAATAAAAACAACTCTTCAGCTGGGGATAGGACAGCTTCGGTTTCCTTATAACAAGTCATCCTGGTATCCAAGTCTTTCTTTGATGGTTCAATCTTGATCTGTAATGTATTTTTTTTTACTGATGATCAGGCTAAAACCACTACAAATGCCTCTATTACACAGATCATTCAAAAAAAAACCGGCAAGATTTAACGAGTTTAAAACTTAAAAATATAACAAACCTTAGTGACCTCGGACAACTGCTTTTCCTAGGTTCTCGATGATCTGCTTCCCGCCATCAACTTGGTTGTTGTCAATTTGATGAGAAAGTATTTCTGATTGGAGTGACTCCATGTTCACCAGCAACCTTAAATTTTGAGGATGAAGCATGATGTACAGCATTTCAGTGAAGAGATTAGGAAAGCATAATTCTTTTCTCATCAATTTTTAAAAATTCTAACGTTATATCAATGTTGTTAGTGATTTCGATGTTAGTCTTCTCCGGGCGAGAGTCAAAACTTCAAATGTTTTAACAAAAAGAAACCTTGATTGTAACACGTCATGATGACTCGTTTTTCAACTTCAGATCAGCCTGTGAGCGTATAGACATCTGAAACGTAATTTGAAAAAAGCAAAGTGAAAAAGCAACTCACTCTCAGCATTTTTGTTCAGACAACTGTCGGAGAAGTATCATTTTAAAAACCTTATTTTATTTTTTTGAAAATATGGGATATTGAATGGTTCATGTAATCAGTTTCAAAACTCTAATTCTCCGAAAAAAAAATTACCTTGGTGAGTATTAGATCCGGTGACGAGGTTTCATCGAGTTCATCTGAAAGAAAAAAACGTTTTGATAATAGTCATGAAGAATGAGGATTCAAAGGAGAGTTTTGAATGTTTCGGAGATGGGCTTCGAATTATAGGAAGCAAATCCAAGCTAATTAGCGGTTAGTTTTCCTAATTCAACTGTAGTAAGCATTCAGAAAAGGAAAGTCAATCAAGTCACTTAACTCGTGTGAAATCGATACTAGAGCACATCTTATGAAAAGTTTTATGCAAATACGTCTTTATAAGAAAATCCTAAAAATTTTCTAATTCAAATAAACCATTTCCTCACAAAATGTATACACTACATAGTGAGTCAGTTGCGAGAATTACTTATAAACAGCTTATAATTGTTTGGGACGTAACGAACTATCACAAACCGTCAATAAAGCTTGCTTCAGGAGAAAAAATATTGAAAAAATAAAATAAAAAATGATTTATGCAGCTTGCAAAACTGCAATTCGCGGCGCACTTTTGATGCCACAAAAACGACTATAGGCGCAATTGTGGTCCACTCACTGATGTCGGCACAAATGTGCCTGAAAAATGCCCAGTGCGCGCCGCAAATTTCAGCGCGCCACAAGTTCGCCCATAGAAAACCCTGTGCATGCCGGTGAAAAATTTTGGAGACAAATTCTACTTCCGACTTCCGTCAAAAAAATTTTTTTTCGTGAAAAATGACGAAAAAACTGTGGAATCGTTTCTACTCAGTCTGGAATTGACCTATCACCTGTTGAGAATGCGCGGATATACAATATCTCTGGGTTTTTTCAACTTTTTTGCACTCCCGACTACCGTTGAAAAATTCTACTTCCGACTTCCAACTTCCGCCTTCCGACTTCCGCCCTTTTTTCACTTCCGACTTACGTGAAAAAATTTCACTTTCGTCTTCCCACTTCCGTTCTAAAAATTCTCTTCCGACTTGCGTTTTGAAAAATTTTACTTCCGTGCAACTCTCCTTTGGATGAAAAACGTGGGAAAAATGAAAATTTTTGAACTACAGTAACTCTACAATATCAATTAGAGGACAGCGTGGAATTTTCAACTCAGCGAAAACGCTTACCCATAATGGCGTCAAACTCTTCCGAGTTGACACTTCCGTACTCCCATTCGTCTTGATCTTCCGCTCCCTTTTGATTCTTGGCAGGAGCCGTCTTCATGATCTGCGAAGCGTAACGATGAAGGAACTTCTCGTCTGCTGGAATCTCGTCCGTCTTCTTCGACAGGTATTCTTTCGAATCGACTGCCAACTTTCTCACGCCCCATGGATCGTGAGCCTTCTTGCGCATCACTCGAGTCGATTTTTCGGATTTCTGAATGTTTTTACCACTTTTCATACATTTACTTCACTTTTTAATAGCCTTTGAAAAAGATTCATGTCTTCAAAAAAGAATACCTTGATTTCCTTTGGATTTCTGAACGCGAAACGATCCAAGAAGCTCATCAGGGTAAAGTCGTTCAGTGGATCTCCACCGTAGTTGATGATTCCATCCTGAATGTATGAATAAGTACATAGAAAACATTGTCGAAAAAATTTAGGCCAGCTATGCGCACAGTAAATACAACAACACCTTCTCCGATTTCAGAAAACTAATTGAATTAATGACACACCGCGCTAAGCGCAGTAGGAAAGTGTCGGATCAAGCAGCGAGGGGAGGCGACCAATAAGCAGCAAGCACAAACCCCGCCCCCTTCGTAAATCCTGCACCGCTGTAGATGCAATCAAAGTTAGTGTAGTTTAAAAACTTCTCTCCAATGTTTTTTTTTCAAAATTCATGATAAAAAGCTAGTTAAAGAGGAAATTTACATAATTTGCAATTTTTCAACAGCAATTGGCGAAACAAATTCGCTTGTTAAGATGAGAAAAATAGGACAAAAGATTGAAAAAAATATTGATGTGCGAACGCGCCCTAAAGCGAATTTTTGTTCAAAATAATTCGCATGCAACGCGTCTAATTAATGACGATCACCTTTAGCTCGGTGTGGATGGGTATGGCAAAAAAAAGCAAAAACTTTTGACCACTGAGCGGATCGAACGCCCAACCTTTCGATCTGGAGTCGAACGCGCTACCATTGCGCCAAGCAGTCGGCGAAATTTCTCAGGGAAAGCGAGCTTAGCTGGATCCAGCAAAAGAACAGCTAGATCTAGAGTTGCACGTCCGATCGGGATGGGACATAACTCAAAATGATGGTATAGACCTTGGAAACACATTCTGTTTCTCTTTTGAAGAAAAACGCGTTTACAATAAAGTTATGATTACTTTAAGAATTCGAGCCAGCTAGATCCAGCGCTGGATCCAGTCCTACTTTTCATACGAAGTTTCAAATGAGCTTTTTACTGTAAATTCTTCATGGAAACCTGGTATTTCTTCATGATAATAATTTAGTTTAGAAGTGTCAATTGATTCAATGAGTTCACAGTACATGATATCATAAACAGTGATGTTTTTAAAAAACAGTCTGGATCTAGAGAAAAGTAGGGCTAGATCCAGAAAGGCTAACTGGATCCAGGAAATAGCGCGCTGGATCTAGGAAACATTTTTTCACAACAATACAGAACAAAACCATGAGAACATTAGAACATTTTTTCTCGAAAGTTAGATGGAACCTGTTAAAAAGTAACGTCTTTCAACAATGGTCTATTCGGTATATAAAATAGGTATAAATCCAAAAATGTACCCAACTTCAGTACTCTATAGAGCTAAGGACGTCCTTAGCTAAGGACAAAGTAACTGGCTATTGACTCTTAAATTTTCAAATTTTGTCTTTTAAATTTTTTTTAATCGAAAATGCAATTACTTATCACCCATGTTTGTCAGAAATTACAAAGAATCCATCAAAAATTACAAATTCATGCTGCAAATTGAGTTTTTATATAATTCATTGTGAGAAACAATTAAAAAAATAATTTTCAGTCGAGAAGCCGGTTTTTATAATTCAAAACCTCGAACATCACATCATACCGTGACTTTTTCGAGAAAAATTAATTATGAAATGAAAATTTTGAAAAAGCGGGAAAAATATTGCGTCACCTTTGCAAACCCCGCCCCTTTTTCTGCAGTGCATACATTTCCTGATTTCGTATTTTCTTTTTTTTCAGAATTTTTTAAAGTACTATTTCGTTAATATATGTCGCTTTCAGAGAATTTTTATACTTCCGAACAAGAAAATGAAATTATTCTATTCTCACAGTTCTGTGTCATCTAAATTTTCCTACGTAACACCTAAAAACTGATTTTTTTTTCTTTAAAAAAATTAGGATGATTACTTTTTCATTCATATATGACCTATAGGTGGAAATTTATATATTTTCAATCATTCTCGTTTGTGTTTCTTTTTTTTTTAGTAAAAGCTGAAATGGATATACAACATGGAGTATAAATTATTTCTCTGAAAGTTCCAAAACATCCTCAAAAGTTTTTTCCTCATCATTTCAAAATATCAAAGTATCCGTATTTTCAGAATGAAGAAGATAGAATCAACAACTCTACGTTCAAGTGCTAACACAGGTGATTTTTTATTTAAATTTTGTGTACATGTTAATAACTTGACCCTGACTACTCCTAATGTTTCTTCCGGTGAATTTTCATGTGCAGCAAAAAAAATTACGCGATAGAAAAAACTATTTGAACAGATGGATTTTAAATCGAATTCATCAGAACCTTTTTTTCTGATATTTTTTCATGAAGAGTTACTTTTTCCATAATATAACTTCTTGAAAGGATGCAAAGTAACAAGTCGCTTGAAAAATTGTTTTCTCAGGTGTCAAGTTTTGTTTTTTCAAAAATACATTTACAGAGTGTCCATCTGCTCATCCTCTCATGTCACCGACTTTGAACAGGAGACAAAGTGGTCAAGGGACCCGATAATTTCGGTAATTTTTTAAAAAGCATCTTGATTGTTTACGAATCACGTTGGAGTTCGAACAAAACATAGTAAAAGTTAACTTGCAGGTTGACGGAGCCAGCCCCTCCCTCCTCTCGGTACAAGAGAATGTGAAAACGAAGAGACGGTAGAACAACGGAAAGCTCGAGTAAACAGGTAATTTTTTGCAATATTAGTCAGTAATTCAAAACGTAACAGATAGACAACATAACGATGAGGATTTACTCACAAGTTTTTGTACGGAACTTGATTTTTTTATGTTGAAGCTCCTAAATCACGCTGCGAGGAATCCGACGTTGCTGTCTAATTTTCACTATTGAAAACGCGCGTAATGTCCTAATATCCATCTACAATCTGCAGTCAATGGTAATGTGCCTTTTTTTGAAGCTTACGAGGGAATGCCACCAAGGGGCCACGAAATTATACATTCTGACTGGTCTCCTAAGTTTTCGAATATGGTGAAAATGATAGGACCGGTCTCAAAAGTTGCTTCATCGACCTGGTTTTTGAGTTACGGTCGATGTCATTTTTACATGTAAATTTGCAAGAAATCGCGTACACCCTCGTTTCTGCGCATCAACGCAAGGTTGTTTCAAAAATTTCGTGTTTCGTCGCCTAGTGGTTAAGATCTAGGACTCACGCCATTGCTTTTGCGGGTTCGATTCCCATCAAGTACCATTTCGTTTTGCTTTTTAATGAGAGTTGTAAATTTTCAAAAAAACAGGTTCTAAAGTTGTCCTCACTGATTCTATGGTTCTTGATTCGTGAGTTTGCAGTTAGTTTAAAATCTGTGAATCAGTTATTAACTACCAGCAGATATTCTTCGCTACGCTTGGGCTGCTGGAATTATTGCGCTAACGCTCCAAAACGTTTTTTTTCAAAATAAATTTACCATTCATTCATCCCTATCTCTCTCTCCCACTCTCTCTCTCCCACTCTCTCTCTCCCACTCTCTCTCTCTCTCTCTCTCTCTCTCTCTCTCTCTCTCTCTCTCTCTCTCTCTCTCTCTCTCTCTCTCTCTCTCTCTCTCTCCCACTCTCACTCCCCTCTCACTCCCCTCTCTCTCCCCTCTCTCTCTCTTTACACTAGGTAACATATCAGGTTAGAAAGATGAAAACATAGGATTTCTAATGGAAAAGCAGAACAAAATGGTACTTGATGGGAATCGAACCCGCAAAAGCAATAGCGTGAGTCCTAGATCTTAACCACTAGGCGACGAAACACGAAATTTTTGAAACAACCTTGCGTTGATGCGCAGAAACGAGGGTGTACGCGATTTCTTGCAAATTTACATGTAAAAATGACATCGACCGTAACTCAAAAACCAGGTCGATGAAGCAACTTTTGAGACCAGTCCTATCATTTTCACCATATTCGAAAACCTAGGAGACCAGACAGAATGTATAATTTCGTGGCCCCTTGGTGGCATTCCCTCGTTAGGTAAGGTTAAGAAAACAACTTTTGTGGAGGTCCCAGTCTTAGGAACGCATGTAAACTTAGAAAAAAAAGAACAACTTCCGCTGAATATTAACTATATTTTTGTCGTGTCTCGCTGCGATGTGATGCAATGTGCGCTAAAGTGGTCTGTAGCATTAAAAAACATTCTCGAATAAGTACTTGATGTTTTTAATTTTAATTTACAAGTTTCAGACTACACACGACAGTATCATTAAAGGAAGAGCCGAACCCGGAGATCAACTATCAGAAATGGCTGGCACACCAATCGGAGAAATACGGAGGGATGCCACTAACTTTTTTTGAATTTCAATAAATATATTGTTAGCTATGCATGTTACGACGCCGTATGAAGTAAAGAGAACCTAAATTTACAGAGCTATGGAACGTTGAAAGGGACCTGATTCCGAAAAAAAAGCTGGCTGGATTCGAAAAATGTTCGGCTAGATCCAGGAAGTTCATCTGGATACGGAAAAAGTTTGGATGGATCCAGGAAAAGTTCGACTAGATCCGGAAAGACCAGCTGGATCCAGGAAGAGTTCGGCTAGATCCCGAAAGACCAGCTGGATCCAGGAAAAGATTAGCTAGATCGTGCCATTGCAACTGGGTTTTGCTCTGGATCTAGCTGTTCTTTTGCTGGATCCAGCTAAGCTCGCTTTCCCTGAGTTGGGGGTACATGTTTCATACATGTCTAGATAACACCCTTCCGTCCCTATCTGATTTTTGGTCAAACAAGGCAAAAAGTTACCTCCAGGAGAGCCTTGGCAAAGACGGACACAGACGGATGGAAGTGTTGCGACAGCAATAGAAGTTCGTTGTCGGCGATTTGTGTTGCATCGACGAAAAGAGGATTTCTAGCGTCAGAGTCGTATGGGGACTTGGCTACACGGATTTTTTGCGTCTCTCTGTGAACCCATCCTCCCATGGATGATGCTCCAAGGCGTCCCTTCTGTACCTTCTTCTTGTCTTCCGACTCCTCGACTTCTTCCTTCACTTCTGTTATCTGAACGTTTGAGATTATTTTTGTGCAGATAGGGAAACCCACACCGCGCTGAGCGCAGTAGAAAAGTGTCAGATCAAGCAGCGAGGGGAGGCGACCAATAAGCAGCGAGCACAAACCCCGCCCCGTCGTAAACCCTACCCCGCTGTAGATCAAATCACAGTTACTGTAGTTAAGAACTTTTTTCTCAGACGTTTTTTTCAAAATTCACGATAAAAAGCTAATTACAGAGGAAAGTTACATGATTTGAAACTTTTCAATAGTAATCGTCGAAACAAACTCGCTTGTTAACTTGAGAAAAATAGGAGAAAAGGATGACAAAAATTATTGATGTGCGAACGTGCCCTATAGCGAATTTTCGTTCAATATAATTTTCGTGCATCGCGTCTAATCGATAACGATCACTTTTAGCTCGGTGTGAAACCTCTGTGCTACACGTACTACAATCATCACCGGTTCGTTAATTTGTATTGATTTTTAAAAGTTCAGTTGATTTGCCTTAATACTGGACTACTTCTTCGCTTACTAGTTTCGTGAGGCTGAAGTCTTACCTCCGAAAAAACGAAATTAGTCAAAAACTTCAGACTTTTCACTATAATTCTGGGTGATTTTGAAGTTTCTATAAAATGTGACAGTTAACAAAATTTTCGGGTTTATCTCAAAGTGTCCAGTGCTACACACCTCGGCAAAGGCATAAGACAATAAAACCGTTTCGCAACCGCTTTGTCGACCCCC
The DNA here is from genome assembly GCA_963978915.1 of Caenorhabditis parvicauda. Taxonomy (NCBI): domain Eukaryota; kingdom Metazoa; phylum Nematoda; class Chromadorea; order Rhabditida; family Rhabditidae; genus Caenorhabditis; species Caenorhabditis parvicauda. The sequence continues at coordinate 15,025,178 of OZ022250.1, read as the reverse complement.
GCTTTCATTTTTCGAAAGTGTTTGTACATTAATAAATGTTTCACTTGACATAATGAACGTTGCGGACTGTTCCCAACGAGAGTTTTACCTACTCCAACCATTTTACGTTACGATTTGTGAACGAAAAAAAGTAGGAAAAGTAAATTTTTTCAATTACAGTAACTGAAATTCGATCTACTCTACCCATTTTCTTTGCTTACACTTTTCAACTGCGTTTGCCGCAGTGTGTGCTTTCGATAAGGTACAATCTGCGAAAAAAATTTTACAGCAACCTACGGTACTCGTTTTTACAGCTATCGCTCATTCATCAGGATTCTATCAATGTTATCATAATTTAAAAAATTACCTCCTGCTTCACAATCTCCTTTCCGTCAACGTCAAGATCAACGTAGTGTTCTTCTTCATCGTCATCGTCCGCGGTTCCGGTCACATTGATTGTTTTCTACAAAAAATAAAAATTGAAATTAATTCAAAGCAGAAACTCACATCGGCGTCTTTTCTCAATACAATGAGTGTCTCTCCATTTCTCTCCTTCTTTAGGTTCGAAATCAGTTGTAAGATGCTAGCCGCGAACTCACTGCTTTCGTTGACACAAATCTGGAAAAGTTCATTTATACAGAGCTTTTCTTTCAAGAGTGAAAAATCTTCGTAATTATGGCCAATTTGCTAATTACCGTTAAAAAACTTTGTTGAAAACGTTATGTTGCGTTTTCTTCCACTCAAGTATCCTTGTTTAGAAGTGTACGAGAAGTGACAAAAATATTCTGATAACTTTTTCATGATGAACATGAATTGCTCGTTCAAAACATATTGTGATTTTCATGAAGGAAATCTTGAAATAAAGCTACAAAACTTCTTTCATTTAGGTTTTCTCACTTTGGAAAAAAACTGGCGAACTTAACCAGTACTGAGACCCCAGAGTCAATGTCTCAACATATTGTTATGCAAATTTTCAAAGTAATAAAACACCGTTCAACCTGGAAGTTTCTGATCCACGCCGTCACATGACAACGCGAACAATGGATCTCTGAAGTAACTGAAGTAAGAAGTAAGTAAAAATTGTCAGTGCTGAACAAAGAATGTTACCTGCAACAATCTCTTCACAAACGTCCTGACTCTAGTTATCGACGGATCCGCTTTCAGCGTAAGATGAACCAGTTTGAGTAGTTGAGTATATGCTCCTGGAGGGCATGGGTCGAGAAGTTTTCTGTACAGAGCGCCGTAGAACCTGTCACTGACATAATCACTGAAACAACTGTGTTCAACCATCGTTCAATGGACAAAATAACCTGAGCTTGTGGAACTGGAAGAGCAGCTTGAGAGCTGGGATAGCTGTCCTGTACGATGCGTTGTGAGCCAGTGTATAGACGTCTTTGACGTCGTCGATCAGCGATTCCACTCCTGAAAGATGAATTAGTTACTACTTTCAATAATATAATTATTTTTGATTTTTTTTTCATATGAATAGGAAAAATAAACATATTCATGACTGTACATTCGCTTAATACTATGTATAAAGAACAAACTCTTGAGTAAATTCGTTTTTCAATTTTTCATGCTGTATTTTGATCACAAAGCTGAACCCATAGAATCCAAAAACAAAACTCATAACGAAGTTCATATTCGATAGAAATTGAGAAAATACTCATCGAGTTAGAAAATTATGTATAATTTCAGCCGCTTACTATAGAACTACTTCAAAACTAATGTTTCTGAAATTTTACACCTAAAATGAATGAAAACAAACCTGTGGCATATGGGAAAGCTCTGTTCGCTCCAGCAAGAATGATCGGCAGTAGTCGACTGTCCGTAACTTTCTTCTTGATCATCGTCTTGAAGAGTGATAGGTAGATGGACATCAGTTTACATGCAAGCTCGTCATCCTCCTTTCTCAATTTCAATTGAGAGAGGAATGTGGTCGAGTAGAGATGAGCTCGGTCGTTGACGTTCTTTCTGAATTTTTTTGTTTCAATTAGTACCAGAACAAGTGTATTCTGCAGGCAAGAATAATTTCATTAAAAAATAAGCTCAGAAAATGTTAGAGAATAATTTTTGTAAAGAGCTAAGCCTCGAAAATGGTGCTAAACTAAGAAAGTAGTAAAATGCACCGGACCGACATTCTACTCCGAATACAGGCTTAGGCTGAACCTTAGCTGGCCCAAACCTAGATGAACTTACAGGCTTAGGCTGAACCTTAGCTGGCGCAAACCTAACCTAAGCCTAAAATAGAGATGAACTTTTAACAATGTTAACTTTCAAAGTAACAACATAACTAACTTAATTACTGAAAAAGTTCATAATAAATGTAGAAAGTCGGTGCGTTTTACTAAATGCCGAAATTAAGCACATCATAGTGAGCAAATTTCCCCATTCTCGTACTAAATGTAATGGGAACATTTGTTTTGAAAATATGTTCGCTACAACGGGATTGGCACTAGTGCATTTAGGCTTAGGATTGACCAAAATGGCTTGAATTTGGGAGATTATTCTTATTCTCGAGTAAGGTATAAAGTTCGAAATAAAGTTCAAAAAATGACACAAAAGATATCAAAATTATGAGGGAACAAGCGAGTTTGAATGGTATTTGTGAAACACTCAAAAACATTAGGAGAAAAAAACCTGAAAACGAGTCGTTCAATCTCTCCGACAATAACCCCTCTCATAGAAGGGTGTTTTCTGGCGACGTCTTCCATGACAATCACCACGTTCGAACCGATCTTGTAGTTGGGATGTCCGAAAGCGTTGACTAGAGCTGACAGAACTGCCTGTAAAAAATGAGTTCGTGGATTATCTGTTACAGAAACTCTACATACTGTGAATATGGTTTCTTAATCATTTTTTAGTTTGCTAATTTCTGCGAAGCGTGGCATTTTTCCCAAAACGATGATAGACTATCATCACTTGATATTTTTTTCAATAAACTGCGGATTCGGCTCTAGCTCGATGAAAATTCGACACATTAAAAAAATCATAAATCTTACCGCTTCAGCTTCAGATCTTTCAATCAAACAGTTCGCCAGGATCCTGATAGCCTTTTTACTGACATCTTCTAGTGGTCTTGCAACAATTTCCTGAGATACTTTTAAGATGGATTCATTCTGCGTATACTTACAACAAGCACTTGAATAAACTGCTGGTAGAGAAGCTTGACTTCATGTTCGAAGGCCCAAAGCAACAGGCACTTACTTCTTGTTCGATGATTTCCGGATGAAATTGTGTCCAGTTCGGTCAATGCACGCTGGAAAAAGATTGATCAATTGGAGCGAAAAGAACTTACATTACTAAACGGAACAAGTTTCCTGTTGGATGGCAAGAAGTGATTCAGGAAAACATCTTCGAGAATAGCTGAATGAACAAATTAGATATTTTCGAAAAGCGAACATACGAAGAGTATCGAGAACCTCTCTTGTTCCTTGTTTCTTACAACCTTGGAGCATTTTCTCGACATATTGAAGAGAGTGAACGGGAGAGTTGGTCATCTGAAGTAGGTTTTATGCGTTGAATCAACTCGAAATGCTTACCTGGAGTAACATCGCAGTCTTTCTATCAGACGCAGTACCTTTGTTGATCACGTTGAAAAGCCAGGAAGCTTCGGAACCTCCTTCGCGTCGACTTTCTGAATATGTCACTTCTGACGAATGGGTTGGCTATACGTACTTTGCTCGAACATCGCGACATCCATTACCAAGGCCTCACGTCCTTCGTTTAGCAACGCTTCAACTTCACTATTTGTCAGTTTCGGGGCATCTTCGGCAGCTTTGTTATCAAACTGAAGAAGAATATGGAAAATTAATGTGTAGTCAACAGTACCTGATATTTGAACCACTTGTCTCCTTCATTATGTTTAACCAGGAGTCCTTCTTGATTCAAAATCTTCTTGAACTGCCGTTTCTGGTTAGTGAAACCTTGCTGAAAAACATATTTAAATGGTATATTGTTTCAGAAACAAACCGAAGAATTGCTCTTGCTGAATTTAGACTCTTCTTCTTGTTGCTCAGCAGCATTCTGTTGCTTGTTTTCGAACTGCTTGAGAAGTTTCTCAGCCTAAAAATAACATTAAAAAACTTTTGAAAAGGATTATTACATGTTGAATTTTCAAGGCCCTGGCGTTCTTGTCTGGTTTCACCTTTCCAGGTTTCGGAATTTTTGCTTTCTTGAAATTCTTCACATATGGCTTTGACGAATTGACTTTCATGACGCTGAAAACTTGACGGTGAAATGGGAAACAAAATTCGAGCAAGCAGAGGAATCATAGTAGTGAAATTTTAGAAATTAAATTCTCGTATTTGAATTCAACAGTTTAAAATGATTAGGTATGTCATTGATGCATTTTCCGCGGAGAAGGCAAAGCTCACAGTTGCTTATAAGTTCAAAACTGAGCTTCTGCAAATGAGATAACTGAATTGTCGCATTGAAAGTAGGAACAACAAAAAAGGGCAAAATGTAAACCGCAGAGCGCAGAGTCGCAGAGCGACCGCAGAGTTTTTCTTATATCAGGCTTAGGAAAAATCGGACCCCCATTTTCGGAACGTACTTGTGCTTAGAACCTTACCTAAGCCTATTTAGGAACCGTACGTGTTATTAGAAATTTTCCGAAACCAGAAACAAAAATTGACTCTGCGGCTCTGCGCTCTGCGGACACTCTGCGGTTTACATTTTGCCACAAAAAAGAAAAGAAAAAGAAGAATTAAATCTACAGAGCATGTTCAGTTGAGCATGTTTGCACTTTTATTTATTTTTGTAATTCCGCGGAATTTCGTTTTTTTTCATTTTCTTCCTGCCTACCGTTTTTCAGAGTCGAACCCTTCTCTTATCAATTTGAAGAAGAATACCTTGTTTATCCGAATAGATATCACACAATGCTTCATGGTTCCAAATCGTATTCACTTTGAGCCGTCTGTAATTTATTTACCAAATTTTCTTTTTTCATCATCTCCACCCACCCTTAACATACTTTGCTGACCGACAATAATCATCTGACTGTTTGTCGGAGTATTTCCAGGGGCGGAGTTTTCTGAAAACTGGTGTAAACTGGAGTATCGTTATTTCTTTACATATCGCCCGATTTCAATAGTTTCACTTATTTTTAAAACTCGTTCAGAGATGATTGTGCTATCTCCGTCAGTGATAAAAGAACTGCCGATTGCTAGCTGTTCTGTTTTTTTTGTTTTTCTCTGAATTTGCTGAAACATCACAACTCCTTTTTCCATAAGTTGTTTACAGCATTATGTCCAAGCTTCCGATGCCATTGAGGTCCTTCGGAGGACTCAGATCATCTGTGGCTGCTCTTTCTTCGGTTAACGTTGCTGTTCAGCAGTCGGCGTAAGTTTCGGTTACCAAAAAGCTTTCTTCTTTCTTCTTTATCCATAAGAATCTATTTCAAGTAATGAATTCTTTAGGAGTAATGAAATCAACAGATTTTCGATTTTCACGCTTATTTAGCAGCCGAATCTTAAACTTTTTTTCCGATAGGTGTTCATTTCAACTTGACACGTTCCTATTCGGGTGAACGATTCACTTAGGCAGTAAGTAAGAAAAATTCATCCGGTTAGTCCATTCAATAGTCATTTTTATGTTCGAACTGTTCCGTCTACGAAATTGCATCTTCTTTTTTAATCGATTTTCACGCTGCACAAACTGTGTGTGAGGAGTTTATCTCAAAAATCAAACAAGCGGCAGCCACTCGACGCCATGTGAAAACCACGTGTTCATGTGAAAAGTTTGTACTGAGAGCGCCTTCGCCCGTTCCACTGATGATCTTATTCCCGTGATCAAGGTTTTGTCGTAGATAGCGCTGAGACAGTGAAAAGTGGTCAGTGAACTGTAACTGGCATCTGCGAACTACGTCAGAACTCTCTGTTCTGAAGGAGATCTGAGATAGAATTAGCGGTTATAAGACAAAAATAATTTTAGCGAAATCATTTATTCCTCAAATAAATAGTTTTTTAAAAAGTTGAGTGAGTTGGTTATCTGACAGTTTAACAGTTTCCAAACCATCGAACGTTTTTATTAATTTTAAAATTGACATTCCTCTAACAATAAACTTTTTCAGTCGTTCGACATGCTCCGCGCCAATGGGGAAAGGAAGCTCCGTCCTGTCTGCGGTGACCAAGCAGTACCCTGAGAAGTCCTACAAGACTTCCGTCAGAGCTTACAGCAGTGGTGAGATTTTTTGAACCAACAGATGAACGAAATGGTTATTTTCAATATTTCACTTAATTTTAGATTATTTAGATAGAAAATTTTTAGTGATTATTCTCATTTGTGATAATCGAGTAGACCGCAGAAACATGTTATTCTCAATTGAAATGAAATATTTTTCCTTTTATATCCGGACGTCTGGTATACGTTTATTGGGTACCACTTTCAAGCCAAAACGAGCGTACTTAAACCTAAATAGAGCTGTGCACCTGCGGTGTACTAGTCTCAATCTTTGAAAAAGAAAAATAAGTAACATTCTCAGGAAATCTCCCACCTCATCTGAAGGTCGCTCTCCCGGCCCTCTCACCAACCATGGAGCTCGGTACCATTGTGAGCTGGCAAAAGGTGAATTTACCATTGCCATCATGAGTAAAATTCCACTGCAGAAAGAAGGAGACGAGTTGAGTGAAGGAGATCTCCTGTGTGAAATTGAGACCGACAAGGCGACTATGGGCTTCGAGACTCCAGAAGAAGGATTCCTTGCCAAGATCATGTACCAAGAAGGAGCCAAGGATATCCCTGTTGGAAAGGTATTCTTCATTTGTTACCTTCAAATGTAAAGGGCAATTTTCGAATTTAATTTATTAAGTGCGGTTGAATACTGTGGTCTCAATTGTCGACGTGTCATGGGTTGTAATTAAAAACTATATTTTTTGATTCCATTTTTGAAAATGGGAAAAAAGTCAAATTATAATAAAATTTGTTAGAAACTTCAAATTCATCCAGAATTACCTGAATATGGAGAGTTAAAATTGGAATCAGTTTGTTATGAATTGTTGTTACAGACGATTTTGCTGAAATCTCATGAACGAACTGTTTTTCCTATAAAAATTATAATTGAAACTTGAAGAATGGATTTTCCTACGTTTTTTAAACAATTATTTTCAAGCTGCTCTGCATCGTCGTCCAGAATGCCGCCGACGTCGCCGCATTCAAGGATTTCAAAGACGATGGAGCTGCTGCACCAAGTACCGGAGCCCCATCCCCACCAGCTGCTGCACCATCACCACCAACCCCAGCTCCAGCTCCAGCTCCAGCTGCGGCTGCACCGGTGAGATTTCGGAATTTGTGTAGTTCCAAAAAAATCCTTTAGGCACCAACACCAGTGGCGGTTGTTCCACCAACGCCAGTTCCAGGAGCTGGAGGACGTATTGCCGCATCGCCATTCGCGAAGAAACTCGCTTCCGAGCAAGGAATCAATTTGGCTGTGAGATTTTGTTTGTTATTTGTTGAAATAAGATTAGAATTATTTTAGACATAGAAAAATTGCAAAACAGAATATAATATTTTTATAGACTTACTTTAAAAGAGAGAACACAATCTAAAATGTACTGTGCACACTGCGGCAAAAGCAGTTGAAAAGTGTAAGCAAAGAAAATCGATAGAGTGGATCAAATTTCAGTTACTGTAGTTCAAAATTTTTACTTTTACTACTTTTTTTCGTCCCAGATTCACAAATTGTAACGTAAAAATGTTTGAAGTAGGTAAAACTATCGTTGGAAACAGTCCGCAACGTTCAATATGCCCAGTGAAAAATTTTTTAAAGTACAAACACTTTCGAAAATGAAAGTGGAGGTCGGCAAAGCGGCTGCGAAGCGGTTTATTATCTTATGCTTGTGCCGATGTGTGCTGGGTGATAGGACAACTGTAGAAAAACTATTCTCAATAAAATGGAGTGTTCAAAAGTTAGATGAGAACAAATTTAGAACGTCACTGGATCCGGTCCAGGAGGCAGAGTTCTGGCATCAGACCTCGCCAACGCCTCGGCGTCTCCAGCAGCGTCGGCACCAGCTCCAGCCGTCTCTGGCGCAACCGGACAGTCCTTCGTAGACATCCCACTGACCAACATGAGAAAGACCATTGCGAAGAGACTGACCGAAAGCAAGTCCAGCATCCCTCACTACTATCTCACCAGTGAGATCAACATTGACAACTTGCTCAAGTGAGTTTTTGTTGTGAAGTGTAGATTAGTTTGATTCAAAACGTACATTATATCTAGAAAATCTTCAAACGTTCTTCTGATTTTTCTACCATAATTTTGGTCAATAATGCATTTTTCAACAAAGATAGCGTTCAAAAAATGAACAAAATCCCAATTCGACAGTTTTAGCAAATTCTCCCGCTAATTTTCATTACTAAATTTGGAATACTAGCTAATTTAACGATTAAGCAGCCATGGAATCAGTATACTGATGTCTTTAAGAAAGTAACATTGACTTTAAAGCTGTATGAATCTGCCTGAAACTTCAAGATGCTTACGAAGAAAGGACGTCATTCTTTTTCCGTCATCAATTCTAATGCTGCTCTTGAAATAGATCCATTTAATATATCAAAAATTTATGTGCCACTGAAAAAAAAATGACTGATTTTGAGAATATAAAATTCAAAATTTTATTTGTAAAATCGATTTTCCAGGGTTCGTGAGAAGCTCAACATCCTTTTGGCCAAGGGATCCTCGGGAACGACCAAGATCTCGATCAACGACTTTATCGTCAAGGTAAATTTCTATGAGTTTACATGAAAATTTATGTTCCCAGGCTTCCGCTCTCGCCTGCCAACGTGTCCCAGAGGCCAACAGCTACTGGATGGACTCGTTCATCAGACAAAACGAGCATGTTGATGTTTCGGTTGCTGTCAGTACTCCAGCTGGTCTCATAACTCCAATCATCTTCAACGCTCATGCTAAGGTAATTTTAAAAAATTAAAATGCAGCATTTCAAAGAAAAATTGGGTAACTTGTTCAACATTGTTACATGAGAATGATTCATTATCAGTCATAGATTCATGGTAATGAATGTGAAATACTGTTCCGATCGTATGATTGTGAAGTTCAATAGAAATATTTTTGATCTCACTTTTTAAAAAAAAAACTTCATCTTAAAAGTTTTGAAGAGGTGGCGAAGAAAGTTTTCGTCAATAAGTATACGAACGACACTGAGAACCGTACTGTTCATAAACTTTTGGTCGCTTCTGAATGTATTTTGTTAATTTATCGAAATTCAGAAGACTAAAAAGTTGAAATTCTGAAAAAGTCTGAAATTTTCATAAAGAAAAATAGTCATAGTAGGAACTCTCATTTACACATGAAAATTCCAGGGACTCGCAACCATTGCATCTGAAGTCGTTGAACTCGCCAAGAAAGCAAGAGAAGGCAAGCTGCAGCCATCAGAATTCCAAGGAGGAACCTTCACCGTCTCCAACCTCGGAATGTTCGGAAGCGTGTCAGACTTCACCGCCATCATCAACCCACCACAGTCGTGTATTCTTGCGATCGGAGGAGCCAGCGAGAAATTGGTCCCATGTGTTGAGAATGGGTGAGCTTTCGTAGGGTTTTAAAAATTGTGTGAAGATTTGAAAATGCGAGTTGAAACATGAAAGAGCCTTGATTTCAGTATGCGTTTGTTTTGTTTTCAGAAAGTGTAGGTCCTGTGAATGGGTGATCATCAAGTTTAAGCTGAATACCAGAGTTGCACGGAATTCCGACTTCCGTCCTTTTTTCACTTCCGACTTCCGTGAAAAAAATTCACTCCCGACTCTCGACTTCCGTTTAACAAATTCTACTTCCGACTTCCGTCAAAAAATGTTTTTCGTGAAAAATGACGAAAAGACCGTGAAATCGTTTCTACTCAGTCAAGAGTTGACCTTCACCTGTTGAGAATGAGCGGATATACAATATCTCTGGGTTTTTTCCAACTTTTTTGCACTCCCGACTACCGTTGAAAAAATTCTACTTCCGACTTCCGTCCTTTTTTAACTTCCGACTTCCGTTTTGGAAAAAATCACTTCCATGCAACTCTGCTGAATACATTTAAAGATGAATCAGTTTGAATCAATAATGGCTCTGTTGGAAAAGTTTTTCATTTGTTTTTTCAACAATTGGCAGCTTTTTTGTAAAAAGGGTTCATGATCAACACTTGTTTTGAATGCGGAATGTGTTGAATTAACGTTCGAAAGATTTTTTAAAATTTTAACAATTCAACGAGTGAAATTCAGTTTAAAACTTTAGTAAAACTTTTGGTGAGAATAGCTTATAAGCAATCCCTGGTCTTGAGAAAATTCTAGGTTGATTAATCTCACAAGGATTATGTGGGGTTCCAATGTAGTTATGACTGAAGAGTAAAGATTTACGAATAAAATTATCATTAAAAAAGGCAACATAGTTTTATTCGTTTCTCCTGTTGGATATCGTTTGAAATTAGATCAACCAAAAAAATACGAAAAAGCGGATCAAGAGAATTTGACAAAATGTTAGTCAAAAATTATTTTCAGGTTCAAAACGACAAAGGTAATGAAGGTAACGCTGTCATGCGACCACCGAACCGTCGACGGAGCCGTCGGAGCGACATGGCTGAAGCACTTCAAGGAGTTCCTCGAGAAGCCACACACCATGCTTCTATAATGTTCTTGTCGTATGTTTTAGTCTTTTAACAGTTGAACTTTTTTCATTCTTGCTGTTCCGTTCGGCAAATGAGGAAAATTCGCGAATTGCGTAGTGTTTAAAGTAGCTATTGGATTCCCGGTAGCGTTTTTGTTGATTAAGTCCCCGATCCCGTAGGTAGCCGATTTGAACCCGATATTCTGGACTTATTTATTCAATTAGTTTGGAATAAAAGTATTGAACGAACCTCGTATTACACCAAGTTAATTGTCATAGAACACGGAAAATTAGGGATAAAAACTCAAGGACTTAAAACCTAAAACGGGTCCTAGTATCGAAAAATACGATTGTAAAGCGGTGTTTTTCAACGACAGTATCCACATGTTCGTGCGCAGAAGGAAGACAAATATCTGACGTGCGTTGGAGCACGGCAGTACGCAACCCAGGTTCCGCAACGGTTCTGAGGGTCTCGGTCGATGCACACTGAAAGCTTTGATGTTAGAAGTTGTAGCACACCGAGCTGAATGTGATCGTCATCGATTAGACGCGTTGCACGCAAATTATATTGAACGAAAATTCACTATACAGGGTGACCACTATTTACCCGGAATAGTTCAAATTGGTGTATATCAAAAAGTAGGAGTCAGAACTCCGTGTAACTCAACAAATAGTTTTTCCATGAGTGTAACAACAGTTATCAGTTAGTCCTGTACCATACGCCCGTTTTTCTCGCCGATGACAGCACGAAGTCTTCTCGGGTAGGCATCGATGGTCGCATGCATGTAGTCTTGGGATAAATCGTCCGATTTTTCGGTCAGAATCTTAGTTAGGGCTTTGATACTTGGATGGTGTATAATCTAGACCTTGTTCTACAAGGATCTTCAAAAGGAATAGTTCAACGGATACAGGTCTGGCGACGGCAGTGTTCCTTGATCATAGGGATGATCGCAGGCAAGTGGGTTTTGCACCACGGTTACTACGCCTCGGCTCTGCGTTCTAACGCACAGTCTTGCTGGAACCCGCGAAGTTGCCGGCCAAGTTAATTTTGGACTCACAAAATGAGTATCTACTAGAAAATCTCTAAAATATGGACTACTTTGTTGATTTTGACACCATTATCGACAAAAAACAGTGGTGCCTGGAGATCGGCACACACTGTTCTAAAAATATCACAGTAGCGGGTTGAGAGGCTAGGTGGGCAGTTCTTTTTTTGTTATAAGCTCCTTCAGAAGTCTGGAAAACAACTCCAAAGTTTTGGGAATCAAATTCAGCCTGAAACGTCAACAGCTGCTCATCAGAGAACACTGTTACCAAGTGTCCACAAGGCGCGTGCGCCGGAAGAGCGTTCTCGACATTTCGAGTCGTTGCTTGGTTATAGCCTTCAAAACAATAACTGGTTTTTTTTACACAGATATTGTCAAGTTTCAGCTTGTGTTTAAGTGTGCTTTCATTGAAGCCTGATTGATTTTCATACCGATTACCATCTTTCTGGTGATTCGATGTGAATTTCACCTAATCTTCTGTTGCACAGCTCTGGTCCGCTCTGGAACGATGTCTGTTGGTAGTCATTGTTCCCCAAGTCTATTGAAACATTTTTCAAACGTTTTAAAACTAAAAATAGAATTGCAGACGGCTGTTCTTGGAATTCTGATATGTTTTCTGAAGTCACATAAGCGGACTTCCGCCTGTGAACACAAGAGTGTTGTGAACTTAGTGGCACCATTTATCTCTACCAAAACCGATAGATCTCTAAATTGGTGGAACAGGTAAAAATGGTATAATAAATGAAAATTTGTATATATGGTCCACCATATAAACACCAACACTTCACTATGTGACGTGAAACTTCATTCCGGGTAAATAGTGGTCACCCTGTAGGGCTCGTTCGCACATCAATATTTTTCTTTTTATCTTTTTCTCCTATTTTTCTCAAGTAAACAAGCGAATTTGTTTTGACAATTGCTATTGCATAATTGCAAATCATGTAACTTTCCTTCGTAACTAGCTTTTTATCATGAATTTTGAAAAAAAACGTCAGAGAAAAAGTTTTTCAACTACAGTAACTGTAATTTGATCTACAGCGGTGCAGGGTTTACGAAGGGGCGGGGTTTGTGCTCGCTGCTTATTGGTCGCCTCCCCTCGCTGCTTGATCCGACACTTCTCCACTGCGCTCAGCGCGGTGTGTATAGAGGAGTCGTCGGAACCAAAAAATAATGTACCGTTCTCTAGGGGAATTGAAATAAAGTCTAGGTAAATATCGACAAAGAAATTGGACCCATTTGGGTCGACGAAAACCTCGATTTACCGGAGTTTTACCTAATTTTTGCCTGGATTCACCAGATCTGGCCAGAATTTTACCTATTCTGGTATGGATTAACTTGGCATATCAGGAAAACTAGAGATTTCCCGATTTTACACGGATCGCCTATAACATCTGATCACCCTGCGTATCACACCCTCTCATGACTATGACCTTTTGGATGTAAACACCTGGTGCACGCCCCCTTGTGATCTTGGCCCTGATCAATCCATGTCTCTGTGCAGACGCCGCGTGGTGTCTCGCAGACTCTAACCTTGTCGACAATAAAGGTTACCACAGACATGTTGAGACTTCATGACATATAAGCACTGTCAAGGCTTATTATGTTATACGCCGTAATTGGCATGGATTTACCTGGACGTTGTCGATTTTCACTAATACTCATACACAATGCGGCAAACACAGTTGAAAAGTGTAAGCAAAGAGAATCGATAGAGTAGATCGAATTTCAGTTACTGTAGTTCAAAAAATTTCACTTTCCTACTTTTTTTCGTCCCACATGTCTTCTCTACCTGTGAAAAAGTCTGACCTCCGTAAATCGGTTACTTAGTTACCGTAGCAGTTTCGCTTTGAAATACGTGAACGATTAAGTAATGCGCCTTCAATTTCAATGGAATGAAAGTAAGAATAATAATTTAAATCCACAAAGATCTAACTGTTCGTTGTGAGAGTCCCGACCCTGCCGTACTCATTTTACAAAAATGCGACTGCCGCGAGTTTGAAATCGGTCAGACTTTTTGCTAGATATGTGCGTCCCAGATTCACAAATCGTAACGTAAAAATGTTTGGAGTAGGTAAAACTCTCGTTGGGAACAGTCCGCAACGTTCATTATGTCAAGTGAAACTTTAATTAAAGTACAAACACTTTCGGAAATGAAAGTGGAGGTCGGCAATGCGGTTGCGAAGCGGTTTTATTGTATTATGCCTTTGCCGAGGTGTGTCATACTTAAGAAGCGCGAATTACTGATAAACTTGTCAGTATCTTGTTTTTTCTGTATCGGTCTTAACTTTTCTGTGAAACTTGAATTTTCGTTAACTCCAGCACGGTGTAACACTTTCGGCCATTCCAAAAATGGGCGTAACGGGGGCGGGATAACCAAAGATGGTCGGTCAAAAATCGCCTACTTGCAAAATTTCCAAATCGAGACCCTGACTACATTTTCAATATCAATACTGGTTAGTCTCCTCGAAATATCTTACAATAACTTTCAAAACAATTTTCTTGTTCAATAAGGACTAAAATTGAGCGGAATACATGGAATAAATGATTAAAAATACCAATAGACGGCTGCAAAGCGGTCATCCGGAGCGTAAAATTAAATCTATTGATTGGGGTCGAGTGATTCGCGCCTTTTTTGAAACTCTACCCCCACTCTATTTTTTTGATCTTGGCACTCCGTGTCCAGATGGTTAGATTCGTCTATTTTCCTTCTTTCTATCTTGACCTATCAACTTTTGGGATTTGAAAGTCGACAAAGTCCAGGTAAATTCCGGCCAAATTCTGGTAAACCAAGGTTTTTTTCGACTCGAATGGGTCTCATTTTTGTCGATATTTACCTGGATTTTGTCGATACTTACCTGCATTTTGTCGATTTTTGTTCACATAAACTCAGAAATCATGAAAAGTCTCATAACTGACCTGCAGGAGCCTGTGGAGCTTGTGTGAACTGCTGTGTATTCCCATTGTTGATGAGTCGTCTCCTAGTCGCCAGATTCTGAACACTTCCATCTTGTTATCTGTTATGTAGATGGGACCATGCGAATAGCAGAGAATTTGCAAAACCGCATGCACTTACGTTATTCCGGAACTGTCCACGGAGACGTTTGCGAACCTGAAGCAAGCAGAATCATGCAGGGTTAGTGATGATGTTAGATGCGGTTAGCATGGTCGAATCCAGACTGCCTTGTATTCTGGGTTTCAGAAAAACTCTACAACAGAGTTACTCGGATCCTAATCAAAATTTCAGAAACTTCCTGATGTTTTTGAATGCCAGAAGTCTGAAGGAAGTTATTGTAAGTTCTGTTTTCCCCATTTTCCTCATTAATGCTTGACACACATAGCTTCCTCTACGTGTAAAAAAGTCTGGCCTCCGTAAATCGGGTACGTAGTACCGTAGCAATTTCGCCTTAAAATACAAGAACGATTTACGTAATGCGCCTTTAATTTCAGAATGAATTGAAAGTAAGAATATTAATTTGAATCCACAAAGATCTAACTGTTCGTTGTGAGAGTCACGACCCTACCGTACTCATTCTGCAAAATTGAGATTAGAGCCCGTTTGACAACGACCACACACCGAGCTAAAGAAGGTCGTCATCGATTAGTCGCGTTGCAGCAAAATTATATTGAACGAAAATTCGCTATAGAGCGCGTTCGCACATCAATATTTTTTTCATTCTTTTGTCCTATTTTTCTCAAGTTAACAAGCGGATTTGTTTCGCCGATTGCTATTGAAAATTGCAAATCATGTAACTTCTCTCTGTAACTAGCTTTTTATCATGAATTTTGAAAAAAAACGCGTTCGAGAAAAATTTTCAACTACAGTAACTGTAATTTGATCTACGACAAAACACGATTTACAAAGGGGCGGGGTTTGCAGTCGCTGCTTATTGGTCGCCTCCCCTCGCTGCTTGGTCCGACACTTTTCTACTGCGCTTAGCGCAGTGTGGACCATGCTTATAGCGATATGTGTGACACATTCCGAATAATTTCATATGACTAGTAAAATTTCCATTTAGGGTTTCCCGAAATAAACATTATCATTATTATGAACCTGGAATACAAGGGCGTTTAGGATTGACCAAAATGCCGATAGCATAAGCAGAGCCTGCGTAGGCACTGGGTTACTGTAGTCTTCTACCGTTTCTTCTGATTCTCGTCAAACTTTCTTCAAGTTATCAGACGAAAATTTCTAATAACACGATTCTAGAGAATCAAATAGTTCCTACATCTAAAAGAAAATATGCATTATTTCTGAAAATCGGGAAAAATGAGGAATTTTGGCGAAAACCGAGCAGAAACGGCGGAAAACTACAGTGTCCGATGACCAGTCCAAACCTGAGCGACTTGTGACTGTGTACTCCCGACGTTAGCTACTCGTTGGTTGAATCCGTCTGGAAATGTGTGAATTAGAAGAGGAAATGTGAAATTTGATGATAAGATAGTCATTTGTGTTCGGAGAAGCTATATGGCGAAGCTGATGTAGAAGATATGCTGAAGAAGCAAGCTGTGACGTCACAACAAGTTCCCACGTACGACTGTGCACCACGATCATTCCTTCCAACGGTATGACTCGAGATAATCTACCTGAGACGGAGATTGGGCTGGAGGTTGTCGCCTGAAAATGGCTGTGTTCCAAGTTTGATTCGTTGATTGGATGGACACGCCCACTTTTGATCTGACTCATGGATTGGATGGACACGCCCAATTTGGATCTGATTCATTGATTGGATGTGCATGCCCTCCTCATATCTAACTTGTGCTTCATTGAAAAAGTCATAGAAAAGTAAAATTTTAGCTCGAACAGCTCCGTTTATAAAAATACGAACGCTACCAAAAATAGAACAGTTAAACTTATGGTTGATATCTTATGTCAAAAATTTTCCGCTCAAACCATTATGAAAATCAGAAAAATTTTGGTTTAGATTTGGATCCACATGGAGCTCATCCTACTGAACTTATGAAGAAAGAAAACATTAGCTTCAACAACCCTGTTCATAAAAATACGAACGGTGGGTGAATTCGCACGGTTCATAAACTTATGGTCAGAACTTTTCAAAGACTTTGGACTTT
>OZ022250.1:14970986-15000986 GCA_963978915.1 Caenorhabditis parvicauda | reverse complement strand
TATTTATCCGGAATAGTTCAAATAGGTGTATATCAAAAAGTAGGAGTCAGAACACCGTGTAACTCAACAAATATTTTTTTCATGTTTGTAACAACAGTTATCAGTTAGTATTGTACCATACGCCCGCCTTGTCTATTGAAGTCTATTGAAACATTTTTCACACTTTTAAAAATCAGAAAAAGAATCGCAGATGGCTCTTCTTGGAATTCTGAGATGTTTTCTGAAGTCACCTAAGCGGACTTCTGTCTGTGAACATAAGAGTGTTGTGAACTTGGTGGCATCATTTATCTATACCAGAACCGATAGATCTGTAAATCGGTGGAGTAGTTGAAAATGGTATAATAAATGAAAATTTAGATATAAGGTTCACCATAAAAGCGCCAAAAAAAAATAAAACTTCACTATATGACTTGAAACTTTATTCCGGGTAAATAGTGGTCACCCTGTACAGCTCTTTATATGGACATAGAATTTTGATCTGAAATAGGTCAAAATATGTAGAACATTTAATTTTTCATGACTTCACAGTCTGCTAAACGCAAAACATATGTATATCGCTAGAAGCATGGCCGTTTTCAAATGCGCTCTAATCTCAATTTTGCAAAATGAGTACGGTAGGGTCGGGACTCTCACAACGAACAGCTAGATCTTTGTGGATTTAAATTATTATTCTTTCCAGTCTGAAATTAAAGGCTCATTACGTAAATCGTTCTTGTATTTCAAGGCGAAACTGCTACGGTACTAAGTACCCGATTTACGGAGGCCAGACTTTTTTACAGGTAGAGGAAGCTATGTGCGCAATTTGACTTATTCCGTCATTATTTTGATTTTCTTTATGTTTGTTGAAAATCACAAGAAACTCGAAGAATCATTTTGAAATTTACACATGGAAAAAAGTTAGTTTTTTTTAATTCATGAAAATCGCAGGAATAAGAATATGATGATCTACTACTTCGAAGTTTTTGACGTTCGCAAGAAACTTTTGAAAATTAGCCTTACCTTCTCAAGCAGCGTACTAAGCCCTACCCTAACCTAACAACCCTCACTCAATAACTCTCTTAATGTGACAACAGTTGCGTTGCGTGTTACTTGTTGCGCAATTACTTGACCCTTCATATTTACCGTATCAATTACCATAAGGTGCTAATTAGCCGACAAAGATGGGCGGCCTACTTGAAAGGTGCACTTGGTGTTAATCCACCCACACTATTACCTGTGGCTTCCCGGCGGCGGCGCCGATTTCAAATTTCCCATAATCCGTTGTTTTGCGGTAAATAGGAGCGTTTCATGTCACCGGCGCTTTCAATCGAGATTGGTGAAGCCTATGAGTAGTGTATGACCGAATCCGGTTCCCTTTTTGTGAGATTGTCGTAAATTTGACTTGGGTCAGTCATATTCTCAATTTTGTCGACTTTTTTGAGCGAAAAAATTCAATTGAGATTTTAGGATTTTAGGAGAAGTTAAGCTTGTGAGCAGTGCGTGACCGTATCCGGTTCCCTTTTTGTAAGATGGTCGTAACATTGACTTGAGTCAGTAACATTTGCACCTTGCTTTTTTTGAAACAAAAAACATCACTGAGCGACCAAATCCGGTTCCCCTTTCTTCTAGAGATGATCGTAACGTTAACTAGGTTCAGTTATATTTTCAATCTGGTCGAACTTTTTCAGTAAAAGACGTCTGACACAGTTATTGAGCCTCTTTCTCCAAGTTTGAAAGAATTCATTGAAACAAGAAAGACAATAGGTGCCTTGTGATACTCGTGACGTCACAAACTCCGCCCTCGTGGCGACTCATGAGCCATTACCGTATGCGCCCCAAGGAGCCCATTGCGCGAATAAGGGGCGTGTCATGTTGGTCAGCTTGCACTCATTAATCCTCCTGACAGCCTAAACGGACGGTGCGTTACGCATTTCCTAAGACGACTACGATTACTTTGGATTTCAACATGATTGTGAGTTTTTACTTCCAGTGCATTGATTGTAGTGATTGAGGCTGTAGGTCATACTAGAACCACTTGTAAGTGTCTAACAGTAAAAAGTTACTCAAACTCGGCCGAAGTCGACGCTGTTGTCGTACGATTAGGGGTTAGCTTGTGCGTACAATGGACCCATTGGCCTTACAATTAACACTTTTTCAAAGTTATCAATAGTCTCTTTTTCTAACATAATTTTGCTGTTTTTTCATCTTTAGTGAATTGTTTCTATCAAACAGACTACTATTATCTAAAAGTACGGTAAAACTTTCGACAAATTAATTTTTTTTCAACTTCAGTGAACTCTCTCCATTCAGAATAAGGTTAAAACACCAACGGTTTTTGTTATTGACGCCTCATTTTTTTATACCAGAGAAGAAAAACATTTGAAAATGGCGGGAAAACACAAAATTCAAATCCTAGATAGTAGATCAAATCACTTGAACATGTCTATCAGTAAGCGGTCCGATGCATTTTTGACCCCCCCCCGCGCGCTCCTCGTCAGTCGCGACTAACACGTTGGACGCGTTAGGTAAAGCTGGTGGGTGGTCCCCGATAGTTCATTCATTCATTCTTCTCTCTTTAGTCACTTCATCAGTTTATCTTCTTAAGTTGATCAGTAATGTTATCCACCACGCGCGGGCTTCCTTGTCAGTCGCGACTAACATGTTAAACGCGTTAGGTACAGCTGGTGGTGGGTCCCCGATAGTTCATTAATGAACTATCGGGGATTCATTCATTCATTCTTCTCTCTTTAGTCACTTCATCTGCTCAATAGTTTAGCTTCTTAACTGAAACAGTGATGTTATCAACCACGCGCCCTCCTTGTCAGTCGCGCTTGACATGTTAAACGCGTTAGGTAGCGCTTGGACTTTTCATTCATTCAGTCTTCATCCACTCCGGTAGTTCTCGAGTTTTCCTGTATTAACTTTCCAACTGTTGTTCTTTGATAGTTGACTCTTCCTTCAAGACAAGAAATCTTTGAATGTAGTGAACGAATTCCAATCGTTCCCCAAGCATGTTGAAAACCTTCTCCTATTCCGTTCCATCTTTTATTACCTATCTACTTCCAGATGCTCGCAATCGGAATCCCATCCACCTCGATCAACTTCCCGACCGTCACCCAGATCGGCTGGTACAACAAGACTCACAAGACCCTGGAAATGCCAACCCAGGCGTCGACTTTCCAACCAAAATTCGAATATTCTCCTCAAGCTATCATCATCGCAGCCAAACTGTCCGCAATGTGCGACGACTTTGAAAGGGACATCCAGAATGCCTACGTGAGTTTCAGTACTTTTTTCAAATCTTTATTTGGGTATTTCAGAAGGCAGCTGAACGCACTCCATCGTCATGGATTCAACGACTCACTGAATGGTTCTTCTAGTGCAAGGGCCGATCCATGTAGACTAGTATTATTCATTTGTAAGTCATTTTGGGCGTTCGTTTAGCGCAGTAGGTAAAGCTTTAGTTTTGTAAATTTCCACTGCGCAAGTTCGATTCCCACTGCCTGCGAACTCTTTTGTTTTTTCATCAAGTCTAAAATAAAAATTTTCAGAGAGCCAATGGGTATCTAAACTGTGATCGATCTTTGATCACTCAACGACCACTCAGTCAACCGAACCTGTGAATGGATATTTAATGATCTCCCCCAACTAACAGCGAGGATCTTCATGTTTTCTGTGAAAACACTACCTCCACATCATTGTATAATGTTATTTTTTATTTCTTATGTATATAGTAAAATAAAATTTTTTGAAAATCTTTGTTTATTCGAGGGACAGATGGTCGGAATGCAAAGACACATGTAGAAAGGAAAAATTTCATTGGTATATGTATCACGAAAACTTCTCTTTAAGAAAAAGGTGCTTGATTCCACAGTTTTTGGGCTACATCACTAAAGATGTACCATTTTTAAGACCTTTTCTATTGTTTTCTTTGGGAACCTTAAAAGCCGCAGACCTTTCAGATTCCCTAGCTATTGTTCACACATGTGAAAATAACTCTATGCGCGGTTGATGAGTGATTGAGATGCGGGAAATATATGAGAGAGAGAGAGAGGGAGAGAGAGAGAGAGAGGGAGAGAGAGAGAGAGAGAGAGAGAGAGAGCGAGAGAGAGAGAGAGAGAGAGAGAGAGAGAGAGAGAGAAAGAGTTCTCTACTGTTCAAAAGCTTCATGATTGAAATAATGTCCAGAAGTTTATGGAATCCATTGATACATTGAAGTAACCCGATCGGCTGGCAGTAAATCATGTCCGCAGGTGGTGAGCTATCGTGTAGCTGTCAGGATTAGATCCCAATGACATTTGACACCTAGAACATGGGTCTCACTAATTGACACGTGTTCAACAGGTGCGTAATATGTGACCCTAAGGGGTCACTAGGATTAATATGTCTGTCATCAATACCTTCGAGGATTACTGTAATGTTTGGGTCGTTAAGGGTTTTTTCAGAAACGTTGATAAAGACTTTATAACCTCTTAAGGATTAAATAGATTTTCAGGTCGAGGAATTTTTCAGAAAAAAAAATTTTCAGAAAAAAAATTCGATCAAAAAAGCATTTTAAAAACTCAAAATCTGTAAAATTGAAACTTTCCTTCAAAAATTCCTAAAATATATTATTTTCCTTGAAAATTAAATAGATAACTTTTGATTTGTCGATTCTTCTCAAATTAGCTGAAAAAACTACGGTAAGATAGGAGTTTCCAGGTTCTCAGTAACAAATCTCTCTAATCCCATCAAGACCTCAAAAACAACAAACACACTGTTGAAGCACCATCGAATTTGCATCTTAGATTACAGAGAACGAGATGGTCCTTCATCGAGTGTATTGTACAGAGTGATGGATCAAAGTGACAAGTCGATTATGCGCCGTCAATTTATGTCTGATCGGTGTATACAGAATTACGGACAAAGACAGACGACCGTGTCACTTTGACAAAATGTTCTCTTTCGCGGTTTTGAGAGAATGATGAGAATAGTGCGGTGGAATGTTTGGTGCGCGGACTTGGGACGGGTACCCTCCTTGCGAGAATTTTCGGGCAGAGCTAATGGTAAAATTGAGAAAAGTGAAAAAATTGTGTTTTTTTGAAAAATTCAAAATTTAATGATTTTTGGAGTATTGACGTTTTTTGAAAATATAAAACATGATTTTTTTTGAAATTAAAAAATTATTTTTTGGAAATACAAAACATTTTTTTTGGAAATATGAAACATTATTGTTCTGAAATAAAAAAATTGTTTTTTTAATGGAAAATTAGTGTCATTTTCCAATGAACTCTGGTAAAAACAGTATCAATTTTGAAATTTCTATTTTTATCACTAATCTTGGAACCTATGAAACCGTTCCGAGTCCGAGCACATGTAGACAATCAACTTCTCCAGTTTGCTTTTAACCCACTATTGACACCGATTACCTGACACCTGAGCAACCTGGAGCTGTTCAAATAGCTAATGACTACTCTTCTAATGAGGTAAATCCAAACGTGTGATGAGTGTGCAAACAAGACCTGAATACAAGACTCAATTTGTATTGGCACAGGTGGTTGTCATAATATTGACCCTTGTTAAATGGTGTCAATTCCAGTTTTCACCGAAATTTCTATTTCTCAAGAGTTCCGTGGAAATTACCTTTTTGAATGTGAGTTCAATTGAGATTTAATACAAAGAAGTGTACTGAATCGTTTGAATCAAGAATCAGTTTTCCATTTATCTTCATCGACACCTCAAATTTTAGGTAAGGTTCAAAGCACTAGCTAGGTACAATTATACGATTTGATCAAAATTTAAACGTGATTATCACAAAAAATTTTCACTTTGTAAGCTTTCCTTAAGGAAATGATTCTTGACTTTTTCGTATTAAGTTTCAATTGAGTACTTTTTTTCAGTTAAACGCTTTCAAAAAAAACCACATTTTCATTTTTATGAGTTCTGTGAAAAGAGGTCTTTTTTTTGGGCACATAGCTTCCTCTACCTGTAAAATAGTCTGGCCTCCGTAAATCGGGTACTTAGTACCGTAGCAGTTTCGCCTCGAAACACAAGAAAAAAATGAGCTTTTAATTTCAGAATGGACTGAAAATAAAAAATAAATTAAATCCACGAAGATCTAACTGTTCGTTGCGAGAGTCCCGACCCTACCGTACTCATTCTGAAAAATTGAGAGTAGAGCGCGTTTGAAAACGGCGATGCTTCTAGCGATATATGTGCTTGGGTCCGGTTTAGTATTTAGTACTTTTTCAAAGTTACTCATTGCTCTTTTACGGTTGAAATTCTCTTTTCAGAAATTCCGTTTGTGGATGTTTAGTACTACCATTCGTTACCTTGCTGCTAGCACAAGTGTTTTTGAGTAATTCGTGAAGTCAAGTCCATGAAAATACATCATCACACTCTGAAAAGAAACTTGCAAAAGTTTTGTTCGCCACTGTATCAAGACCCTCCCAACAACCTAATACAGTACTCTTACTCCCGACTCATAGTATCCGATGAGCTCATTAAAATGCGGTTGACCGGCTCGGGACAAAGCCATGTTGACATAATTTAGCAGCTATTTTCTCGTTCATAATTCCGTTGGGAGTGAGCGGCGTGTTTGATGTGCAGGTCACTCACGTAATCATGCACCGTTTATAGCCTCGGCGAGCCGCGAGATCAGCTTAATTTCCGATTGGTTTAGGTACACGTGGTATGGGTAATTGATGTCAGGAAGAATTGTTTTGTGAAGTACCGTATACATGTAAAATACAGTATCCCCAAACGTTTGGAAAAGCTGGTTTTAGTGTTTTTTTGTCATTTTGAACTGTGTTAAGTCTCTCAAATTTAATTTTTAATTAAAAAAAATAATAATAATAGAATGATTTTTCATAAGTTTTTTAGATCTCCAGAGTTTTCTGACTTTTGTATTACTGTATGTGACCGATACCGTATGCAGAATAGAGATTTCCTGTAAGGATCTCAAGATAATCTCCCACTTCCACCCTGTCAACTTAAGTAGATTAATTACACCCTTAAGATGGCACCATTTAATCCACTTGATTATGAAATCTCACTCAAATAGCATGGTGTAAGTTTGGTGTTGTTCATAATTAATAAGCAATTAGTGTGGCTGGTCGGCGTCTCTGCAATCCGTGCGCACTCTCGCTTGCAGGTGGTGCGCGAAGAACCATTAGGAAGCAGCAGCTTATTGAGTAATTGTCTGTTGGTTTGTATTGCATAGTGAATGCGCGAAATTGCCTCCGTATTTCCTGAAACTTCCGGTGAATTTGGGTTGCACGTGTTCAATTAGACAAATCAGGCGAGAACTGGGAGGATAGTAGCCATTTCCGGACTTGGACAATAGAGTCACTGAGCAGCTGGCAGATGTTAGTTCCTGCCACTTAAAGACTGAAATTTTTAATCCACACTTAAGAATGACATTGGTAAGCTTTGGTTCAACTTGTGCAACATGATATTAACACTTTCTTGATACTAAAATCATATTCTTTTGATTCCAAGTTACAAAGTTTCTAAAAGTTTCACCTTGCCTTTCAAGACTATACTTCACACCTCGGCAAAGGCATAAGACAATAAAACCGCTTCGCAACCGCTTTTACGTTACGATTTGTGAATCTGGAACGAAAAAAAGTAGAAAAAGTAAAATTTTTTGAAGTACAGGAGTTTCTAGAGCTGAAAATCAGTCTGTTCTTCAAATGTTGTCAAAAGACGCTTTGTTTTATCATAATTTGACAACCTTTTCTCAAATTTCTTCATGGGTTACCTAAAAAAATCCCGAAGCGTAAAAAAACCTGTCAATCGAAACAATAACTAGAACCACATACTAAAAAAGAAAAAAAAACAAACAAGAAAATCCAAGGTTTTCCAATTCCTATTGACACTGAAGAAAAAAACAACAATCGATCGGAACGAGAGGGAGAGACGGAGAGTGTTAGAGAGAGAACATGACTGTGTTTTACTACACTGTTTTTCAATCATTGAAGATTTTATTCTTATTTTCAATTGAACCCAAAAATGAGGCGTTAGTGCGTAGGGTCAACACGATTGCGCAATAGCGTTTTCGCGCTGCTTGTCGTCTTTACTGCTTTTCTTCTACCATTATTTTTCCTCTAAAGTGCTCTTATTTTTGTATGACTTACATCTCCTTCTAAAAACTTCCATACGCTCAGGAGTTACGCATACTTTATTAGTATCAACTCAATAGATCAAAAATCGTCGTCAGAACATGAAAAAAACACTTTGTCTCATGGAACGTTTCTCGTTTGTCGTCTTTTTGTCCATAGCGGAAATCGCTCGTTCTCTCATTACTTTTCAGAAAAAGTGAATAAGTTGAAGGAAAAAAGGAACTTCAAAAAAGTAGAAATACAATTGCTTTACCTGAATCAACCACTGACTTTTTCTTTTCTCTAAGCGAAAAAACCACTAGCGTTTTCGATCAGGTTTTACTCAATTTTTCCCGCACCCATAAAATCCCATCGAGACACCATCAATGGCGTAACATCAAACAAGTCTCTGCATCGTAAAGTTGCGTGTTTTTGAAACGCCATAAATTGGCGGATTACACGACCATAAAGGGTGACGCGTGTGGCGTAAATCAACAATTATGTGACGACGTTTGGCGCGATTCCCACGGGCACCGTAACGGTGAATGCGGGAACGACAGCTGTGTGGTGACGGTGTCTTTGTTGTTCGCCATAGACACTCGAGATCCGAAACCAAGGTCAAAACTGCTATTTACTACTCTTATGCATCATTACCGAATGCGAATAGAGCTGAAACAAGCTTGAGGGGAAGAGTCTAGTGTCAAATGTCTTGTTTTTATGCACATTCTTTATCCGGAAAGTCGATTTCTCTCTCTCTCTCTCTCTCTCTCTCTCTCTCTCTCTCTTTCTTTCTCTCTCTCTCTCTCTCTCTCTCTCTCTCTCTCTCTCTCTCACTCTCACTCTCTCTCTCTTTCACTCTCTCTCTCTCTCTCTCTCTCTCTCTCTCTCTCTCTCTCTCTCTCTCTCTCTCTCTCCCTCTCTCTCTCTAACTCTCATTTTCTTCATTTCTCACTTCAAACAAGACAATAAGCTCATAACGTTGTTTGATTGCCCTTTGTACGAGCACTTTAATGTACAATGAATTCGGAATGGATTTTCACTTTGGGTGGTCTTTGAAGTATCGGCGAGGGGGATTTGCAACGTGAACGTGAAACGTGGAATGAATTGCTTTTCAGAATAGTTGAAAGATGGGTCTCACTCAGTCAACGTCAGGTAATGGAACTTTTGAATCTCTGATAAAGTAACGAATTCAGAAGACATGAAGCTGGATGAAGCATTTCTCAGTTCGCTCACGTTGGAGAAACATGACGGGACGAAAGTTAGCGCAGCAGAAGCTCTTAAGGTATGAGAATCTTATTATCATTAGAATAGTGACCGTGGGAAATTTCACATTCCAGGGGAAGCTGATTGGCGTTTATTTCTCAGCTCATTGGTGCCCACCATGCAGAAAATTCACCCCGGTACTTAAGGTAAGTTAAACCTTATAGGTTTCAAAGTTTGTATTCCATGGTTGTTAGAGCTCCATCGATGCTCCAAAAACCTTACAGGACTTCTACGGACAAGTAAAAGACGACCTGGAGATCATTTTCGTCAGCTCTGACCGCTCAGAAGCAGCATTGAAAGACTATATGAAGGAAGCCCATGGAGACTGGTACCATCTATCCTTCAATGATTCTAATAAGGGGTTCGGTACAATGTTCAACCACCAAAATGAGTAATGTTTAGGAAATTCTCCGAAGCATGCGGAGTACGTGGGATCCCACAGTTCTCAGTTCTGAAGCAAGATGGTACGATTATCACCAATGAAGGGAGAGCTGATGTTTCGGTATTTATGAAACAACATTCTCCTTTTCAATTTCTGACTTCCAGAGTGGAAACCCGAAGTCGACTATCGCCAAGTGGAAAGCGGCATAACAAGCGGATCATCAATCAAATCAAAAAAGCAGCAAATCAATCAATCAATCAAATCAATCAATAAAGTTTTATTTATTTGTAAAATAATTTTTCTTCTCAATACCGTATCCAGAGTTGAACATTTTGAATTGCCGCCTCGAAATAAGCTTTCACGTTTCCACGTTTTTATTCCCTTCTCAATACCATAACCAGAGGGTAGGTCAAAAGTCTGATGAACATTTTGAATTGCCGCCTCGAAATAAGCTTTCACGTTTTCACGTTTTTATTCCCTTCTCAATACCGTATCCAGAGGATAGGTCGAAAGTCTGGTGAACATTTTGAATTGCCGCCTCGAAATAAGCTTTCACGTTTTCACGTTTTTATTCCCTTCTCAATACCGTATCCAGAGGATAGGTCGAGAGTCTGATGAACATTTTGAATTGCCGCCTCGAAATAAGCTTTCACGTTTTCACGTTTTTATTTCCTTCTCAATACCGTATCCAGAGGGTAGGTCGAGAGTCTGATGAACATTTTGAATTGCCTTTTCGGAAAAATCGTTGAGAAACGATCAAAAATTCCTTTGATGTAGTGTGCAATACAGTAACTGCCTACAGTAATGCTTACAGCGGAATGGTTTTTGACCTCCTCGTTTCCTGATCGCAGTAAAAATGGATTCTGAATAATCTTTTCAACTTTTGGTGTGTCTGCTTTTTGAACGAACACTACTTGTTTTCTAGAAGCTAAATTATAGATAATTAACTGTGTCTGTGAAGTCTCATAAATATGATTCGAGACAAATTGTTGACCGATCTCCTGAATGTTCGGTGTTTGCTTACTTCTAATTGACATAATTGTTCTGAAACGTTTCTCATCAAACTTCCATTGTATAGAGACATGAATCTTATGATCTGTCACAAACTGAAAAGCAACGTAACCAACTAATCTTTCTATATTCTACAACATAATCGAGGCGAACGATTACCATGTAGGTAATTATACCCATATTCTACTGATACGAACCTGGCCGACTCCATGATTGGTTCAGAATTTCTTTTTTCGTTTTGTCCTCTTCCTTTCAAAAACAAATCACTCAACATATTCGCAGCTCTCCAAAAACACTTTGTATCTTTTTCTGTAGGTCAAAATTGCACTAATTTTTATGAAAATCGCTTAACAGACCCCTTATTTTCTTTCCGGCTCATGATTTTCCAACTTTGTTTTCAAAAGGCCCCAGCATACTATGAAAACTCAAATAGAAATTGCCCATTCGGTTGATTGTCGTCAACCAAGACACAATCGGAGTGAGTTACAACACGAAGGAGCAATATTGAGCCAGTGCTATAATGTTTTCCGAGTTCAATATGTCTTTGTGAAAACACTGGTGCACACGGCGGCAAAGGCATTTGAAAAGTGTAAATCGACAGAGTAGATCAAATTTCAGTTACTGTAGTTCAAAAAATTTACTTTTCCTACTTTTTCAGTCCCAGATTCACAAATCGTAACGTAAAAATGTTTGAAGTAGGTAGAACTATCGTAGGGAACAGTCCGCAACGTTCACTATGTCAGGTGAAACATTTATTAGAGTACAAAAACTTTCTAAAATGAAAGCGGAGGTCGGCGAAGCGGTTGCGAAGCGGTTGTGTTGTCTTATGCCTTTGCCGAGGTGTGTGGTGCTAGATGACAAGGGAGCGTTCATCCCCTATAACTCGAAACCCAGATGTGAGTATGATATAGTTAAAGATTATTCCGGCATAACTTGAGTACTAGTTCGGTAATACATTGGTGACGTTGTGGTTGTCCAAAATTTCTCTCGGGCTGACACAGGGCCCTGGCGTTTGTGGCAACGCCTGGGTGCGCCTCCAAAAAAACCAGCGAGAGGAGCGAACTTGTCTTTTTCGTGGCGCAAACTGGGCACGTTGCCACCAACGCCAGGTCCGTTTCTCCATGATTTTTGTCGCCGGAACGTCGGCTTCCTCTGTAATTTCAATGTGGCATGCACACGGCATGATTGCGATCGGAAAATGGTCGCACATTCGGAGAGAAATAAAGACGTGTTCCTGCCTCAATCTGACCGCGTGCCAGCGACTAACAAGATGTGTTCCTGCACCAATCTAAACGTGTGCCTGCCCCTATCTAACCGCGTGCCAGCGACCTACAAAACGTGTACCTGCCCAAATCTTGACGTTTGCCTGCTCAAAAAAGCAAGGAATTCTCTCCTTTAAATTTATTCACATATATTGATACAAACGAATAGGCAAAAAAAACATTAACAGTGTTTGATACTCGCGTTAGTTCTTGGCAATTGCTGGTCTTTTCTCTCACTCTTCCGCCGCTTCTTCCATTTGTTCCGTTATCCTGAAAATAAGATATCGATCAACTATGTCAAAGTTTTTCGAAACTTGCGAAGTATCAGTTAAGCGTCATCACGATGCGTTGTCAAAGTTCCATTTCGCACTTATGATGTGATATGATTATTTACAGGCCTATTCATTAAATTTTAAGATTTTCATACTCGCAATAACATTTTATCAAAATTCTTGGAACAAGATTTTTCGAATTCTCACGGGAGTTGTTCAGAAAAAGTGTTTACTAACATTTTACTTGAGTTCGGTAAAAATTCCAAAAACTAACATCGCTCTTATCAGCAAGCAAGTCTCTTCAGCTGCTTGATGGATGTTGGTGTTGGATTCTTTGGGCGATGTTCGTTCTATTGATTCCAGCACCTGCCGATGGTCGAGATAACGTTGGTGGGGTTGGAATGCCGGAGCCTCTTGCCTCTTGTAAATCTGAAAAAGTTGCTTCAGTTTTTATGGAAAAGTAAATTTTTATGCTCGAGAGAAACCCCTCAGGAGAAAATTGAAAGAAACTCACGTCTTGCCACGTCGCAAACTGTCGGAGGATATCCAGATGAAAGATTCTATTCTTCAACGGGCGACGAACCAACACGGTACGAGGTTGCTCGTTCAATCCTTGAGATTAGTCACAGGATGGAGTTCCAGACGCACCAGAAGTTGTTGACCACTGAAATAGGTAATAAACCCTTTTGAAAATCAACGGATATTCTTTCGTGGTTTCTTGTTCATGGTCCACATCACGATATCTATGATAAAACTCATTAACAACTACTTCCTAAGTGTTCCTAATGATACGAACAACCTTTCGACTTAAAGTTAACACAATCTCGAAACAAGAACGAGAAAAGTGGATCAATTGATTATCGTTTCTCGTAGAGTGTACAAAGTACGGCTAAAGACCGTTTTAGAGTCATAACAATTCTGACTTTAAGTAATTTTCACCGTTTCAACTACGCTGAAATACGTTATCACCTACACTTTTTAAAATTCAATATGAATATTCTGAAGCATTTAATTCAAATTCTCAAAAAATACCTTGGAATTGAACATGGACGCCGATTGCGGTACACTATTCGACAAGGACAGAGCTTTGAGAACTTTTCCATCCTAACGTTGTCTGTAAGGACAGAGGTTTGAGAACTTTTCCATCCTGACGTTGTCTGTCGATCATGTGTGCCGCTTGTGACGTTGGAAACTCACTTGATATTTTACTGAAACATAGGAAATTAAAACGTGACAAAACGATATAAACGGATAAACTGAAATGTCGATTTCAAAACAAAACCATTTTCAGTAACGCTTATCTTTAGAAATTGAGTTATAACTAGTTATTTCTCGGTTAAAGTATTACAAAAATCAAAATCTAGTGTTATAACGCAGAAAAATAATACTTTCGTACTTTTGATGTTTTTGAGTCGCAAAACAGTACAAAATTCAAAAGGAAAAATGATATATACACCAAATTAGAAGAACAGGGCGAAAAAAAAAGATGGACGCTTTTCGAAAGTATTGTCTAAAGAGCGCACGTTCGTATTATTGGCACAGTGCCAGTTGGAAGGAAGTTGGGCGCGTGCATGACCAAAAGTGGAATGTGGCGTGCACCTGCCAGCCACATCCAAAACGGCACAATTACGCCCAAATTGTTCCTTTATCCTGCCACAAATCACGTTTTGGCACAAAAATGCCCATAAGATGTCGCGTGCATGCCACATTGAAATTACAGAGTTCCTGTCGCCATTACGTTGCCTCCTTGTCGTCGGTACGTCGCATACCAGTGACGTCGCCACATGGTCGCCCTAGTCTAATAATTATTAAAAACACTTTGTTAATTGAGATTGATCGGTTTAGTGAGCTTTATGAATGAATTTGTTTTACAGTGGTTCCGTTCTCAAATACCGTAATTGGAAAGAAATGTGTAGCAGTTACGTTGCCATATTGTTGCTAGTACATCGCATTTTTGTCGCCGGTACATCGCCAGTACGTAATGGCGATCTCTCGAATTTGTTGAGAGTTTGATAAAGTCAAGCAATTCAGAGAACCAAGCATCTCTTTCGGTGTTCAGAAACAAATCGTAGCTTTGTTTTTCGCACATATTCTATTGACGAAAGAGCCTCCGAGAATTCGGAAATGTAGTATCCTTTAAACATTGAACAGTTGCAAAAATAGAAAATAACAACCGTTATCATCCAAATTGCACTGCTTTCCTGACTGTGATTCTTTCTTTAAGGCGTTTTTACTCGATACAGCTCAAGCTCTTCTTCCTCAGGTAAAACGTTCGGTGTCCGGATAGAGTAAAAACGGTGTCCGGACTGAGTCCAGCAGGTTTAGCGAATTTTACCCATATAGGCACGGTTTCTATTCTATCCAGACACGGTTTTTACTCT
This sequence comes from Caenorhabditis parvicauda, assembly GCA_963978915.1. NCBI lineage: Eukaryota > Metazoa > Nematoda > Chromadorea > Rhabditida > Rhabditidae > Caenorhabditis > Caenorhabditis parvicauda. The sequence continues at coordinate 14,986,355 of OZ022250.1, read as the reverse complement.
ATCCAGACATGGTTTTGACTCTATCCAGACACCGTTTCCTATCCAGACACGGTTTTTGCTTCGCCCAGACACGGTTTCTACTCTATCCAGACACGGTTTTTACTCTATCCGGACACCGTTTCCTATCCAGACACGGTTTTCACTCTATCCAGACACGGTTTCTATACTATCCAGACACGGTTCATATTTTATCCAGACACCGTTTTCAAGCAAAAATAATACTATATGCATTTAAATATTTATTGACATACTAAAAAATTTTAAAATCTGCTTCTTCTTCCATTGGTTAAAGGTCTTCTATTCTTTCCAACGTGTAGCGTGCCCAAAATCTTATTGTCCTATCAGTGTTGTCCACATGTTACGATGTTCACCGAGGTCTTCTTATTCTGAAATATTCAAATGTAAGATATGTAGATTTTTATGCTTGTATTATAACCAAACATAGGAACAAGACAGTCTTGTTTAACTCGACGCAATGAATTTAATACAATATCAGTCAGATATGTCACACAATCAGTATGACATGAAAATTTGAAGGTTTTGAATTACGAAAATAACGACACTGGCCCTGAATCTCAGTGTTCTTGAAGCTACAGGAAAAAGAACTAGTACTTACCATTTCGAAAATAGAAGAACTTCGTGCGTCCAAAGCATATGCTCTCCTGACAGACAGAGATTGCAGTCTTCTCTAGTATTGAAGTTGAAGGAAGCCTGTAAACTTTATACTTATTATTTGTGCAAGGTTATTTCGCAGAGAGAATATGAAAACAGGGCACAATCAATCTTTTTTATAGACAATGAGCATATTTTCGTTCGAAATGTAGTTTTTTTGAAAAATTGAGTCGCGTCAATTTGTTGAAACGGGATGAGAAGAAATTCTTTTTATTTTCAATAATCTCAGTCTGTGAAAAAATCGGGAAAAATCGTGAAAAATTAGAAAACAGAACGAAAATTTAGGATAAAAAACAAAATTCAAACACGTTCCGTAGAATTGTAAGTGGAGCGCGTTCCCACAAAAAAAATCGGTGTCTGGATAGACTCATAACAGACACGGTTTCTACTCGTCTAGGCATTGTAAACCATATGGACACCGAATTTGAAATCGGTATCTGGATAGTCTCATAATAGACACGGTTTCTACTCGTCTAGGCATTGTAAACCATATGGACACCGAATTTGTAATCCGTGTCTGGATAGACTGATATGGACATGGTTTTCACTTGTTTCAGACACCGTAAACTGTACAGACACGAAACGTTTTACCTGAGTTCCAAACGTTGGGTCTGGGAGTCTCATAACTACCAAAGATTTCAAAACTTGTTTTCTTCATATTTTTCTAAATTCCCATCAAATCTTTTCGATAATCATAAGAATATATGTAAATTTTAATTTCAGTAGAAAAACTTTACAATAGTTTTCTTCTGACTTTCAGTTTGGAAAATCATCTAATTTGGATTGCAACTTTTTGATAAATTATTATCCAAATTTTGTGTTTCTGAAAGTATTTTAACATTGAAAAGTCGAAAGAGGTACACTTCCGTAACTTTACCTCAATTTTGATGTGTTCAGTGATTAACAGTTCAAAATAGTATGCTTTGAGAAGTTAACTCTGATTGGGTTCAGAAAAAATCGGGCTGGATACAGAAAAAATCAGATTGGATCCAGAGTTGTGTTTCCAATCGGAATGAAATATCTTTCAAAATACTCGTGCTGACCGTAGATTCATTGTGTCATTTGGGTTCGGCGAGAAAATAATTCTCCGGGGCATTATAGTTTGTTCGAAGGATTTCATCAGATTGGATCCAGTTCTGTCAGATTGGACCCAATTAGCAGTTTTTAATTTGATGGAAAATGGGCTTAAAACCATGATGACACATCATGATTATTCATTCCATAATACTTTTGTTCATAATTTATCTGTTATCTCAAGTTTCGAGTACATCTGGTGAATTTAAAAGTAATCAGAGAAGTCAACTCTGATTGGTGCTAGAAAAAATCAGATTGGATTCCAGTTTTTCCCAAACTAGATGTGGTTGGATCCAATCTGAGTTGCCTTCTCAGAGCGAAATCAAGATTATTTTCTTCATCCCCAACCTAATCCATATTCACTGAAGATTACAACCGTTCATATAATTCAGATGGATCTAGCAGAAGTCGGCTGGACAACTTTCGTTGTTCTGCACACGCTTTTGGCGGTTGTTGGGTGCCTCATCAACACATTCTTGGGGTATCTAGCCGCTTTCAAGTCTCCAAGGTCCATGAATACTTATTCCTGTCTCATTATAAACTTCGCCTTGACTGATTTCGCATCTTGCTTCTTTGACCTTTTTGTTCAGCAGAGGTGAGGTTTTACCATTCAGAACTTTTTTCAACCATTTTTTGACATCACACACTAAGGCAAACGCAGTTGAAAAGTGTAAGCAAAGAAAATCGATAGAGTAGATCAAATTTGAATTACTGTAGTTCAAAAACTTTACTTTTCATGTCGTCTCAGATTCACAAATCGTAACGTAAAAGTGTTTGAAGTAGGTAAAATTATCTAGGGAACAGTCCGCAACGTTCATTATGTCAAGTGAAACATCTTTTGAAGTACAAACACTTTCGAAACTGAAAGAGGAGGTCGGCAACGCGGTTGCGAAGCGGTTTTATTGTCTTATGCCCTTGCCGAGGTGTGCATCATTGATAGTTTGAAGATTTTGCATCCTATTGAGGAAAAATAATTCTTAATTTTACTTACCTTCAGAATCATCCCATCAGGAACCTTCCTGGCATACGTTTCAAGTGGATTCTGTAAGTATATCGGACCATTTCCCTGTTATGTCGGATACAGTATAATGTTACACTGTATCGCTCATTCAATGTGGTCACTCTTGCTCTCTTTTTGCTATCGTTTCTACGTTCTGACGCATCCTACACCGCGAAAACTCCTCGTCATATTGATCATATTAATAGTTTACTCTCCATCTGGACTTCAATGGGTAAAAATGATCAATTTCCCTATGAAAAACTTAAATTTTGCTCTAAAAGCGACTTTGAACTTGAAAATCATTGATTTTGAGTGTTTTTATAGTTATTTACTCATTTTTTGACCCATGGATTGTTTTTGTCCCATCGAAAATGGTGCAGGGAGCGAGATATGCAAAAGTTAGGCGAAACCCGCGGGAAGTCCGCGACAGGGCGCAACCAATCGCGCGGGCAACACTGCCCACTTTGCCTGTGATGAAATCAGTTTATTGATAGGAAAAGCCGTCTGACTAACCTTGATTACAAACATGGAATCTGAGGCAATTTTGTTAAAAATTGAGAATTCAATTTTTCTTGAATAAAGCGTCGTTCTGTTTCAGACAACTTTCCTATATGCATACGACGATCCATCAGATATTCGTTCCTACCTGAATTCAACCTTTCCCGATTACAATCTTAATGGAATGACTGTTACCGGTACCATGAACATCTTATCCTTCTATGCGTTGTTTACCATACTCCACATGACGCTGCCTATAACCCCCATCTACATAGTGATTCTGATACTCAGAAGCAAAATCATCTCACATCTATCTATTCATTCGAAGAATATGAGTAAAGAGACGAGAGTCATGCATCGACAGTTGTTAATGGTACGGTATCGGCTGACTGTAACATAATGAGTTTTCAGGCGTTGACATTTCAAGCTATCATACCGGCGTTTATGAGCTTTGCTGTTTTTTCCTACGCGTTGGGTCAAGTTGGAAGCGTTCATCATCCCGTTTTGGAGTATTTTACGTTTACTTCAACACTGGTTATACCTGTTAGCTCACCTCTGACTTATTTGTACTTTGTGAAACCTTTCAAGGTAATTCTCATCGCTGAATGACAAGAAAGTGACAAAAAAGTGAAAAGGCTCGTGAATTGGGTGTACCTGTAAAAAGTCTGGCCTCCGTAAATCGGGTACTTAGTACCGTAACAGTTTCGCCTTGAAATACAAGAACGATTTAAGTAATGCGCCTTTAATTTCAATAGACTGAAAGTAAGAATAATAATTTAAATTTACAAAGATTTAACTGTTCGTTGTGACAGTCCCGACTCCTACCGTACTCATTCAGCAAAATTGAGATTAGAGCGCGTTTGAAAACGGCCATGCTTCTAGTGCGTCGCAGTGCTTTCTACTGGCCTGAATTACGTCAGAAGCACTTGATTTTAAACACAATTGAAAATCGAGAGAGCAGAGATACAATTCGCGGTTAGAGAATGTTTTTGTGTAGGTTTACGGGGATCATCAATATTCTCCTTTTATTATCAATTAATAGTTCAAAAAATAAATCTAGCTCCATTGGAAGTTGTGAAAACCAGGAAATTGAAATTTCAGCTCTTCACCATGAACATATACAGTAGAATGCGAGGGAATGGAGATATTCTGGACAAATCAACGAGTTTCAATCCATCGAAACAAACTGTATTCCGAACTACAAATTTCGCTAGTGTGATGTAATTGAAATTAATAAATTTTGTGTCTTTTTGTGAAGAGAGAGAGAGAAAGAGAGAGAGAGAGAGAGAGAGAGAGAGAGAGAGAGAGAGAGAGAGAGAGAGAGAGAGAGAGAGAGAGAGAGAGGGGGGGGGGGGAGAGAGAGAGAGAGAGAGAGAGAGAGAGAGAGAGAGAGAGAGAGAGAGAGAGAGAGAGAGAGAGAGAAGAGAGTAATTATGATTTTTGTGCATTCATTCACCGATTAAAAATGACTCAATCGTGATCATTTCGTAACCAGTCTAGCCATGAAGCTTGTCCCTAAACACACTGAAAATGATGAAAACATTCTCGAAATCTGTAATAATGGTTTTGGTCAGAAGTTATTACTCAGCAGACGTCTAAAAAGTGCAAAAAACTCCACATTCACATAAAGTACACAATCACAGACTTCATTTCCCTTCAACCTTCATAGGTCATTCATAAGTTCTTTTGATAAAGACTGATTTCCGTAGTGACACTGATATCCACTCACTGTGAGTAGATTTAGAAGGATGAGCAACCTGTGATAACCCAGACTTAGCTGATCACAAGACGATCGGCTGTCTATTGTTTTGTGAGTATCAATCTCTCTGATTTTCCGTTTCCTTCTCTGACAACATCCGTTCATTGTCAAATTGCGCTAACTCGTGAATCGAACAAACCACTTTAACCATACAAGTTTCTCAGAAAATCGATCTAGCTTGTTCAACATTATTTGTTTCCGAATTGTTTTTTCTTCGAACTCCAGATTTTCATGTTTTATCACTTAATGCAGAAAATCGGTAAAGCATGTAAACTAGGAAGAAAGTATAATTTCAGCTGAATATTAGTCAGATTTATCGCGTCTCTAAAGAACTTTCTGAAGAACGTGCAAAGACAACCTCTGACAACTGCAAAACAACCTAATCACCGCTTTTTGAGTACAAAAACGTCATTCATAAACAAAGTTGTGTGAACGACAGCTTTTTTCCGTGAGAAATAAGAAAAAATGCAAATGCGAGATTCGGAGATGCTAATTTCCGAACTCGAAGAATAAAATCGTAAGTTATCAAAGAACATTAAAAAAATCAATTTTTTTTTGAAATTTCAAAAAAACTCTAGTCGTTCACTGATTTTTATGATTTGAAGACACAGACAATGATCGACATTGAAATCAAACATTACCATGAAAGGTTTGAGCAAGATTCCAAATATTCTAGTGAGAAATCTAGATCAAAAACGTGCAAAAATTCAAAATTTAACATGAAAATCGGATTTCATACGAAGAGGATTCAGTCTACTTTTTCGTATTAAGTTGCAAATTGGAACCTCATTTTTTTGAAAACCGTCCCAGATTAAATGTTCCCGATCAAGAACTGCCAGAAGGCATTTTACTATCAATAAACAATCTCCGTGTCACCGACCCGCCGCGGGTTTCGCCTGATTCCCTCATATTCTTCACAATGCACGAATCAACACCTCCCACAACCTCACCTCCCACAATAGCGATACAATGCACGAATCAACACCTCCCACAATAGCGAACGCCCTCATTCAATGAACCTCCGTTTTTCCCACCAAAATAATCGTGATATTATTGCATGAGTATGCACGTTCCTTGCACTCCATCTCATACTCCCAGTGTGAGAACTGCATGATTTGTGACTTTCTGAATCATCCAGAAGAAAGATCATTTGGGATATCTTTTACTCCAAAACATTTCGTGGACCGGCATTGGACCGTAGATGGGCGATAATCGTCCCGGTCATCTGTCGCCTATTACAGTCCAATGCCGGTCCAGTCACAGTCCACCTGTCGCCCGGTCCATGTGTCGCCCATTCGCAGTCCATCTGTTGCCCAGTCCATCTGTCATCCGATCCATCTGTCGCCCATTTACGATCCAAATCCGGTTCAATTTTGACACGCAGCACACTCTCCCCGTCACTGGTCCATCTGTCGCCCATCTACAGTCCATCTGTCCCCCATTTACGGTCCAATGCCGGTCCAGTCACAGTCCACCTGTCGCCCGGTCCATGTGTCGCCCATTCGCAGTCTATCTGTTGCCCAGTCCATCTGTCGCCCGATCCATCTGTCGCCCATTTACGATCCAAATCCGGTTCAATTTTGACACGCAGCACACTCTCCCCGTCACCGGTCCATCTGTCGCCCATCTACAGTCCATCTGTCGCCCATTTACGGTCCAATGCCGGTGATTATTTCCAGTTGCAATCAATACATTAATAAAAAAAAACCAGGTGGTACAGCTTTTCATGGTGTCACACTCAGACACTAATCAACTTCAAGATATTACTCGCTCACTGAAATTCCCGACACCTCTCAACTGGTCAATAGTCTGCAATTTGAGTACTTTCGAATTTTGCATCAATCCAACTGAAATCAGACTTCTCTCATGATAAGTGTCACCAGTGGTTGCACAATGCAATTTTTTCTCAATTTTCATGAAAAGATTCTCATTACTGCCATCCTCTTGTGTACAAATAGAAAAGTGGTTACAATTGGGATATGTGGTTGCACAGTATTCAAGTCCTGCATGGTCCAATACTAACCCTCATTCATTCTATTAGAAAAAACATATATGTTTTTGGACTCTCTATAAACTGAATACCGTTGATATGAAAATCATAGACCATTGGTAGCAGTTTATGAAGTTCATGTGCTGTTGATAAAACTTTATGAAGCTCATCGGCTGTTGATATGAAGTTTATAGGTCGTTGATATCTACGACCTATGACGTTAATGTGCTGTAGATATCAAGGACCCACAAACTTCATACGAACGGTATTTAGTTTATAGAGCTGGAGTTACCATTCATGAGACCAGTTTTATCAACTCAGGCACAGTCGAAAACCCTACAAACTCCCAGATCACGCAGATTCTTCGTCAGAGGTTACAACTCGCAAATCAAAAACTTCTAAAAGTCGTCATCCGGCTAGAATGGATTCTATCACACTTGGTTATTAGGTTTCCGTCTTGTCATTTGCAAATCTTTGCGCTTACACGTTCAACACCTTTTATCGGAGAGCCTGAATGACTCCGTTTATGATGTTTTCCAGGCTCTTTTAACAAAATAACTTTTGATACTGAGAACGTATTGAGCTTGCTGTTTTTGTGATCACACAATTATCATTCGTAGTTTTGTTCGAAGTTGGTGATAACTTGCTTCTCTCCCTCCCTCTCTCTCTCTCTCTCTCTCTCTCTCTCTCTCTCTCTCTCTCTCTCTCTCTCTCTCTCTCTCTCTCTCTCTCTCTCTCTCTCTCTCTCTCTCTCTCTCTCTCTCTCTCTCTCTATCTCTATCCCTCTCTCCCTCTTTCTCTCTTTCTCTCTCTCTCTCTCTCTCTCTCTCTCTCTCTCTCTCTCTCTCTCTCTCTCTCTCTTTCTCTCTCTCTCTCTTTCTCTCTCTTTCTCTCTCCTTTTCTCTCTCTATTTCTCTCTCTCCCTTTCTCTCTTTTTTTATATCTCATGTTCATTTTCAATTATTATTTCAGAAACAATCGTCAATGGTGCACTTCGGAATAACAATCACAGTTTTGGTTCACACCCTTCTGGCGATCATAGGGTGTCTCATCAACCTATACCTTGGATTCATGGCGGCTCTGAAGTCTCCAAAATCGATGAGGACTTATTCTTGTTTGATTATCAATTTTGCCGTGACTGACTTTGCTTCTTGTCTGATGGACCTTTTCGTTCAGCAGAGGTGAGAAAATGAACTTTGTAACTAACCCAAGTCAGCATGACTGAAATCTTGTAAAAACTCTCTACTGCTCTGTAGCCTAAATGAGCACTTTCAAAGTTTGCATCGATTGCACTTAATTCAGCCTTTTTACCCAGAATAGCTGCAATCAAACAACGTAAATTGAAAGTATGACAAAGAAGATAATTGATCTTGTCTAGCAAAAGGCATTTGAGAAGTTTGATAGATCAAACTGGTGAAAGTTTTAATAGGTTGTAGGGAAAAATCTCAGAAGAGATTCGATATATTCCTTTCATGCGGGTTTTGGTTAGAAATCAAGTTTTTCAAATAAAAATAAATATGAAAAATGTTTGAAGAATTTCATGTTTTGAAACCAAATGAGATATCATTCAAAGAAAATGTAAAAATAAAAAATGATAATTATGCATGAATATTTTCTATTATTTAGCGCATATATCGCTAGAAGCATGGCCGTTTTCAAACGCGCTCTAATCTTAATTTAGAGTACGGTAGGGTCGGGACTCTCACAACGAACAGTTAGATCTTAGTGGATTTAAATTTCCATTCTTATTTCAGTTCATTCTGAAATTAAAGGTTCATTACGTAAATCGTTCTTGTATTTCAAGGCGAAACTGCTACGGTATTAAGTACCCGATTTACGGAGGCCAGACTTTTTTACAAGTAGAGGAAACTATGTTCTATCATTCTTTCTCTGTGACTTTACTTGAGAATTTGGAAAGTTGATGAACCTAGAACAGTGTTCGAAACGACTTTCTAATGTTCGATAGAATAGATCAAATTTCAGTTACTGTAGCTCAGAAAATGTTACTTTTCCTATTTTTTCGTCCCAGATTCACAAATCGTAACGTAAAAATGTTAGAAGTAGGTAAAACTATCGTTGGGAACAATCCGCAACGTTCATTATGTCAAACATTTATTAAAGTACAAACATCTTCGAAAATGAAAACGGGGGTCGGCAACGCGGTTGCGACGCGGTTTCATTGTCTTATGCCTTTGCCGAGGTGTGTAATAATTCTTTATTCAATTTGTAATTTTTTGAATTCAATTCAATCATATTCCATCCAGACTTATTCCTTACGGAACAACCATAGTCCACTTGTCCTACGGAGTCTGTAAATATATCGGACCTCATGCTTGCTTTACTGGATACAGTATAATTCTTCACACTTATGCTCATACCATGTGGTCGCTCTTATTATCCTTCTGCTATCGGTTTTATATTCTATCACACCCTTCACCAAAGAAGTCCACCATCCTTATAATCCTGATGATTGTTTACATCCCTTCGGGATTCCAATGGGTAGGTTGATCAGTGGATTTTTAAATAATAATAATAAAGTTTAAAAACACATATCTTCCTCGACCTGTAAAAAAGTCTGACCTCCGTAAATCGGTTACTTATTACTGTAGCTGTTTCGCCTTGAAACACAAGACCGATTAAGTAATGCGCCTTTAATTTTAATGGGCTGAATTTAAGAATAATAATTCAAATCCACAAAGATTTACCTGTTCGTTGTGAGAGTCCCGACTCCTACCGTACTCATTTTACAAAAATGCGACTGGCGCGCGTTTGAAATCGGTCAGACTTTTTGCTAGATATGTGGATAATGGAATATTACAAAATCAAAGTAGAAAGCTGCAAAAACTAAAAATTCCACTAATTTTATAAAATATTGAGTGACCACAATGCAGCGCGCTTACACTTCGCATAGCCTCTCTGTGACTACCTCACTCTCCAAAAGAGACCGAGACTGTCAGAGACAAATTTTGATACTAGAATCTTGCTGAGCAAGGTCTGTGATTTCATGTAAGATACAACTGGATAACATTCTGACAAACAGTCAAATCCTGCTCCTTCGGTACTATGAAGATAACTAGATCACCATAGCTTTAAAGACAAAGCTGCAGGAGAGGAAATATCTTCTCTAGTTTACAATAGAAAATTTCTACATGCTGACTCTCCATTTTTCTCTCAAGACAATTTATTGAATTTTTGAAACGTACATAGAAAAGTTTAGCTGCGATACCATTCTGTGTTCGACAAGAATGAATGAATTCGAATTAACCTCTTCAATTTGATATTTGAAATTATTGTAACTTTGGTACTTTCAGGCTTTTTTGAGAGAGTAAAAAACCAGAATTTTTTCAGGTATCATTTCTCTTCGCGTACGACGACATCCATGACGTCCAAGAATTCATGAGGACCAAATTTCCATCTTACAACCTCGATGGTTACATGGTAACAGGAATCATGAACATTCTCAAGTTCTCCGCGCTGTATACGACGCTCCACATGACGTTGCCTATAACTCCAATATATACCGGAATTTTGTACTTTCGTCAGAGGATTATTCGCCATCTATCCGTCAACTCCAAGCAAATGAGTAAGGAAACGAGGATAATTCATAATCAGCTGTTGAAGGTGAGAGAGAAAGAGAGAGAAAGAGAGAGGGGAGAGAGAGAGAGAGAGAGAGAGAGAGAGAGAGAGAGAGAGAGAGAGAGAGAGAGAGAGAGAGAAAGAGGGAGAGAGAGAGAGAGGGAGAGAGAGGGAGAGAGAGAGAGAAAGAGAGAGAGAGAGAGAAAACTTCAGGCTCTAACCTTCCAAGCGTGTATCCCCGCCTTCATGGGTCTCGCAGTGTTCACGTTCGCTCTGGGCCACATAGGCCACGTCCATCACCCAGCACTAGAATCTTCAACTTTCTTAATAGGACTCTTCATCCCAGTCTGCTCACCGATCACCTACCTCTACTTTGTGAAACCGTACAGGGTGAGTGACACTATGCTCGTGAAACATTTCTGCCACTTCAGACGACAACACTTGGAATCTACAGGAAGGTTACATGCAAATCAGATTTACCTATCAAGTCGTCGAACAGGACAGTCATGTTCACGTCGGGAAGCTTTGGAGCCCATACTCCGTGATTTGAAGAGTGTAGAGTTGTCACATTTTAGGAATGAAGACAATTATTTGTACTGTTCTGTGGAAAACTTTGAGAGTAAACCATTGTCCCCTGTTATTATGAAAGACTCACGCCGCGGCGAAAGACCAGGGGACAGATGGACCGGACCGGCATCAAACCGTAGATGGGCAACAGATGGACTGCGGATGAGCGACAGATGGACCGGGCGACAGATGGACCGGGTAACTGATTGACCGGGCGACAGATAGACCGGGTAACAGATGGACCGGGCGACAGATGGACCGGACCGGCATCGAACCGTAGATGGGCGACAGATGGACTGCGGATGGGCGACAGGTGGACTGCGGATGGGCGACAGATGGACTGCGGATGGGTGACAGATGGATTGTGAATGAACCGATGTTGTGATATATTTTGATAGCGTCAGGCGCTTTTAGTTATCTTGAACTTCAATTAGACTGTCGAGTATTGTTTGATAAGAAGTTGACACTGACCAAACTAGGATCCTGGTAGAAGCAGTTTCACAACCGATTCCTGTCATCATTTGGTCGGAAGATAAGACAAACTCCTAGTTTTTCTGTGGTGTCAGCTGAACATTTTCTCTTGACTTTGTCTTACTCTGAACGCGTAGAGTTCAAATTTGAGGATGCTGCCCTGTAATCAAACATGTACAGGACAAAGAGATGCACTGTCTGAAATATTCGGATATTTATCAAACGAAACTGATGTCGTTTCTGCCTATTAGGGAATCATGAGAGCTTAACGACATCACCGAATTACAAAAAAGTGCGGTTCCGCGCATTTACTGAACATTCTGATTTGCTTTCATCAGTTTGTCTAATAAGGTTCCCAAGTCCAGTAATTTGTCAAAAAATGTTTGTCAAGAAGTGTACAATTGACACGAGCTAAATGAAAGACTACAGTGTGGACAGAAAATACGGGAACGGTACAGGAAGCTCCGCTACTCGAACAAGATTCTAGTTTTTTTTTGAAATTCTGGTATATTGTAGCCAACACTATTTTCCACAAGTGTACTGAATTTCATCCCGATTCATTAACTTCGAAACGGTGTATGATGATTTGATTGAAAACAGTGGATTTTCAAGTGGACATAAAATAGAGGAACGCTACTGTAATTTGAAGGACAACGCTCGGAATTCATGATATTAATGATGACAGTGACACATTACAAAGTTTTTTTAACAATTGATATTTTTATTTTCATCATTCCGACAATTTTGACAGAGTTACGATCAAATCTTGTCGAATCCTGTAAATTTCTGCATTTTGGAAGTTTTTCGTCTCCACCGCGTTAGTTATACAATAAGTTAGTTATGTCATTATAATCAAAAAATGATTCTGAACGTATTGACAATAACATTTCGATCCCAAACATGTACTTCTGCAATGAAAAGTCAAGGGAAGATTTTTTATTATGGTCTATAACAGGTGCATAAATTATCCGATCAAGTTGTGCTTGGCCAGCGAGAATCCGATTCTCTTGTTTCCGACGTCATAGACGTTACAGTAGGAGCGGATGAAGACGTCTCCAAGGATCCATTGTGGTCCGAATCCTCCGGCTCCCATGGAGAAGGCGGCGAGGGCACACTGAAGGTTATTTATTAGTCGTTTTCAACAGTCGTGCCGCGTAGCAAAGCGCGGTCGGATTGGAGGAATAATCTGCTCATCAAGATTACTGGAGTCTTAGCTTTGAAATGGTTCTTTTTTGCCTAATTCGGTAACTCAGCAGAAAAAAATCTACGGGAGTGAGTTTTTGAGAGAAAGAGAGAGGGAAAGAGTGAGAGAGGGAGAGAGAGAGAGTGAGAGAGAGAGAGAGAGAGAGGAGAGAGAGAGAGAGAAAGAGAGAGGGAAAGAGTGAGAGAGAGAGAGAGAGAGAGATTGGAGAGAGAGGGGAGAGAGCGAAGAGAAAGAAAGAGAGAGAGAGAGAGAGAGAGAGAGAGAGAGAGAGAGAGAGAGAGAGAGAGAGAGAGAGAGAGAGAGAGAGAGAGAGAGAGAGAGAGAGAGAGAGAGAGAAAGAGAGAGGGAAAGAGTGAGAGAGGGAGAGGGAAAGAGTGAGAGAGAGAGAGAGAGAGAGATTGGAGAGAGAGGGGAGAGAGCGAAGAGAAAGAAAGAGAGAGAGAGAGAGAGAGAGAGAGAGAGAGAGAGAGAGAGAGAGAGAGAGAGAGAGAGAGAGAGAGAGAGAGAGAGAGAGAGAGAGAGAGAGAGAGAGAGAGAGGGAGAGAGAGAGAGAGAGAGAGAAAGAGAGAGGGAAAGAGTGAGAGAGAGAGAGAGAGAGAAAAGAGAGAGAGAGAAAGAGAGAGAGAGAGAGAGAGAGAGAGAGAGAGAGAGAGAGAGACAGAGAGACAGAGAGACAGAGAGAGAGACAGAGAGAGAGAGACAGAGAGAGAGAGGGAGACAGAGACAGAGAGAGAGAATTTGATATTCTTACCTGGTTGTTTCCGAGTTCAAGGTCAAGAATGTACTCGACCGATGGCACGTTGTAGGTTTCGTTTCCGATGGTGAAGATGAGGTCTGGTGAAGAGTTCATGACGTCACAGCTGACGGTGTAAAGTCCCTCGGACCAGTCGTACTTGGCCTTGGTCTGCTTGACGATGGCGGAGATGATCGATGCTGGGGCTCCGAGCCACGAGGTTCCGGTGTCGGAGATGGCGGATTGCTTCTTGGTTTCCTAGAATGTCAAGTTTGAAACTTTAAAAACTTTCGGAGAAAGGTCCTACACATTGAACTGGTGCTTTTTACCAAAATAAGACTCTTCTACACTACGGAAATCACACTATCTTGTCTCAATTTAACTCAAATAACTCAGAGAAGTATACTCTGATTGGATCCAGGAAAAATCGATTGGATCCAGAGTTGTGTTTCCAATCGGAATGAAATATGCTTCAAAATACTCGTGCTGACCAAAGATTCATCGTGTTATTTGGGTTTGGCGAGAAAATAATTCTCCGAAGCATTATAGTTATTTGAAGGATTTTATCCGATTGGATTCAGTTCTGTCAGATTGGATCCAGTCCCGTCAGATCGGATCCAATTAGCAGTATTTTATTTGATGGAAAATGGGCCTATAACCATGATGACAACATCATGATGATTCATACTTTTGTTCATTATCTATCCTGTTAACTCAAGTTTCGAATTACATCTGGAGCATTTAAAAGTAATTAGAAAAGCCAACTCTGATTGGATCCAGAAAAAATCAGATTGGATTCCAGTTCTTTCCCAAACTAGATGTGGTTGGATCTAATCTGAGTTGCCTTCTCTGAGAAGGCTGAGAAACTCCAGCGCGCGCCCCCAATGGCAAGTAGTTGTGTCTGTACCAAGTACTGATCGTGTCAGTTTGGTTTGTCACCTAGGTTTTCAAGTATGGTTATATGCCACTCAAGATTTCCAACCGAAAATCGATCGATTTATCATGTTTATAATGTTTTGAAACTTGGGAGAACCCTTCAGGACTTACTGATTCTTGATCGTACCCACAAAACTAACCGAGTAAGTTCCAACGGCAAATCCAGCAATGTTGAATTGCCAGTAGGTCTCAGCGGTCAATGGGACGTAGCTGATGTTGCTGGCACAGTTTTCTGTATCAAGTCCTCCGTAGGTGATCTGTCCGGCGATCCCTCCTTCAGTGATGGCGAGCTTTCTGTCGAGCCAGACGGTGAACAGTGGCTGGTCGAGTTGATCGAGAAGGTTTCTGGATTGGTGGGACGACCTTGTCGACAGCAAGCGATGGCCATCCGAGTCCGAGGATTCCGTCCATTGGCTGGTATCCGAGAAGACCTCGTCCGATGGTCTCAGAGACTCCGAACTCTTGGGTCTGAACAGTGAGTCCTCCGAAGTTCAACACGTCGGTGGCCAGGTGTCCGTTGCAGGATCCAGATCCGTAGGAGATGGAGAACTTTTTGGATTCAGACTTGTAGGTGGTGGAGGCAGTGGTGTCAAAGTTCTGCTTGGTGAAGTTGGCGTCTCTGCAATGGTGTCATCAGTTTTTCCAAGGTGAAGATCAACTCACGGGAATCCCTTACAAGCCTGGGCTTTGCAAGCAGCGTCGATGATCCACAAGTTGGAGGAACCAGTGTCTGGGACGATTCTGAACCACTGAGCTGCAAAAAGTGAAGTTAGAAGGGATACTGTGATTCTCTCAGAGGTTGTGTTGAAAAATAGCATGTTGAATATTTTTATGGCTTCGTAGTGAAGGAATTAAACTAACGGTTACATTTAAAATCTGACTTGAAATC
>OZ022250.1:14955986-14965986 GCA_963978915.1 Caenorhabditis parvicauda | reverse complement strand
CGACGTCATTCTGAGGAAAACCATTCAAATTGTTCCAGCGACTTCCTCTGCATGTGCCGACGTGACCTGCGAGAACGGTGGGACGTGTTATGAGTCTGGTGACTCGTATACGTGTACCTGCGCGACGGGATATACCGGAACCACGTGTCAATGTCCGTCTGACTCTACTCCTCATATTTCTATTGAGAATGTTTCAGACACAGATTGGTGCGCTTCCGATCCTTGTTCAAACAACGCCACATGCACTAACGTCCTCAATTCATCAACTTATGAGTGTAATTGTCTTTCGTACTATCAGGGCCGTACGTGTGCAGTTTCTAATATCAACTATGGTTCGTCGATAGGATTTTCAATAACTATTTATTCATTGGGAAGACAATTATATATAAGATATGTCAACGATTAGAAATAAATAGTGGGGAGAGACAAAAAAACTTGAGAACCTGTTTTTAAAAATGTTCCGGTCAGGACGATGTAACGCTTTTATTGCGATTTTTTTTGAAAATACGTTTCCAGGTGACCAGAGAGTATGAACTGAATACTACTCCAAAACTTTGGGTGGACCGGCATTGGACCGTAAATGGGCGACTATCGTCCCGGGACATGTGTCGCCCAATTACAGTCCAATGCCGGTCCATTTACAGTCCATGTGTCGCCCGGTTGGATGAAACGAGCGACAAATGGACTGTAAATGGACCGGCATTGGACTGTAATTCTTCGACACATGTCCGGGACGACTGTCGCCCATCTACGGTCCAATGCCGGTCCACGAAATGTTTTGGAGCTAGTGTCAGTCAGATAGGCTTTTTCCTGGGAATGGTATCCAACCAGCACAGTGAATCACTTTCGGCCTTTCGAAAAGTGGGCGTAACGGGGGCGGGACGACCGAAGATATTCGGTTGAGAATCGCTTACTTGCAACAGTTATCAAAGCGACATTTTGATTACATTTCCCATAACAATACTAGAGAGTCTTCTCGAGAAATGTTACAATTACTTCAAAAATATATTTCGATCAATGAGGACAAAACTTGAGCTGAACACATGGAAAAAACACCGGCGGTCATCCGCAGCAAAAATTGAATGTTTTCTATGGGGTCGACAGACTGGCGCCTTTTTTAGTCTCCGCAGACACTCGATTTTTGAAATCTTGAGTCATTGTGACTAGTAGTGGACTGCAAACGATAACTTCCAGCCAGTTCCGCGACAAAACTAGGCTGCTACAAGTACAGCACGGACCTGGAAGACACTTCGATCTACACCAAGGGGAGTAGTTCTAGCATGACTATTACACTCTGTCAGGACAGCGCTGAAGAATATGCGGCTACCTACTTCAGTACGGAACATCTGTTCTCTCTTCTACTAGTTTTTTGCAGCTGCTGTGTGTGGTACTACATGCTATGCGTCAACCGTGCAGGATCTTAACACGACCCTATCGACTTCAAAGTGTTCTGGAGCATGTCCTGGTTTTTTGCTGTCTTCATGTGGGACGGCAAATTCTGCTTGTTATGTCTATTCGTACAGTTATAGTGAGTCCTCTCTCTCTCTCTCTCTCTCTCCTCTCTCCTCTCTCTCTCTCCTCCTCTCTCTCTCTCTCTCTCTCTCTATCTCTCTCTCTCCTCTCTTCTCTCTCTCTCTCTCTCTCTTCTCTCTCTCTCTCTCTCTCTCTATCTATATCTATCTCTCTCTCTCTCTCTCTCTCTCTCTCTCTCTCTCTCTCTCTCTCTCTCTCTCTCTTTCTCTCTCTCTCTCAATTTTTTCATATCTATCTCTCGATCTACGGTAGCCTTGTGAATAATTCAGTTTTCAGCCTACGACGCAGATCCATGTACGGATACATCTCTTTGCAACGCAGCTTCTGGTCAGGGAATATGCATAAATATCGCATCGAGCACAAGCCACGGTTACACGTGTGTATGCGGCCCCTTCTACACTGGATCTACCTGCGATGAGGGTTGGTTAGCAATGTTTCTGCGCCATTTTATTTTCTTGACTTAGCTTCTTTCAATCGTAAAAAACCACCTCGAAACATGATTTTAAAAAACACATAAAAGTGGTCTAAATTCAACCGTATAAAAGAATGTGATTGGCAATAAACTGCGCATCTTGACCGTTTTTATACACTTCACTATTTGCAGTCAATCTGATTGAATTTGAAAAAAGGTAGAGCACAAAATGATGGTCACCATTCTACAACAGCTATGAGTGTCTTTTTAACAGAGTCTAGATCTGACTTCAAGAATTTCCGCTTTCCGCAAAAAAACACCTCGAACCAACAAGAAAATCAGTAATTTTCGAATCCAGTGCACGAATCTTCTCATTTTGACACCTAATAAACATGAACAGGGAAAAATGATGAAGCCTTAACAATAGAAACGCTATTTTTTGTCTCAACGTTGGAATGTCGGAAAAAATCATAAAAAATCAGCAGCTATCTGGAACTATTGGTTTGTTTTTCAGTCGTGGCCGGTGCTTGTGACGACGACCCATGTGAAAATGGTGGTACTTGTGAGCTGAACGATGCGTACAATAACTACACGTGCTCATGCCCATCTCCTTACTATGGATCTACATGTGAATGTACATCTTCTGTTTTGGTTCATTGAATCTGAGTACCTTCAGACATATCGATCTGCGAGGAAGAAACACCGTGTCTCTACGGGAGTACTTGTTCCGATACAAGTACTGGAGGTTACACGTGTACTTGTCTCGAATACTACAGTGGAACCAACTGTAGTAGTGAGTTGATTTCGAGCAGTTTTCTTCTAAAATTTTATTAACGACCAGCAGTAGTCGCTGAAAGCTTGAGCAAGATAATGGAAAGTGACAAAAACGCATATTGTCATATGGGATTTTCCTGGTAATTACAGTGTGTCCCACAAGAAGTAGAACTATACTATTTTCGTTGCCATTCAGATAAGGAGATTGAGATTTTGGTCTGAAAACTTTTCCTATGATAACTAATACAGATATCCATACTTTTGTGAAATTTCATAGAGATTCGTCAAAGTTTGAAAAAGTTATGAATTTATATCCAAGGTATGTCTGGTCAGTAGTAAAGTTTTTTCAAGTCAAACAAATATAGTAACTCGAGTGAAAGACTTATGGAAAAAAAACATGATGAATATCATCTCATGATTTTCCTTGGAACTTGCCGAATTTCAAGTATGACCTTCCAGCCGTGAACAGGTGCGAGTACGCAGATCCATGTGTATACGGTACCTGCACATCTAACGGAACGACCATCGACTCAGTTCCATACAAGTGCACATGCCTACTCTGGATGGACGGGCACTCTTTGTGATGAAGGTGTGACTAACATGGCTATATTGATGATCTGAATGTTAAGAAATCAACTATTGCACTTCTTACACACCATGTTCTACTTATAACTCAACTTGTACAGCTTACTTCGGAGGATATAACTGTACCTGTGTAACCGGGGCTACAGGAGTCAACTGTTCGGAAAGTGAGAGAGAGAGAGAGAGAGAGAGAGAGAGAGAGAGAGAGAGAGAGAGAGAGAGAGAGAGAGAGAGAGAGAGAGAGAGAGAGGAAGACTTATAGTGATTGACTATTGCGTGAAGTACACTTACGATGGATCGACCTACGCAACTCCTTGCAACGTCAAAGACTCTTCTGCAAACTGTACAGAAGTACTAGGAGGCTACACGTGTAGTTGCAGCTCGCAGTGGACTGACACAACTTGTCAGCTGAGTGAGTCCTCTGACGATTCAATAATACTCACCCATTACAGACGTGCTCATAGAAGAAGTCTTGATCGCCATCTATGGATCTGTCAATGATGAAATGCTCACGGTGAGAGCAGATGGGGTTTTTAAGATATGAAATGCCTTCAGCTACTCGACGACCTCATGAGCAATCCAACGGAAATCATTGACATGGTTCCTTTCATAGTCGGCCTTCTGACAGCGGAAGAAAGAATGTCGTTAAGCTGGAGTGCGAGCGACTTATTTCTATGGATAGCATTTGAACAGAAGAAACTGGACTACAAGTGAGTAACACCTCAATCGTTATCATTTTCTGTTCAGTACTGACATCTATACTTGGAACGATGTGGTACTTGGCAACTGCTTCACTTTCAACCACATGGATCAGAACTTTACCTACACGGCGAGGGATGCAGGGCCTGCAGGCGGTCTTAAAGCGTACATGCAAGTGCGACAAGACGAGTATGCTCCATGGTACGACACTGCTGGAATCGACGTTTTCGTCGCTAATCGACTCGACTATGTCTTCTCGGAATCTGTCAGATACAACGTCGCGCCGAATTCAGAAGCTACTATCAAGATAACACCGGTTAGTTCTTGTATTCTCACGCTTTTCGATATCTATTTCAGACTGACTATACCCGACTGAGTGGTGTCTATGGAACGTGCATCACAAAAACATCGCAAGTCAAAGACTACTACTACACAGGGCAATACAGTACTGCCGGTTGTCTCAGTGCCTGTTACCAGGATATGATTCAATCAGTGTGCGACTGTATGGATCCCAGATATCCAATGGCAGATAATGCGACTTCCTGTGAACTCAGCAACAGTAAGGAGACAACTTCAATTTGTTTTTAGTTGACAATCTTCAGTGACGTGTGTCGACGATGCCTCTGACGCTGCCGGCGATCCATCGACTTGGTCGAGTTGCGTGTGTCCGCTTCCGTGTACTGAACGACAGTTCGCCGTCACCTGGAGTATGATGCAATCTGTGGATCAGGTACTTTTATGTTTTTCTACCACATTGCGTATTCAGCCCACAGAATGTTCTGTGACTGATCCCATCGTCAACTGTTCCTCGAACATGACCGACAGGGTGATGATCAACATCTACATGCCCAAACTCGAATACGCTGTCTATGCCGAAACTCCGTCTCTTGAGGTTTTTGCAGTTCATATCTTCTAGTACAGTACCGATTGTAGTTCAACGACTTCATCAGTAACCTCGGCGGGCTACTGGCTGTCTTGATGGGCGTTTGTTTCACTTCTTTCATCGAGTTGGCCATTCTTATCTTCACGATTTGTTGTACCTTGATTAATAAGTGAATATTGTTGATAGAAACGTCGGGAAGAGTATTGAAACAAGTGAAAGACACCATGCTTCTTAGAAACGAATAACGCAATTCAAGCGAAACAAAAGGGTAAGTGTCTAAAACATGAATGGCAGTCCAGTGACTTTTGTGTAGAAGTGTGCTTTCTGCTCTTAAAATGTGATGTGTTCTGTTCAAAGTTTGCAAATTTCAAATTCACAGCCATTATGTGCCCTCACATCCCCCATTCAAAAGAGCCCAGATACGATGATCGGCCTCCTGCTCTTCGCTACGGTATTTCTGTCTTGCCTACAAGCGGACGACGATGGTAAGGCAGTGGTGTACATCGCGTCCATCGACAATCCACCACATGGGTGCCCCAACTACGGTCTGTGCTCCGATCCGACCACTAGTTTGTACAACTCGACCAACGTCACTGACACGTATGTTATGGGTAGGTGAATGAACGAATACCACATGATTTGTACAACTTCCAGGATGTGCTTCGACTAGTGACTGTGTATGCGTTGCTGGAACTACTAATGGGAGTGCTGCATGTGATACCAGTACGTTCGATGTTCATAATCTAAAATCTAGTTTCTTATATAACACGCTCAAAACGGAGTAGCCACAAAATTGTACCGTCCAGAAAAGTATGAACAATACAATTTTCCAAATGTTCCACCTGACAATACTGCATGCCAGTACAGTCAAAATTTCATGGATAACAAAGTGATGACTATCACTGTTTAATGGAAGCAAGATCTACATCAGCTTATTGAGCAATTCTTTCCCGTTCATAAAAATACGAACGGAGCACATGTTTGAAATTCAGTCGTCGACACATGCACCAACACCACATGTTCCAACAGCAACTTCACATGTACTTCGGAAATCAACACCTACACCTGCGCTTGTGCAAGTGGATACACTGGAGACGAATGTCAATACGGTAAATTTGCTCTTTATCACTTGATTTATAAGACGTTTCACGAGAGAATCGACCAGAACGTGCGCTAGGCTCCCCGTGAACCGTTTGGTCTCAAACTCTAAAACTTTGAGTGGACCGGCATCGGACCGTAAATGGGCGACTATCGTCCCGGACATGTGTCGCCCAATTACAGTCCAATGCCGGTCCATTCGCAGTCCATCTGTCGCCCGGTTCGATGAAACGGCCAAAGTTTTGGAGAACTTTTGTGTACCAGTAGTTTTTGAACCCATATATGTCAGTTTCGTTTTGTTTGGTCCTACCAGTGCCGTGCAGTACTACCCCAAAAATGACGTTTTTTCAACTTTTAGAAAGATTACGAAAAAAGTCATGAGCAGAAATGTGATGCGCAAAAAATCAATCGATAACTTTTAAAAAGTTCAGAGATCGATTCAACATGATGCTACAAATACCGTCATGTAATATCGTTGTAATTGAATGAATTTAAAAGAAGTTATGACTGTCTAAAAGGTGAAAAACGCCATTTTTGGGGTAGTACTGCATGGCGATGGTAGGACCAAACAAAGCGAAACTGACATATTTGGGTTTAACGCATCAAAAACTACTGGTACACATAATTTGAGACCGAACGGTTCACGGAGAGCCTAGCGCACTTTTTGACCGTTCTTGGTCGCTTTTCTCGTGAAACGTCTTATCTCTCTTCTCAGCCGTCGACTCTTCGTGTGGAGACAACGAATGTCAAAACGGAGCAACCTGCGTTGAAGATGGATCAACGTATACATGTGATTGTGCAGAAGGATATCGCGGTGACTACTGTCAATGTTAGTGTTCTACAGAATGTTTCAGAGAAAAACAAGTAATTTTGAATAGATTCATTAAAATAGAACGATTATCCGTCGAGCTTGCATCCAGGCTTGGCCTTTCTGCACAGAACAATAGCCGAGTCAGCACACTTGGGTCCCTGGACAGAGACTTCCTTGCCACCGTATCCGTATCCATACTTCTCGTTTCTGACGTCAATCTTGGCGACAATCTGCTTTCCTCCGTCAAGGTTGATGACTCCGACAGAGATGTCACCCTTGTGGTTGTTGACGTGAACTGGGTGCCATTCCTTGTCTCCAAACTTGGCGGCCTGAAGGTTGACGGTGAAAGAGGTAAAGCCAGATCAGACCCACCTCTCTGAATGGAATCCATCCGTAGTCATAACCACGGACATGGTCTCCAATGTACGCGAGAAGTTGAATGGATCCAACGTTTTTTGAGTACTCGTTGTTGAACCAAGAGAAGCAAGCGGCGACCTTGCCTCCGTTGTTCCAGACGCGTCCCATGACTGGTTCTCCCTGAGTGTTTTCGTTATCGAATTGAATGGAAACCATACCACGACGCAACATAGGGAACAAGCGGGTAGTCCTTGCTACGCTCAGAGCCCTTTTTCCTCTTTTTCAGAAAAAAATGCACATTTAGTCTTTTTTAGAGGCAATGTCTTTGCTATTTTTCTCTCTCTCTCTCTTTATCCCTTCCTCTTTCCAATCCAAACGCAACCATAACTAATGCCAAAGTCGCTGAAACCAATGCAAGAACACGCGTTGATCCCCGCAGCTGACAGTGCTCATGCAAACTGTCGACACAAAATTTCGTGCAGCTGTGATCGAGTGGTTAAAGCAGAGAACTTTAAAGTTCACTCTCTCGTCGCGGGTTCGTATTTCCCCTCTGGGCACTTTTGAACCACCCCTTCCTCTCCCATTACCAAAAGCAAAAAGCGACACCCAAAAATCAGCTTCCACGAAAAAGTGGGCGGAGGATTGGCGATTATTTTTTTTCAACTAACCTGCATGTACCAGAGACCAATGTATTGGTCGGCTGGGAGTCCTGGCAGGGTGTCCAAGCTCTTGTCCAGGGCTCTGACCAGTGGTCTAGTCGGCCATGGGTCACCCTCACGGATGTCGATCCATTGATCAAGCTCAATCTTGACGACTGGTCCTGGTGGTGGAGGCTTAGCAGTACATTCTTCACATTCACATCCAGGTGGTCCTCCTACACAGTTACGAGTGATGATATACATGTCAGACAGCTCGCCTCCCTTCCTCTCGTAGACCTGAGTATTCAGCCTTTTTCTGGAAAATTCAAGAATCTCTCACCTTTCCTTCAAACGAGAAGGCTGCGATTTCAGTCTTGTTGTCGACGTATCCCAGGAGGTTGCCTTCAGGGCGCTTCCAGAAGATTGGGAACGAGTCTCCACATCTGACAAGCTGGTGCTTGTCGTCTAGCTTATCAATTCTCTCCTTATATTTGATCCATTCATACCAGAATCCCTAAACGACATCATCTACATTCGTCTGAAAGCTTCTTTATACCTGGGAGTTGTGGTCTCCACTGTACTGAAGAACTTGAATCTGCCCTTCCAACTGCTGCTTGGTGCGGAGTTCGGCGTTCTTGTATGGGAACGAGCATTCGACGACTCCACCGTTGTTCCAGGAACGACCGTGGATCGGCTTTCCGTGCTTGTACCACAGAGCAACGTACATGTTCTGTTCACCCATGCACTAAAAACCATTAAGTTCAATAAAGAAGAGATCAGCAGGACTCACTTTCACAGGGTTCTGTGGGAACGGGGGCTCCGATAGGTTGGAAGGCCCAGGTATCTTCTTTGGCTGCTGGATTTGGCATGACTCAGATTAGAATGACTAAATCTCTCTTGAACTCGGAATTTATCGACACGGACGACCTCACGTTTCTCATATCTGATTGTACTGATTTTTATCTGAAGAGTTAAGATCACGCTCACTGATAAGGGCGAAAAGATTTACATGGTAATTTTCCCTATATCATTGTTTTTTAACACATAAAAATTCATTTCACAAAATCAGTGTATTCGATTAAAATCGTGGTACTACAAGAAATGAAAAAAAAAGTTATTGAAATGTATTACTTGCTTTCGATCCCGCACCTCATTGATGTTTTTTCTCTCTCTCATCACTGAGTCCATCGAAAACCAGAAAATTTTTTTTTCTATTCCTCATACCCTATCTCATCTTTTTTCTTTCTCTCCTTCTTCTTTTATCATCCAGCTAGCTACTCTCGGGACTGGGGTATGGCCCGGCCTCAGTGCCTTGGTGTAGAAAAGTATCTTTGAAGGTTTCAAAAAGAATAAAAGGCTGTCCTTCCTCTCCTCTACTCTCATACTTTATGAAACTAGTGTCCTTATGATATTTTCCCATCTTCTTTCTCTCCCCACAGTTTTCTCAGTCATCTTCTCCCCTCTATGAACCAGATACGAATCCTCCATTGCTACTGATCTATTTAAATCTCTTTTAATTACCACTCTCTATTTTCCGCCTTACGGAATAAAACATTATTATCATTATTATTATTATTACTTGTTTCTCACCATTGGTACTTTAATAACGAGGTTTCAGACAACGACTGGTGCACAGCGTACACATGCCTAAACCGGTGGAACATGTACCAACGTCCTAAACTCATCACACTTCGAGTGTACATGTACACCGTACTACAAAGGCAGGACGTGTTCGATTTCTAGGGTTACCTATGGTATGTGATACCCATGCGGAATACCTCAGAGAAGGCAACTGCAGATTGGATCAACCACATCTAGTTTGGGAAAAACTGGAATCCAATCAAAGTCGACTTTTCTGATTACTTTTTAAATGCTCCAGATGTACGCGAAACTTGAGTTAACAGATTGATAATGAGCAACAATATTATATAATGAATCATCATGATGTTTCATCATGGTTATATGCTCATTTGTCCATCAAGTAAATAACTACTAATTGAAACAAATCTAACGGCACTGGATCCAATCTGATAAATCCTTCAAATATTTATAATGTCCCGGGGAATTATTTTCTCGCCGAACCCAAATAACACGATGAATCTTTGGTCAGCACGAGTATTTTGAAATATATTTCATTCCGATTGAAACACAACTCTGGATCCAATCTGATTTTTTCTGTGTCCAGCCCGATTTTTCTGGATCCAATCAGAGTT
>OZ022250.1:14868097-14955786 GCA_963978915.1 Caenorhabditis parvicauda | reverse complement strand
TGTGAGTGGCAGCGCATGCCAAGTCTACTATTACAACTACAGTGAGTTTTGGTTCACTTTAACCCCAATGAACACAATTCCAGCCCTTTCGCAGCTCAGCTGTACCAACACAACTTGTAATGCAAACCTGGGACAAGGCATTTGTGTAGAAACCGCCAACAGTTACACATGTGTCTGTGGCCCTTTCTATGCCGGAGCTCAGTGTCAGCTCAGTGAGTTTGATTCGCGGAATTCAGAGAAAGTATGGTTAAATGAATGATCAGTTCTTACAGAGTGTCCTGAATATTCAATAGAAAAAAAAATTCAATAAAAACAGAATTACTATTATAAAACGCACGTGTAACAAAAAATGTTTGTATGTTTTCTTATATACAAGCACTCTTCAGGGGCGCTTCGCGCCCCACCTACTACTTTTTTCCCGCCAGCTTTGATACTCGAAACAAAGAACAAACGAACGTCATTCAGTAAAAACGTGAACTCACAGACAACTTGGAACTTCTAGATAGCTCTATTTTTAAATAATTAAAATGCTAGGCGATAAATGGATCACGTTGAGGACACGTTTGAATTTCAAAACTAAGGAAATCCGTGCCGCGCAGCAGCGCGCGGTCTGATCGAATTAAAAAGTTGATGCGCATCTCCGCTTCAACAGAACCTATCTGATGGCGTTTTTACCGTTCTGATCCGACTCCTATGAGCTGAGAACAGGCCGCGGAAAGACAGTGTGACCAAATAGCCTTTTTTCATTAGAATAGATATGTACACTCTGTGTCAAAAAAACGTCCACACCCAAATTTTTTAAAATTTCTTAGTTCATATTTTGCCTAGCCGCTTGCCACTCTATTTACTGTTAGTAGATGTGAAAACACTCTTATGTGAACAATTTTAGCTAGATCACTTGTGTTAATCAAAAGTTATAATTAAAAACACCGAAAATGGTGTGTGTCAAAAAAACGTACACACTCTGAAAAATCGTTCGCTTCTTTAAATTTCTAACCTTTACTATTTTTTCTAATTTCTCTGAAAACAAAAAACAATTCTCGAGCAGACAAAAGGAGTCTAACTGCGTAGAAGTGAGAAAAAAAGAAAAAAAAGTGAAAAATGTCAATTTTTCGAAAATTTCTCAAAAAACGGGAAAAATTAATCTTGAATTGGTCTGAACATTACGAACATCAGCAGATCATTTTTGTTGATCATTTTTCAATTATAATCAAACAACACACCAACAATGGAGGTTCAAAAACTCGATTTGAGAGGAAAAAGGTGTCCAACTCAGAAACATGAGTTCGCTCATCGTCCCATTTGTCCGTGAATCTTGATTTATCTGCACTGTTTTGAAATCGGTATGACGAATGCGATCTTCTAAATTGTGAAATGAAGCATAAGATCCCAATCCAACGCATTCAAACAAAATTGTGATGGTTGGAAGAATGATTTTCCACTACTGATTTAGTAACACAAGCAGGTAGTCCTCGCTACGCTCAGAGCCGTTTTTCATTACAAAAACACATATTCAGACCTTTTTATTGAAAAAAATAAGTAGTTTTCACTCCCTGTTCGCTTTCACACTCCCTGTATAATTCAAGTACGGCGAAAACGAATGCAAGTCGGGCTAGAACCAATGCAACAGCTTGTGGCCCCCAGTGGTCACGTGTGCAGCGCTCCCAAAAAATGTGCAGCGGTGACCGAGTGGTTAAAGCGTTGGATTTCTACTCGCTTAATGCGCGTTCGAATCCCGTCAACTACCGACCACTTTTGCACAACCCCTCCCCCCACAACCAAAACCAAAAAGGACCACCCAAAAATTTGCCTCACGAAAAAGGGGGCGGGGCAAAGTGGGCGGAGGATTTGTCAATTAATAATATGATACCAAAAACTATTCTTTCTCCATTAATTGTTTTTTCTTACCATTTATTTTGAGGAAAAGCGTTCTTTGACATGTTTTACGTTCTCAGAAAAAAAAGTTGAAACTGTTTTCAAGGAAAATAAAAAAGAAGAACTAATTAAAATATTTTTCCAAACCAGTAGTGGTATACCATGGTACATCATTATTCCAATCGTCGAAAATTTTTGTTTGAATGCAAGATGTGGGATCTGATGAATGGTTTTACAATTAAGATGATTGCATTCATCATACCAATTTCAAAACAGTGCAGATAAATCAAGATTCACGGACAAATGGGACGATGAGCGAACTCATGTTTCTGAGTTGGACACCTTTTTCCTCTCAAATCGAGTTTTTGAACCTCCATTATTGGTGTGTTGTTTGATTATGATTGGAAAATGATTAACAAAAATGATCTGCTGATGTTCGTGATGTTCAGACCAATTCAAGATTAATTTTTCCCGTTTTTTGAGAAATTTTCGAAAAATTGACATTTTTCACATTTTTTTTCTTTTTTTCTCACTTCTACGTAGTTAGACTTCTTTTCTCTGCTGGAAAATTGTTTTTGTTCACAGAGAAACCAGAAAAAAGTAGAAAAGATTAGAATTTTAAAGAAGCGAACGATTTTTCAGAGTGTGTACGTTTTTTTGACACACACCATTTTCGGTGTTTTTAATTATAACTTTTGATTAACACAAGTGATCTTGCTAAAATTGTTCACATAAGAGTGTTTTCACATCTACTAACAGTAAATAGAGTGGCAAGCGGCTAGGCAAAATATGAACTAAGAAATTTTAAAAAAATTTGGGTGTGGACGTTTTTTTGACACAGAGTGTATATATACAGTAGCGACAGAAAGTTTTTGGACGATCACATTTTGCAAAGTATCTCAACGCGGATCATTGGATCAGTCTCAAAATTTCACAGATTTC
Organism: Caenorhabditis parvicauda; assembly: GCA_963978915.1. Lineage (NCBI taxonomy): Eukaryota > Metazoa > Nematoda > Chromadorea > Rhabditida > Rhabditidae > Caenorhabditis > Caenorhabditis parvicauda. The sequence continues at coordinate 14,952,969 of OZ022250.1, read as the reverse complement.
AGAAAAAAACATTTTTATACACTGTGAGAGAAAATCAGGGAGATAGGTAGTGCTTTCGCAAAATAGTTTTGTGGTTTTAGCAAAATCACTCAAAATTGATTTTTTACACATTACATTTATTTCTCATTTTTTTCTTTTTTCACGCAATTTATCTGTTTTCAGATGCATAATTCCGGAAATTCCAACTTTTCAGAACGTAAAAATGAGAGAACTAACACAATTGGTGATCATACGGGGTCACCGGGTGAGATTTGAGAGGTCACACTAGACTGAACAGTCCTGAAAGAAGATATCAACTCTGTATGAGGTTATTCTTGCTCTAGATCAGCTGGATCCATTTGGAAAGTTATAAACAAAACTTTTTTCATTCTGTCGACTCTATTTTAGATAACCTAGACACGATTAAAGACCATACGTCATCGATCTCGTAGGCGACCTCTTCGAGAATCCTCGAGTTGGGTTCAGTTTTTCCTTCATAAATCAGAAACACTTCGACATAGACTTCCAATTTTCTGTGGGAACATTACATTTCGCAAATGTTTTCACAATCATTCTAGGACATCTACTAATAAAAAATGGGAAAGTACTACAAGGCAATAGAACTGGTGTGAGTCCGAAGCAGTTTCATGGTGTTCTAAAAAAGTGGTCTAAAGTTGTCGAAGTTGCTGAATCGGAGTGTTTAATGATTTTAATCAATTAAAAACACACCTCAAAACATTTCAGTGCAAGAGAGAGTTACTTGAAGCACCGAAATCATCCATGAATACCGATAGTTGAAATCTGGAAACCGGCACCTTTGCAAATTTTTATTCAACCTTCTTGTAGTATTTTCTGAACAATTATTTACAAACAACTTGATATCAAAATCATTCTGAAACTTGTAAGGATTGTTTCTATGATCAATTAAACGTCTAGGTCAAAGAACTTCTGTTTTATGATCGAAAAACTGACTCCAACTTGAGGATTGTCGAAAAGGTCGGCTACGAGATCGGTGACGTATGGTTTTTAAATCGTGTCTGGGTGATCTCAAATAGAGTCGAAAGAATGAAAAAAGTTTTGTTCATGACTTTCCGAATAGACCCATCTGATCTAGAGCAAGAATAACCTCATACGGAATTGATATCTTCTTCCAGGACTGTTCAGTCAAGTGTGACCTCTCAAATCTCACTCGGTTGTCCCGTATGATCACCGATTGTGTTAGTTCCATCATTCTTACGTTCTGAAACGTTGGAATTCCCAGAATTATGCACTTGAAAACAGGTAAATGCGTGATGAAAGAAAAAAACGAGTAATAAATGTAATGTGTAAAAAATCAATTTTGAGTGATTTTGCGAAAATCACATGTTTTTCTGCGAGAGCACTACCTATCTCTCTAATTTTTTCTCACGGTGTGTAAAAATGTTTTTTTCTGAAATCTGTGAAATTCTGAGACCGATCCAATGATGCGGCGTTGAGATATGTCGCAAAATGTGATCGTCCAAAAACTTTCTGTCGCTACTGTATATATGGATGTCGCGATATTTGTCTGGCTCGATTTGTCTTAATAACTCTCTTCGGAATATAGTTATTTGCTTGAAATTTTGAGAGACGATAGTCGTAATTTTTTATAAACGGACTGGACTTATTCCAAATCTCCACCTATCGGGATACTGTAGTTATGACCGAATAAGTGCAAATTGGGGTCAAATTTCACGTGTTACATATGCAATGTTCAACAACCGGCGAACACGTGTTTCTAAAGCGCAGTGGCAGAGAAGTCTTTTACAAAACTTATCGAAACCCGATCATTTCCTGTCAGGTTTTTTTTCTTTTGCTTTTTGTGTAACCCTACAAGTGCAACCTTTTTGTTGTTTAAAAAATTAAGTGATGAAAATACTGTAAAAAATATTTCCGTGTGCTTCGTCTCCCAGGGGCGAAGCCCCCGGGAGTACAAAAACCCTTTGTGCACTTGGTCTCCCAGGGGGCGAAGCCACCGGGAGTAGAAAAATACTTCTGTGCACTTGGTCTCCCAGGGGGCGAAGCCCCCGGGATTAGGAAAATACTTTTGTCCACTTGGTCTCCCAGGGGGCGAAGCCCCCGGGAGTAGAAAAATACTTTTGTGCACTTGGTCTCCCAGGGGGCGAAGCCCCCGGGAGTAGAAAAATACTTTTGTGCACTTGGTCTCCCAGGGGGCGAAGCCCCCGGGAGTATAAAAGTTTATCGTTCGCCAGGGAAGCCAGGGGCCGAGCCCCTGAAACAGAAAAACTTGAAAGAATGTAGCTCATATGAGAAAAATTATTTCCTGCGCTTGAGTTTATCGATAGCAAAGAATACGACCATCCAAAAAAACACGCGAAACGCCTGAGCGCAGCGAAGGTTCAACAGCTAGTTTTATTACATTGATTTTTCAACAGTTTTTCTAAAAACGAAGCGAACCTAATTAAGGTGAGAATTCTATTGTTGAGGGACCCAAGTACTTCTCTCAAACTTTTCGTACACATAATTGCTCTATAAACTAAATACCTTTGATATGAAGTTCATAGGTCGTCGATATCTACAGCACATCAACGTCATAGGCCGTAGATATCAACGACCTATGAACTTCATATCAACGACCTATAAACTTCATAAATTTTTATCAACGACCTATGAACTTCATATCAACGACCTATAAACTTCATAAATTTTTATCAACGACCTATGAACTTCATAAATTTTTATCAACGACCTATGAACTTCATAAATTTTTATCAACGACCTATGAACTTCATAAATTTTTATCAACGACCTATAAACTTCACAAATTTTTATCAACGACCTATGAACTTCATGAATTTTTATCAACGACCTATGAACTTCATAAATTTTTATCAACGACATGTGAAGTTCATAAATTTTTATCAACGACATATGAACTTCATAAATTTTTATCAACGACATGTGAAGTTCATAAATTTTTATCAACGACCTATGAAATTCATAAATTTTTATCAACGACCTATAAACTTCATAAATTTTTATCAACGACCTATGAACTTCATAAATTTTTATCAACGACCTATGAACTTCATGAATTTTTATCAACGACCTATAAACTTCACAAATTTTTATCAACGACCTATAAACTTCATAAATTTTTATCAACGACCTATGAACTTCATAAATTTTTATCAACGACCTATGAACTTCATAAATATTTATCAACGACCTATGAACTTCATAAATATTTATCAACGACCTATGAACTTCATAAATTTTTATCAACGACATATGAATTTCCTAAATTTTTATCAACGACCTATGAACTTCATAAATTTTTATCAACGACCTATGAACTTCATAAATATTTATCAACGACCTATGAACTTCATAAATTTTTATCAACGACATATGAATTTCCTAAATTTTTATCAACGACCTATGAACTTCATAAATTTTTATCAACGACCTATGAACTTCATAAATATTTATCAACGACCTATGAACTTCATAAATTTTTATCAACGACATATGAATTTCCTAAATTTTTATCAACGACCTATAAACTTCACAAATTTTTATCAACGACCTATAAACTTCATAAATTTTTATCAACGACCTATGAACTTCATAAATTTTTATCAACGACCTATGAACTTCATAAATTTTATCAACGACCTATAAACTTCATAAATTTTTATCAACGACCTATGAACTTCATAAATATTTATCAACGACCTATAAACTTCATATCAACGACCTAGGAACTTCATAAATTTTTATCAACGACCTATGAACTTCATATCAACGGTATTCAGTTCATATAGTAAAATCGCATTTAGACCCATCAAACATGACTTTATCTCATTCCAGCTGACGCCGGTGCATGTGATAGTGACCCTTGTGAGAACGGAGGAACTTGCGTCCTCAACTCTGAATTCAACAACTACACGTGCGATTGCACATCCGGTTACCATGGATCCACATGCCAATGTGAGGAAGTAATATATATTCATAGGAATTGTGTTTTCAGACACATCGGTTTGTGAGTCAAACAATCCGTGTCTATATGGTGGAACATGTCACGACAGTTCCAGTGGAGAGTACTACTGTTCGTGTCTGGAATACTACTCTGGAACCAATTGTGAAAGTATGGAATTTCGAGTCCTTGATTAATCTTTGTTCAGCTATCAACCGATGTATCTACTCGGATCCATGTGTAAATGGGACTTGCACGACAAATGGAACTGGGGTCTACTCGGTACCCTACAAATGCACCTGTGACTACGGGTTCACTGGGACCAACTGTGATGAGGGTATAATTTTCAACCAACAAAAACAGTTACTCGTTCAGAAATCAATTTTTGTACTCTTTACACTCCATGTTCAACATACAATTCAAATTGTACTGCTTATTTCGGAGGTTACACCTGCTCTTGTGTCTACGGAGCTACTGGGAAGAACTGTTCTGAATGTAAATTTGGACATTCCCTGGGTGAACGTGAATGAAAGAATTCAGTGATTGACTTTTGTCATCTGAACACGACTAAAACCACGCCATGCAACTCAAAGGACGCTACAGCTAACTGCACTGTGGTACTAGGAGGTTACGAATGTTCGTGTAGTTCGCAATGGACTGGAGATACTTGCACACTGAGTGAGTTAACATAATGATCAACACACTTCGTATGAAATTTAGATGTTCTCATTGAGCAAGTGCTGATCGCCATCTACGGATCAGTCAACGATGAGATGTTGGCACTACTGAATGAACTGATGAGCAACCCAACTGGAATCATTGATATGGTTCCATTTATCGTCGGCCTATTGACAACAGAAGAAAGAATGTCGTTGAGCTGGAGTGCGAGTGACTTATTCCTGTGGATAGCTTACGAACAGAAGAAACTGGACTATAAGTGAGTGACACCTCAATACGGAGTCCTAGAAATACTGGAGTGAGGAATTTGACACATTGCAAAATCGTGCATTCATGACGTCATGTATCAATCTCAATCTGCAATCTGCAGCCAACAGTTATTTCCTTTCATAATAGGCTTACGTTAGGTTGGAAAACCAACTTTTGTAAAGAGCCAACTCTTGGATACCCAAGTACACTGTGAAATTAACCATTCTATGATGTGTCAAACTCCTCACTCCCGTCTTTGTAGCACGGCGTCACCTCAATCGTTATCATTTTCTGTTAAGTACTGACATCTACACTTGGAACGATGTGGTACTCGGCAACTGCTTCACTTTCAACCACATGGATCAGAACTTCACTTACACTGCGAGGGATGCGGGGCCTTCAGGTGGGCTGAAAGCTTACATGCAAGTCCGACAAGACGAGTATGCTCCATGGTACGACACTGCTGGCATCGACGTTTTTGTCGCTAACCGGCTTGACTATGTCTTCTCCGAGTCCGTCAGATACAACGTCGCACCTGATTCAGAAGCAACTATCAAGATAACACCGGTTAGTTCTTCTATTCTCACTATTAATGATACTTGATTTAGACTGACTATACCCGGCTGAGTGGTGTCTATGGAACGTGCATCACAAAAACATCCCAAGTCAAAGACTACTACTACACGGGACAATACAGTACTGCCGGATGTCTAAGTGCCTGTTACCAGAATATGATTCAATCCACGTGCGACTGTATGGATCCTAGGTATCCAATGGCGAACAACGCGACATCTTGTGAGCTCAGCAACAGTGAGGGGACTTTGACTAACCTGTAACAGACCAGTATTCAGTGACATGTGTCGACGACGCCTCTGACGCTGCGGGAGATCCATCGACTTGGTCGAGCTGCGTGTGTCCGCTTCCGTGTACTGAGCGGCAGTTCGGTGTTACCTGGAGTATGATGCAATTTGTAAACAAGGTTTCTCAGAATATATTCCTTACCAAGACAGTTTTTGTTCCCAGCCAACCGAGTGTTCTGTAGCTGATGCCATCGCCAACTGCACGACGAACATGACAGACAGGGTGATGATAAACGTCTACATGCCCAAACTTGACTACGCCGTGTATGCGGAAACTCCGTCACTCGTGGTTTGTGCAGTTCATCGTTTCAAGTACAGTATCTATTGCAGTTCAACGACTTCATAAGTAACCTTGGCGGGCTTCTGGCTGTGTTAATGGGCGTTTGTTTCACTTCTTTCATCGAGTTGTGCATTCTAATTTTCACCATTTGTTGTACGATGATTAATAAGTGACTCGAATAATCTGTAAAAATGAAGTTATGATGAATAATGGGAGAAAAATAGTGTTGTGAGTCTGAATCAGACGTTTCCATCAGAGGTAGAAACAGGGAAAGTATAGTTCAGTCACAATGAGAAGTACATAGTTCTAACGGCCATTATTCATGGGAGAAAGAATTTGAGGTTTGTTACAGTTCATATCTACTGTGCACACCGATTTCAGCTCAACTACTTCGTCAGTGACCTTCTGGGAAATTTTTCTCGGGCGAACATAGAGCGCAAAACGGTCCGGTGGGTGTCCGCACCGACATCATCCGCTCTGTGGTCCGTGTGCGTCTCGAAAAACACAAGTTCGCTCCTCTCGCTGATTTTTTCAAGGCGCATACTCGGGTAACCAAATACAAGTTTTATAATGAATGAGAAAATTTCACAGCATTATAATGAAAAATGCGAGTATTATAATTAACTATCAAAGTATTATAATGAAAAATACGAGTATTAAACTGCCAAAAACCAAAACTTTTATATGATTATAATAATCGTATTTTTCATTATAATACTATGATAGTTCCTTATAGTACTCGTATTTGGTTACCCGAGGGGCACAAAACGGATGCTGCCCACCGGACCGTTTTGCGCCCTGTCTCCGCCGAGAAAAATTTTGAATCATAGCGGGCAGCGAGGAGAAATGTTCAAAGCTGCAGGCTAAAAAGTGTGAATGGAAAAAGTGGTGGAACCCCCGAGTTCAAGTGTTTAAGACGGGTTCAAACAGTCAGAAATTCGAAATTCAGAATTTCTGCGTTTTCTGTCACCCCCCCCCCCCTTCACCCATCCTTTTCAAAAGAGTCAGAGTCCAGTTTGCTTCTCGGATGATTTTCTGGCTTCTGACTACGGTATTTCTGTCTTGCCTACAAGCGAACGACGATGGTAAGGCAGTGGTGTACATCGCGTCCATCGACAATCCACCACATGGGTGCCCCAACTACGGTCTGTGCTCCGATCCGACCACTAGTTTGCACAACTCGACCAACGTCACTGACACGTATGTTATGGGTAGGTGAATGCATGAATACCACATGACTTGTACAACTTCCAGGATGTGCTTCGACTAGTGACTGTGTTTGCGTTGCTGGAACTACTAATGGTAGTGCTGCATGTGATACCAGTACGTGAGATGTTTACAAACTAAAATCTAGTCCTATAGAATACGCTCAAAACGGAGTAGCTACAAAATTGTACCGTCCAGAAACGTATGAACAATACGATTTTTCAAATGTTCCACCTGACAATACTGGATGTAATATTTGTACAGTCAAACTTTCATGGATAACAAAGTGATGACCATCACTGTTTAATGGAAGCAAGATCTACTTCAGCTTTACGCCTAACGTGCAATTCTTTATCGATCATAAAAATACGAACGTAGCACACTGGAACTACTAATGGTAAGGCTGTATGTGATACCAGTACGTAAGATGTTCACAATGTAAAATCTTGTGTCCTATAGAATACGCTCAAAACGGAATAGCTACAAAATTGTATCGTCCAGAAAAGTATGAACTACTAATGGTAGTGCTGCATGTGATACCAGTACGTTCGAAATTTATTTCCAAATTAAATAAGAATGAAGTATCTACTAAATTTAGTTAATATATATTATCAATACTCGATTACAGTAGTAGACATGTGTAGCAGCAACACGACATGTCCCAACAGCAACTTCACGTGCACTTCTCAAATCAACTCGTTCACCTGCGAGTGCGCGAGTGGATATACTGGGGATGAATGTCAGTATGGTATATTCTTCTCCGAGAATCCTAAAGAATCTTATTCCCAGAGATCGATTCATCGTGTGGAGAGAATGACTGTGAAAACGGAGCCACTTGTGTTTTTGACGGTTCTTCCTACACGTGCGATTGTGCTGAAGGGTACTACGGAGATCATTGTGAATGTGAGTGAAAATGAGAGCGGAGGTCGGCAAAGCGATTGCGAAGCGGTTTTATTGTCTTATGCCTTTGCCGAGGTGTGCAGTGCGACGCAGGCCTATTGGAATTTCGTCATTTTTTCGAGAGTTAGTACGATTTCTGCTTCATATGACCTAGGAAAACATGTAGTTTGTGAACTTTCTCAAGCTCTGAACCTCTCATTGTGATGTACACTACAAGTAGAAACAAGTTAAACGATATAACAACAAAAAAGCCTCGCAGAAGCAATATTTATTGAAAATAAACCAAGGGCAGTGGGACAGGAGAAGAACGGAGTGTTCTTTACTTTGAAGGTAATTTCCTGTCGACAAGTGTGAAAACATGAATGTTCACCATCAAAATGGAAAAAAGTTTTGACAAGACTTTCCCGACAATCTAAAAAAAACAAAATAAACATGAAGACTCGCAATTTGTCCTAGTTCTTCACAATTTCATGAGTACTCGCAGAAAAAGCAAAGGTAGTTCCCAAATTCGACTTTTTCATTCCGTCTACAACATTAATTCTGGAGCCCGTTATGTGTCATTATTATCTGTGATTTTGAAATAATCAATTTAACAGAAGACTAAAATCTCCGATATAAAAGTTCAGACATCGACTGGTGCGCAGAGAAACCTTGTCTCAACGATGGGGCGTGTGCAGTCGTCCTGAATTCATCCACTTTTCAATGTACTTGTAGTCAGTACTACACAGGCAGGACATGCGAAACATCCGCTGTAACATATGGTATGGAAATTTCTGAGTGGACAAAGGTAACTACAGTATATCTTCTTGCAGCTAGAGACTATACCTACATAAAGTGCTACACGTACAATTCGATCCTTGAGAATCCAGAGTACTACACGAAGTACACCGACTCTGGAATGAGAATACTGATGGCAGCTTCAGAAGCAATCAGCAATGTTGCATCATACTTCAGTAACTTTTCCTCTCATTTATTGTACAAACGACGACTTTTTATTGTGTAGGCTGTGTTCTTTGTCATAGAAGTCTGATTCTCTCAGGACACGGTAGTCATATCATGGTAGCATGGACACCTTCACTTTACAGTCATGAGTATCCGTTTGAATCAGAAGTCATAAAATGAATGAAAAAACTAACGGATGTTATTCTGATGATAACTTCTGAATTCGGTGCGACGTTGTATCTGACGGATTCCGAGAAGACATAGTCGAGTCTGTTAGCGACAAAAACATCTATTCCAGCAGTGTCTAACGAGGGGGGCGTACTCGTCTTGAAAATGAAACGCTGGTGTCGCCAGGTCCTTTGTCCGCCATGTGTCCACCCGAGAAAAGTTTTGGAGCTACATCCCACACTGCGATCAAGCAGCGAGGGGAGGCGACCAATAAGCAGCGAGCACAAACCCCGCCCCTTTGTAAACCCTGCACCGCTGTAGATCAAGTTACAGTTGTTGTAGATTAAAAATTTCTTTCTCTGACGTTCAAACTCATGATAAAAAGCTAGTTACGAAGGAAAGTTACACGATTTTTATTTTTTCAACAGTAATTGGCGAAACAAATTCACTTGTTAAGATGAAAAAAAAAGTGCGAACGCGCCCTATAGCTAATTTGAGTTCAATATAATTTGCGTCCAACGCGTCTAATCGATGTGGTTGAAGGTGAAGCAGTTTCCGAGTACCACATCATTCCAAGTGTAGATGTCAGTACTAAAAATTTCAGGAACTAATGATTGAGATCTAAGAATTAAAAAAAACTCAACTGATAGTTCCGGATAAGATTTTTTTTTATTATGTTTCAGCTGTTTGTGGATATGACTGCTACGTTTCAAACGCTCAGTACTTGAACAAGACGAAGTCGAGCAACTGGTACAGCTGTCAGAAGTGGTGCCCCGGATCGGAGAGTGAATGTGGCCAGAGTGGTAAAACGTGCCAAGTGTATTATTACAACTACAGTAAGTTGATAATTATGTGAATTACACGACGATATTCAAGCTATCACCAAGACCCACTGCACGAACACTTCGTGCAATGCAAATCTTGGACAAGGCATCTGTGTTGATTCCACTACTGGGTTCTCCTGTGTCTGTGGTCCTTACTTCACTGGTACTCAATGTGAGACTGGTCAGTTTTGTTATTTTACATCTGTGAAGTAAAAATACAGTTTTCGCGAGCTTCGGATCACTGAAAATATATATTCACAGCGTTGTTGAATAGTTCAGATCAGGCTTAGAACTGTTCTAGCATTAGGAACATCATCAATTGTTGCGTATTCTCCACTTCAGAAATAGCCAGTGCGTGTGACACTGACCCTTGTGAAAACGGTGGTACCTGCGTCATCAACAACGCTTTCAACAACTACACGTGCGATTGCCCTTCCGGCTACCATGGCTCCACATGCCAATGTGAGATTCTGCACGTACGCATGTGAAAAACCAAAGATTTAGACAAATCAGTCTGTGATAGCAGTTCGCCTTGCCTATATGGTGGAACATGTCACGATAGTTCGAGTGGAGACTACTACTGTTCGTGTCTGGAATACTACTCGGGGACCAACTGTGAAAGTATGGAATTTCGAGTCCTTGATGAATCTTTGTTCAGCTATCAACAGATGTATCTACTCGGATCCATGTGTAAATGGGACTTGCACGACGAATGGAACCGGGGTCTACTCGGTACCCTACAAATGTACATGCGAGAGTGGGTTCACCGGGACCAACTGTGATGAGGGTATCATTTTCAACCAACACAATCAACAATTTCTTCAGAAATCAATTACTGCACCTTATACTCTCCATGCTCCAAGTACAATTCGAATTGTACTGCGTACTTTGGGGGCTACTACTGTACATGCGTTTACGGTACAACTGGCTATAACTGCTCTGAACGTGAGTGTGATGAAAATTATGAGATGTTTCACGAGAGATTCAACTAAAGAGTGTGCAAGGCTCCGCAGTGAAATTCTGTGAACAAGTAGATTGGTCCCTCGCACTTCTCGAAGTTTAGACGTTTCAAACCTTCTTGAAACGTATTTTTATTTGAAAATACTTTGGAAACTTGAAGAATTGACTATGAGAAATCGATCAATGTGAAAACTATTTTTTTCAAACGGTTTTCACATTGATCGATCTTTCAGCTATTCAAATTTTCAAAGTATTTCCGACTAAAAATACGTTTCAAAAAAGTTATGAACTTTTGAAATCAAGGAAGTGCATAGTTTGAGACTGTACTGTGAGACTATGGCGGGACCAAATGGAACAAAACTATCGGTATAGCGCACTTTTCGGTCGTTTCTCTCGTGAAATGTCTCAAATGTTGTGAATTAAGTGATTGACTATTGTCATACGGGTACATCAAAGTATTCGAAAGTGACGCCCTGCAACTCGAAGGATGCTGCTGCGAATTGCACGTTGGTTCTGGGAGGTTATGAGTGTGACTGCAGTTCACAATGGACAGGGTCTACGTGTACACTGAGTGAGTGAACAATATTATCATCAAACTTTATGTACTGTTTAGACGTTCTCATTGAGCAAGTGCTGATTGCCATCTACGGATCAGTCAACGATGAGATGTTGGGTCTTCTGAACGAGTTGATGGGGAACCCGACTAAAATCATCGATATGGTCCCTTTTATTGTTGGCCTATTGTCCAATGAACAAAGAATGGCGCTGAGCTGGAAGGCGAGTGATCTATTCCTCTGGATAGCTTACGAGCAGAAGAAACTGGATTATAAGTGAGTGACACCTCCATCATCAATGTACTGATTAGTTCAGTACTGACATCTACACTTGGAATGACGTGGTACTGGGAAACTGCTTCACCTTCAACCACATGGATCAGAATTTTACTTACATGGCGAGGGATGCAGGACCTTCAGGTGGTCTGAAAGCGTACATGCGGGTGCGACAAGACGAGTATGCTCCTTGGTACGACACGGCTGGCATGGACGTTTTTGTTGCTAACCGACTCGACTATGTCTTTTCCGAATCCGTCAGATACAACGTCGCACCGAATTCAGAAGCTACCATTAAAATAACACCTGTTAGTTACTTCATTCAATTTATGACTTTTGATTCAGACTGACTATACCCGGCTGAGTGGTGTCTATGGAACGTGCATCACAAAAACTTCTCAAGTGAAGGACTACTACTACACAGGACAATACAGTACTGCCGGGTGTCTCAGTGCTTGCTATCAGAATATGATTCTTGCTACGTGTGACTGTATGGACCCCAGATATCCCATGCCAGACAACATGACCACTTGCGAGCTTGCAAACAGTAAGTGAAATCCCGTGTCTAGTTACAAGATAACATTTCAGTGACATGTGTCGATGATGCTTCTTCAGCTGCCGGAGATCCATCAACTTGGTCGAGCTGTGTGTGTCCGCTACCATGTTCTGAACGACAGTTCGCCGTCACCTGGAGTATGGCAGCGTTCGTCACTGAGGTTTACTCTCTTTCTTTGTTGCTTCTACGTCAGTCATTACCAGGCAGCAGAATGTTCTGTGAAAAATCCGATAGCGAATTGTACAGCTAACATTGAAGACAGGGTGATGATCAACGTCTACATGCCCAAACTCGAATACGCCGTGTTTGCGGAAACTCCGTCACTCGTGGTTTGTGCAGTTCATGTCTTCTAGTACAGTATCTATTGCAGTTCAACGACTTCATCAGTAACCTCGGTGGTCTTCTTGCTGTGTTAATGGGCGTTTGCTTCGTTTCCTTCATCGATTTGGCTATTCTTATATACATTGTTTTTCATACTTTGTGTGGTAAATAAAGATTTTTAGTGGTTTGATCTTTTCTGCAACGCAGAACATAGCAACCTTTGTTGCACTCATGAAAGGACATACCGTATGTTCTTTTCTCTTACGTCAGTGAGTATACGTTTTTGAACATGTGCATTAATCTCTTTTTTGGTAAAATTAAAACGTTAGAGTGGCTGATTGTGAAGTTGTCAGTAAAGTCGAATCTCTTATGTTTTTGGTGATCCCGATTCTGTGTTAATTAATTTAGAGTTAATTGAGTGGAATCAAAGAAATTAACTCTGAATTTATTCCGTGATTGCCTGAATTCATTCCGGAATTAACTCTGAACTAACTTTTTTTGCAAACATCTGAAAGTAACATCTGAAAGGTCATAGAAAGAGAAAAGCAACAAAATATGATTCTAGTAACTTTTGAAAATCATATCCGGGGTTCTACTATTTCGGTATCCTACTTTCAGATGTTCGAAAAAAAAGTTAATTCAGAGTCAATTCCGGGTACATTAAGAATTCATTCCGGAATAAATTCAAAGTTAATTTTTTGGTGCAACTATGAACTGCACGAACATATGAACTGCACGAACCTCGAACGACAGAGTCTCAGCATTAACGACGTATTCGAGTTTGGGCATGTAGACGTTGATCATCACCCTGTTGGTCATATTCGTTGTGCAGTTAGCGATGGGATCAGTCACAGAACGTTCTGTTGGCTGAATACGCAATAAAAAAATGATACTTCAAAAACTACCTTCTCTACAAACTGCATATTACTCGTAATTCAGTTTGAACACACGCAGCTCGATCAAGTCGATGGATCTCCGACTGCAGAAGAAGCATCTTCGACACATGTCACTGTAACATTTGTCTAGAAATTGGAAAATTCAATTCACCGACCATTGCTTGGTTTGCAAGTGTCAAATTGTCTGGCATTGGATATCACATGTGGAATGGATCGTGTTCTGATAGCATGCACTGAGACATCCGTCAGTACTGCCCCGTGTGGTAGTAGTCTTTGACTTGAGAAGTTTTTGTGATGCACGTTCCATAGACACCACTCAACAGGAGTTGACCTTGAACGTTATTGGGATCCAGAGTTGAGACCTAGCCAGATGTGTTAAGCAGGTCGAATAATGAAGTTTTCATGTAGAATGTTTTTGCGCGTTTATTCTCGGAAAGCAAGAATAATAGATAAAAGTACTTTAAAAACAATTTTCAAATATGTAGCAAAAAAAGATAAAAGATTCAATTTTTACAGACAGATGGTTGTAATTTTGACTTCGCCCAACTCGCCGTATATGCGGAGACACCATCGCTCGAGGTTCGTGCAGTTCATATTTTCTATTACAGTACCGGCTGCAGTTTAACGACTTCATCAGTAACCTTGGTGGTCTTCTTGCTGTGTTAATGGGCGTTTGCTTCACTTCTTTCATCGAGTTGGTCATCCTGATCTTCACAATTTTTTGTACATTCCTGAACAAATGAACTATTCTGCTCCTATTTTCTAGTTTTCCGAAGGTTTCTTCAGAAATTGTCTCATTTTGTTGAAATCAAAGTTGGTTATCGTAGGATGAAGTACAAGTGAGTTGGTGGAAATAATATATGAGATTAAAGTTCATTGGATGGTATCAAACAAAAGACTGATATTTCGATCAAATGTAACTTGTAAAGTATTTTTTGTTCTGAAAACTTTACGCATAACTTCTAGAACTCAAAGAACGAATACAACAGGTCCTAGACTGTAGGCGGCTTCACTGTTATAGTTATAGTCGATTCGCGAGCCTGGGAACTTTTCTTTCCCATTGAATTGTGTTTCGAGTCTAGGAGAACCTTCCCACATCGGAGTTGTTTGATGAATGCTTCTCGGTAAACCATACTTCGCCACATGTAGACGTAGAAGTTGCAGGAGTAAGAAAGTAGTCCTGAACACGACACTTGAAATGGACGACTATCGTGGAGCTTCATCAGAAGATGATAAACAGTTACTGAAAAGACCTTACAAAAAAGCTATCATGTCTCGAAAACTATTTCCGCAGTTCTCCATAGACGAGTTGCTCGTTCCAGCCACACAGACACAGTCGAAGAGATCTGGACAGCCTGAAAGCGTATTGTTGGTATTGTTTTGTACAAAAATGTATCTAATGGGCACAAAAGTTTCGTCAGATGCCGCTTGAAAAACTCTTGAGTGGTTTTTATAAAATCAAATATTTGTTTTCAACTTCTAATCCTTTGTTATATTAACTAATGGGAACCTTCCTAAATCACGGCCAAGCACAACTTGTCAGACTACTAGTTGGAATCGATCTGAACGGCCTGATGAAACTACTAACACCAATGTTCTATCAATACTAACAAGTATATTCAGTTTTTTTTCCTTTATTCCCATTGAATGAAGTTATTATTCAGAAAAATAGAGTTTTTCCATTACAATTTTCCAAATGAAAAGTTAAAATAAGATGCAATCATGAACGCAAAGATTAATATCGGTCAGAGAAGATAGTCGGCTGGATTTTCAACATAGCTGAAAGTCTGATTTGTTTTTCTAACAAAATTGGATTTGTTTCTTATTTAATGACGATCCTAATTGTCTAGAAATCTAACTAAAATGTTGTCCTCTAAAAACCAAAAAAACCAAACCCATTTGATAAGTGACAGTAGTGTTAGTCCAATTGATTATTGTATAAAGCGGGTCGACACACAGTCCGTAATTCGGGCATCCATGAGGAGGATTTATGCTCTGTAGATGCGTTGCAGATTGTCGGCACAGTAGTGTCCGAAAAATTGGACCAGGAAAACGTGCAGAAGTCCTCTCATATAGCAACAATGAACGTAAGTTGTGAATGAGCCAAGAATTTTAAAGACCCCGAGAATCTATTATGTGTGTTGTGACAGATCGAAGAACAGAATCAGAAGTTCTCGAGTTCCATGTATCGTAAGGGTCCAGCAATCCAAAAAATGGCTATCAAAAAAAAGACTGAAAGAAAATCTGAACAAGTAACTGTCAACCCATGACCTGTGAGTACTTCAATCCGGCACCATTACGCGACTTCGACCAACTCCACAATAACCTCACTTCAACGCCATTTGTCCATCTTACTCCGTCAAAAAAGGGATAAGAGGTTCATGGGTTTAACACTCTAATCTACACATGCTTCTTTAATGTCAACACTACACGACTTGAGAAACCTCCAATCTACTGTTTCTGTTCGGCTATGGCAACAACGATCGTTCGGAGAAACGTCCTTCATCGAAGGACAATGGTCAACCCTTGGTATCGCATCTACTAACATCCCTCAAGGCAGTCATGACTCGGGGATACTTTTGAACTCAGAGATATAGCCTGGATGACACAAGTCATCGATCTATCAGTTTTTTCTTCGAGGTACATTTAGTGTGGGTTCTTAGATTCTTAGATTTTCTTATCCAAATCATGTTCTACTCTCCACAAAATTTATTTTTATATTCACTTGTACCCACATGCACTATCTTTTAACTGATCATAAGTTGCCACCCTGTACTATGTCCGTTTTATTCACATCCGCTTTGTTTCTATTGCGAGCTTTCCCCAAAACAAATATATTATTAATGTTTGAAACGATAGAAAGGACTCGAGAACTTCTGATTCTGTTCTTCGATCTGTCACAACACACATAATATATTCTCGGGGTCTTTAAAATTCTTGGCTCATTCACAACTTACGTTCATTGTTGCTATATGAGAGGACTTCTGCACGTTTTCCTGGTCCAATTTTTCGGACACTACTGTGCCGACAATCTGATACGCATCTACAATGCATCGGATATAAATCCTCCTCATGGATGCCCGAATTACGGACTGTGTGTCGACCCGCTTTATACAATAATCAATTGGACTAACACTACTGTCACTTATCAAATGGGTTTGGTTTTTTTTGGTTTTTAAAGGACCGCATTTTAGTTAGATTTCTAGACAATTAGGATCGTCATTAAATAAGAAACAGGACCAATTTTTTAGGGAAAAAATCAGACTATACTCTGTTTTAATGAAAAGTGTTCACCTACACTTTCAATTTTTTCAGTTTGTACTCAAATGAAGCGAATTAATTCTTAGTTGTTCTACGAGAACTATGAATCAGGGCTGGTTACGAAATTTAACGATTTAACAAAATTTATCGTTAAATTCGATGTTAAGAGCAGCTGTTTTGTTTAAACTAGAAAACCATTTAATTAACGTTTAACTGTTTCGTTAAAAATTTTAAAAAACCGTTAATTTCATGTTTAACAGTTGAGTTTTATAGTTTCGTAAACAGCCCTGCTATGAATAAATGTTTCATACCAAGTTCCAATTTGATCGGCTTGCTAATTGAAAAAACAGAACGAAAAACGTCAAAAGCGCCATTTTTGAGATTTTGATTTTTTTTCTTAAAATCGATTTCACTTCAATTTGGATGAGCAATCGCTCTTATTCGTCCTAATTTTAGCACACTAGCGGACAATTGATAGATATTGAATTTGGAATTTCAATATCATGGAAAAATCGCATCTGACGAAACTTTTGTGCCCTAGATATTAGATACGTTTTACGAAAGAATTCCAACCATACGCTTTCAGGCTGTCCAGATCTCTCCGACTGTGTCTGTGTAGCTGGAACGAGCAACTCGTCTATGGAGAACTGCGGAAATAGTTTTCGACACATGATAGCTTTTTTGTAAGGTCTTTTCAGTAACTGAGACATGTACGAACACGACTTGTGGAGCTAATTACATTTGTACAGCAGGAATCAACACTCATACATGTACATGTGAAATCGGGTTCACTGGAGACGATTGTCAATATGGTAAGAGGGGGCTACTTTGGTTTTTACTGTGTGAAGGTGAGTTAAGATACTCCGAAATTTTAAGTGGACCGGCATTGGACCGTAAATGGGTGACAGTCGTCCTGGCCATCTGTCGCCCAGTCACAGTCCAATGCGGGTCCAAATACGATCCATTGCCGGTCCATTTGTCGCCCGATAAATTTGTCGCCCGGTCTATCTGTCGCCCATTTACGGTCCGATGCCGGTCCAAATGAAATCTGATGCCGATCCGTACATGAGTTGGAATGCTTCCATCTGTGAAATGTCATCAGTGAGAGATTGGGTTCTCAGAATCATTTTGAACATGAACAACGAGATTTTGTCATAGAGATATGCAAACTAACTTCAAAATGTCTCTCGAGAAGTAAAGATTATTATGACCATGAAAATAATCGTACCTATTATTCCTGGACACACTGTAGATGTAGTCCGTTACTAAAAAAAATGAAATTTTGAGTCATGATTCTAGACATAAATCCAAACTGTTAAAGCGTTAACATTTTTGAAACAAGATTTCCGTAAAGAAAACAAAATCACCCAAAACGGGAAATTTATCATCCATGATTCAAAAGCCCAGCAAATTTTAAACATCACCAGTTATCTGGAAAATGATATTTTACGTTACTCAAAAACTTTTCGTGGACCGGCATCGGACCGTAGATGGGCGACACACGGACCGGCGACACATGGACTGTAGATGGGCGACACATGGACCGGTGGCGAGGAGAGTGCGCTGCGTGTCAAATTTGGACCGGCATTGGATCGTAAATGGGCGACACATGGACCGGGCGACACATGGACCGGGCGACACATGGACCGGGTGACACATGGACCGGGCGACACATGGACCGGGCGACACATGGACCGGGTGACACATGGACCGGGCGACACATGGACCGGGCGACACATGGACCGGACCGGCATCGGACCGTAAATGAACCGGCATTGGACTGTAATTGGGCGACACATATCCGGGACGACTGTCGCCCATCTACGGTCCAATGCCGGTCCACGAAAAGTTTTGGAGTTAACTATAGCCTAGAAAAAGATTTTAGCTTCATCTATTACTCGAAAATCATACCCAGGTCCCGATCTCCCAGTGTTCTATACCAAAAGTGTCCCCGGTTGGATTTCATAGTGTGAAGATTCTGAAAACTTCATTTCAGCTTCATAAAATGTTTTTTTTCCATATTAAAAAATACCAACTTTTTCCAGAAATAAAATTCAGAAACCGACTCAGCCTGTGCATCCGTGACATGCGAGAATGGAGGAACATGTGTCAACGATGCTTATGGATATCATTGTGAATGTACGACTGGATACTATGGAACTACCTGCCAATGTCAGTACCTTCAAAAAATTTTCGGCCTTCTCTCTCTCTCTCTCTCTTTCTCTCTTTCTCTCTCTCTCTCTCTCTTTCTCTATCTATCTATCTCTCTCACTCTCTCTCTCTCTCTCTCTCTCTCTCTCTCTCTCTCTCTCTCTCTCTCTCTCTCTCTCTCTCTCTCTCTCTTCTAGGCCTTCGTAGGCCTTCAGACTGTCAAACAAAGGTTCTAGAACATTCGGGGAACAATGTTCTATAACCTTCTAGAACAATATTCATTATTTCTACAGTCACAGCAGAATGCTATGATGAGAAAAGTTCACGACGACCAGTAAAACTGCAGACATTGAGCACTGCTCGAACACTACGTGCTTACATGATGGCACTTGTAAGAACGTACTAAACTCGTCTACATTCATTTGCGAGTGTTCCATTGAATGGCAAGGGTATCGGTGCTCTGTGTCGAATCTCAACTACGGTAAGTGACGTATTGTAGATAACTAGCTTTGATTGTAGGTACACGTGACCACCTCGGATGTTATAAGTACAGTTCGAGTCTGGAGTCATCGACTTATATCAAGAGAACTAGTAGTCAGATGGATTTAGCTTTGTGCGAACGAGAGGCTGCGAAAAACCAAGCCACGTACTTTAGTGAGTTTGAAGAGAGAGAAACCGAGAGAGAGAGAGAGAGAGAGAGAGAGAGAGAGAGAGAGAGAGAGAGAGAGAGTAAGAGAAGAGAAAGAGAGAGAGAGAGAGAGAGAGAGAGAGAGAGAGAGTAAGAGAAAGAGAGAGAGAGAGAGAGAGAGAGAGAAAGAGAGAGAGAGAGAGAGAGAGAGAAGAGAGAGAGAGAGAGAGAGAGAGAAATTTTCCAGCGGTCTGCGGTACTTCCTGTTACGTATCTACTGTCCAGACTCTCAACTCGTCGATCAGATCTGCAGGTTGCTTCGATTATTGTCATGGAACATCCGATTTGTGCGGAAAGACAAATTCAAGATGTGAAGTGTATTCATATGGATACAGTAAGATTTTATAAGAGGCATGAACGAAGAGATTTTCTCGAGCGACATGCATTTTTTAATGATTCCATGTTTTTGAAAACATTCCCAAAATCGATCGCGGAAGCAACTTTTGAGAGTGATTTTATTTTCTCCACATAGGAAACCACCTGAATTAACCAGAATGTCCGTGATTTTGGAGCATCGGGGACTCGGAAAAAAAGAATGATTTCAGCTTATGACAACGACCCATGCAATGATACCTTGACCCTGTGTAATGCTGACAAAGGATATGGGCACTGTATTAATACTGATTCCAGTGATTCTGGTTACTACTGTATTTGTGGACCATTCTTTACGGGAGATGATTGTGATACTCGTAAGTTTTGTGTGGAAATTCCGAATTATAACTAAACTTCATCAAGCAAGACATTTTTTGTTTCGTCTAAGGAAACATTGTTCAGCAAACACGATTTTTCTGTAAAGCTCTGCCGACTTCCACTTTCGGCGATGATGAGCATTTTTACGCATGGTCTCGTACAAAATTTGAAGTTCGCAAAAACGATTTTTCTCGGGAACGCACTTTATGAATGCTTGTTTCCTCACAAACTGATTTTCCCTTAACAGATGTTTAGATAGAACCGAAATATCATTCGCACTACCAATCTCTCAAAACGACAATTTTTCTGGGTTTTCGGCCATAACTCTAAATGAGCGTGCATTGGGTGGGCATAGAGTGGGGTATCTGGAGAGTGATGGGGCATTAGGCTGGGATTGCTCTACACGTCGATGAGCTGGGCGTACTGATTGGCGAAACCAGCGACAGGTCAACGCAAGGATGGAATGATACAGCGCGCACATTTGTTTCGCATTTCTCTTCGAAAGATGGTGGGCAACGGTGATCATTTGATCATTGGATGCAAATTCCACCATTTTTGAAACTAGCTGTGCGGGGTCTAAATCTCCATGATAATTTGATCATGAAGATGTAGATGATCATCTGATCTACATATTTCTGATCAGATGATTGTGGGGTTGGAGATTGATGTTTTAGAATTTCGACCTCAACCTTAAATCCGAACATGCAGAAAAATATGTACCTAGTCAATTCTTTAAAATGTTCAGCAATCGCCGGCGCATGCGACGACGATCCGTGTGAGAACGGAGGCACCTGCGTCCTGAACGATGCCTTCAACAACTCCACGTGTTCTTGTGCTTCAGGCTACACTGGATCCACTTGTCAATGTTCGTAGTCAAATAACCATGAGCTCATTGTTCATTCAGACAATCTTTATTGTGAAATCAATTCACCTTGTCTTTACGGAGGGACGTGCTACGATACTGCTGACGGAGGATATGGATGTTCATGTCTTCAGCACTATAGTGGAACTAATTGTGAAAGTGAGAGAGTTGATAACTTAATATTCATGATGTTATCCTTGTAATTCCCGCCTTGGATAACACACACAAGGTGAATAAAAAAAACGAAACGTTACATGAAGCTCCGCTACTTAGATTTCTTTCTGAAATTTACGCTTTTTTAGCCAAAACTATTCTCCACTATCTTACCAAATTTCATCCGTATTCATTAACTTCAAACTGGTGTATGATTTAAGACAATGGAATTCAAACTGGGCATCAAATTGAGGAACGCTACTGTAACTTGAAAGTCAACGCTCGGAATTAAGAATTAATGATGACAGTGACACATTACAAAATTTTTTTTCAAAATTGATGCTTTGATTTTCATCAATCGACAATTTCGACAGAGTTACGATCAAATCTTGTCGAATTCTGTTATTTTCTGTATTTGAGAAGGCCTTCCGAAGAGCCGTCTAAGTTGACGTCGCTGCAGAGGTGACTACGGTATCTTGTTGTATCAAAACGCGATAACATTGATAAGTGTGAGAAAACACTTAAAATTGAAAGACGATATTTCAAAAATGTCATCTTAGAAGTCTAGAATCTTGTTAAAGTAGCGGAGTTTCATACCGTTCCGGTATTTCCTTTAGACACTGTATTTAGCTTGAACGATAATCAACAGATAAAGAGTATATTGTAAGAAAAAACACCCAAATCCACACTGTATATTCAGAAGTCGACCGATGCAGCTACGCGAACCCTTGCGTCAATGGAAAGTGTTCTTCCAATGGAACGAGCATCGATTCGATCTCCTACTTTTGTGAGTGCGACTTTGGCTGGACAGGGACTGAATGTGACGAACGTTTCTGAAATTTACTATTCTATAACTGAAGATCATTCAGAAATCAACTTCTGTACGGCTTACACACCATGCTCGACGTATAACTCGCCTTGTACGCCATTCTTCGGAGGTTATAACTGCACCTGTGTAACTGGAGCAACTGGTGTGAACTGTTCTGAAAGTGAGCTTCTCTCTCTCTCTCTCTCTCTCTCTCTCTCCCTCTCTTTCTCTCTCTCTCTCTCTCTCTCTCTCTCTCTCTCTCTCTCTCTCTCTCTCCCCCTCTCTCTCTCTCTCTCTCTCTCTCTCTCTCTCTCTCTATCTCTCTCTCTCTCTCTCTCTCTCTCTCTCTCTCTCTCTCTCTATCTCTCTCTCTCTCTATCTCTCTCTCTCTCTCTCTCTCTCTCTCTCTCTCTCTCTCTCTCTCTCTCTCTCTCTCTCTCTCTCTTTCTCTCTCTCTCTCTCTCTTCTTTCATTAATGTAAGATTCCATCGATGGAGAACATTGCAGTGATTGATTACTGTCACGTTAACAGTACAAAAACAACCCCATGCAATAGCAGAGACTTAGAAGCTGAATGTATTAAAGTACTAGGTAGCTTCACATGCAATTGTAGCTCCAAATGGACTGGCAGTTCTTGTACATTGAGTAAGTCCTCCCATCAATAAAAAGCTGAAACATATTTTTCAGATAAAATCATAGAAAAAGTCTTGATAAGTCTGTATGGGTCGGTCAATGAAGAGATGTTGCCGGTAGTGAACAAATTATATTCTCAAGAACTTTTTGACTTTCAGCTATTGAACAACTTGATGCGAAATCCAACAAAAATAGTTGACATGGTCCCGTTCATAGTCGGCCTTTTGGCAACAGAAGAAAGAATGTCGCTAAGCTGGAGTGCTAGCGACCTATTTCTATGGATAACTTACGAACAGAAGAAACTTGACTACAAGTGAGCTACATCTCAATTATGAATGCTCAGACTTGTTCAGTACTGATATCTACACTTGGAACGATGTGGTACTCGGCAACTGTTTCACTTTCAACCACATGAATCAGAACTTCACCTATATAGCGAGGGATGCGGGACCTGCAGGCGGTCTTAAAGCGTGTATGCAAGTCCGACAAGACGAGTATGCCCCTTGGTACGACACGGCTGGCATCAACGTTTTTGTCGCTAACAGGCTCGACTATGTCTTCTCGGAATCTGTCAGATACAACGTTGCACCTGATTTAGAAGCAACTATCAAGATAACACCGGTGATTCATCGTACTCACAGAAGTCAACTCTGATTGGATCTAGAAAAAATCAGATAGGATCAAGAGCTGTGTTTCCAATCGGAATGAAATATATTTCAAAATACTCGTGCTGACCAAAGACTCATCGTGTTATTTGGGTTCGGCGAGAAAAAATTTCACCGGAGAAGGATTTTATCACATTGGATCCAGTTCTGTCACATTGGATCCAGTGCCGTCAGATTGGATCCAATTAGCAGCTTTTTCATTTGATGGAAATTAGGCCTATAACCATGATGTCACATCATGATGATTCATTACATAATACTTTTGTTCATGAGCTATCTGTTAACTCAAGTTTCGAGTACATCTGGAGCATTTGAAAGTGATCAGAAAAGTCAACTCTGATTCGATCCAGAAAAAATCAGATTGGATTCCAGTTTTTCCCATGGTTGGATCCAATCTGAGTAATCCTTCTCTATCGATGACTTCTCATTCAGACTGACTATACCCGCCTCAGTGGTGTCTACGGGACTTGTATCACAAAAACTTCGCAAGTCGACAACTTTTATTACACTGGACAGTATAGTACTGACGGTTGCCTAAGTGCTTGTTACCAGAACATGATCCTAGCGGCATGTGACTGTATGGACCCCAGATATCCTATGCCAGACAACATGACCACTTGCGTGCTCAGGAACAGTAAAGAAACTACACTTTTGTGTTTTCTAGTGAACACTTCAGTGACTTGTGTCGACGATGCTTCTTTAGCTGCCGGAGATCCATCGACTTGGTCGAGTTGCGTCTGTCCACTTCCATGTACTGAACGACAATTCGCTGTCACCTGGAGTACTGCAAACTTTCCGAAGAAGGTATTCACTACTGTAACCTCTGTTACACTGTATTCAGCGACCCGTATGTTCTGTGACTGATCCCATTGCAAACTGCACGACAAACATGACCGACACGGTGATGATCAACATCTACATGCCAAAACTTGAATACGCAGTTTATGCTGAGACCCCTTCTCTCTTGGTTTGTACAGTCCATGCGATAGTTTATAGTTCCATTTGCAGTTTAACAATTTCATCAGTAACCTCGGAGGTCTTCTGGCAGTCTTGATGGGTGTTTGTTTCACTTCTTTCATCGAGTTGGGCATGCTCATCTTCACAATTTTTTCTACATTACTGGACAAATGAACGATTCTACCTTTTTTAGTTTTTCAAAAGGTTTCCTCGGAAAATGACTTAGCTAGAGTTGTATGGTTACCGTAGGATGAAGTACAAGTGAGTTGGTGGAAATGATATATGAGATTGAAATTCATCAAACAAAGCAGTGATATTTCGATCCAATGTAACTTGAAGTATTTATTGTTTTGAACACTTTACCCATCACTTCTAGAACTCAAAGAACGAATACAACAGGTCCTAGAATGTAGGCGGCTTCACTGTTATAGTTATAGTAGATTTCCGAGCCTGGGAACTTTTCTTTCCCATTGAATTGTGTTTCGAGTCTAGGAGAACCTTCCCACATCGGAGTTGTTTGATGAATGCTTCTCGGTAAACCTTACTCCGCCACATGTAGACGTAGAAGTTGCAGGAGTATGAAAGTAGTCCTGAACACGACACTTGAGATGTAGGACTATCGTGGAGCTTCATCAGAAGATGATAAAAGCGCGCATAATTTTCACCGACAAGAATTTCGAAAAGTTTTCTACAAAACTCAAAAGTGTACCTGGAATTACAGCATACGTAGATATCGTAGCCGCATCTACCGGAGGATTCTTCAGATATCCAAAGACAGCAATCAGAGTAGCTGAGAAAGTCGAGCTTAAGCAGAAAACTGCCTGAAATAAAAATTCTCATAAAAAACGTTCATGTCTTACGGCTCCCACTATGACGGTATTCAGAATGGCTTTCTGTCTAGCAATGTTCTGATCGTTGGTCACAGCTGTAAGAAAAGTGATTTTGCAAAGAGAATCATAATTCTTCCGTAAAGTTAAAATTTTGATTCAAAACTCACGAGAAACATGAATGGAGATAAAAGTGAATAGATAGACTAATATAGTTAGTATAGCCACATTCAGATTGTATTTATTCCAGTAATAGGATATCTGAACTTTCTCTCTCTCTCTCTCTCACTCTCTCTCTCTCTCTCTCTCTCTCTCTCTCTCTCTCTCTCTCTCTCTCTCTCTCCCACTCTCTCTCCCACTCTCTCTCCCTCTCTCCTCTATCTCTCTCCTACTCTCTCTCCCTCTCTCTCCCTCTCTCTTTCCACCCTGCTCGACATACAACTCGACTTGTACTTCTTACTTTGGGGGTTATAATTGTACCTGTGTCTATGGATCTACTGGCTATAACTGTTCTGAAAGTAAGTCTCTCTCTCTTCCTTCCCCTCTCTCTCTCTCTCTCTCTCTCCGTCTCTCTCTACCCCTCTCTCTCTCTCTCTCTCTCTCTCTCTCTCTCTCTCTCTCCCACTCTCTCTCCCTCTCTCCTCTATCTCTCTCCTACTCTCTCGCCCTCTCTCTCCCTCTCTCTTTCCCTCTCGCTCTCTTTCTTTCCGTCTCTCTCTACCCCTCTCTCTCTCTCTCTCTCTCTCTCTCTCTCTCTCTCTATCTCTCTCTCTCTCTCTCTCTCTCTCTCTCTCTCTCTCTCTCTCTCTCTCTCTCTCTCTCTATCTCTCTCTCTCTCTCTCTCTCTCTCTCTCTCTCTCTCTCTCTCTCTCTCTCTCTCTCTCTCTCTCTTTCTCCCTCTCTCTCCTTTTCTCTCTCTCTCTCTCTCTCTCTCTTCCTCCACTCACATCATCAGGCATCGCAAACGGCAAAGCACATGTTTCTATGCGTTTATCGTTGATTCCATAGTAACTCGAAGTCTGAATGAGAATCATGGTTATTATTGATTTCGTTCTTACCAGAATAACAGCTGCTATCACTATCCCTGGCAATAATGCAAGAGGTATGTAAACTCGATGAGACCATTTGATGTAACTGAACTAGGCAATTTTTAAAAATTGAGCACAGTGAATATCTTCTTGCTTACTGCTTAGAGGTGTACGGACCAGGGCTGGTTACGAAATTTCGGATTTAACGAAACCGTTAAACGTTAAATTAACGGTTTTTCTAAATTTAACGAAACCGTTAATCGTTAAATTAACGGTTTTTTTCAAATTTAACGAATCCGTTAATCGTTAAATTAACGGTTTTTCCAAATTTAACGAAACCGTTAATCGTTAAATTAACGGTTTTTTCAAATTTAACGAATCCGTTAATCGTTAAATTAACGGGTTTTCCAAATTTAACGAAACCGTTAATCGTTAAATTAACGGTTTTTCCAAATTTAACGAAACCGTTAATCGTTAAATCAGCCAATATTCCAAATTTAACGAAATTTAACGGAAATTTTTGGTAAATCGGTCAATTGAACATAAAATTGGGATTTTGTTAATTTTTTAAGTACTACGATTGTTGAAAAATGCATTATTGACCAAGATTGTGACAGAAAAATCACTCAACTATGGTGTTCAACTTCTAATTTTAACGGAATTATTGATCGTTAAATTAACGTTTTTTTCAAATTTAACGAATCCGTTAATCGTTAAATTAACGGTTTTTCCAAATTTAACGAATCCGTTAATCGTTAAATTAACGGTTTTTTCAAATTTAACGAATCCGTTAATCGTTAATTTAACGGTTTTTCCAAATTTAACGAATCCGTTAATCGTTAAATTAACGGGTTTTCCAAATTTAACGAAACCGTTAATCGTTAAATTAACGGTTTTTCCAAATTTAACGAATCCGTTAATCGTTAAATCAGATTTAACGAAAAATTTCGTTAAATTCGTTAAATCGTTAATTTCGTTAAATTTCGTAACCAGCCCTGGTACGGACTCTAACAAACTTCAACAATATCACACTGTCTCGTCCAACTTTCTGATTTTGAGTATAAAATGTGTTCAGCGCTTTTGAACAACATTTATAACACTTGCACGCATGTAAAAAAAGGACAAATAATCATTGGAAATAAAAAGTTCTAAAAATAAAAAGAGAATATCGATTTGCTTCGTAAACCTACACAAAACACTCTCTAACCGCGAATTGTCTCTGTGTTCTCTCATTCTCGCCGCTATTATAACCTAGGCGCAGAAACAAGAAAATATGCAGTGTCTGCAACTGCAAGAAGACAAATTTCACTAACCGTATAGCAGCATGAATAGCGAAAATACGATCAATTGCTAAAACAAGGACAAGGTAGACTTTGATCGGCTCCATGAAGACGTACACTATGTTTGCCCAGAAGCACTTTCTTCATGAAAATAGGTAATGAGCTTTTTAGACAACACTCAAGAAACGAAATACAGCTGATATGAAGTTCATAGGCGGTTGATATCAGCAGCGCATTTACGTCATGGGTCGTAGATATCTATCTGTATCTGTCATAACATCTATCAAGACCGCATGAACGTCATAGAGTTTCATTAACAGCACATGAACTTCATGAAATTTGTCAAAAACACATAAACTCATGAGTCGCCATTAACAGCCTATGAACTTCATATCAACGGTATTTAGTTTCTAGAGTATACAGGGTGAACCGTAAAACCGCTGCCACGTGGCGCAGAATTCCTTGAATGATTTCAAATTTTAACATTATGACTATCAACCGTATGAAAGTAAAATTTCTTTTATGACTTTTGATATCCCCGCTTCTGACTCCGATGACAGCGTAAAAACTCATCGGATACGGGGTGTCGCCAGAGCGCAGGTTGTTGTCGTCAAAATCAGCTCAAAACTTCTGGAGATTCACTTTCAGAGTTTCCAATTTTGAGTATTTCGTAGTCAAGACCTTTTTCGTCAAGTTTTGTTGCTAGAGTCACTGCGTTCATAGCTCGTTCATAGCTCACTACTCTCGTAAATGTAAAAATCACGGAATGACGTTCCGATGGAGTATTCCTGAAGGTTCTACAGGGAAAAAATTGAATTTCGAGGTTTGAGCATACTACACACAAAGTGATCGACCAATATTTATGGTTCACCCTGTAATATCCATAAACACCAACCTTAATGTATCCTGACTATTGCCGAAGGTCATTCTGAAAAACGACGTAAACTCGTAGATCAGGCAAATAGAATCACATGCTGCCAGGATCATCAGCAGCACACCTAAGAACTCATGAAACATTATTCTGAATCATTAGCTCACCACATTTCTGCCATAATGACTTGTTTTTCACAGTTGTCGCGATGATGGTGAAATTACCGAATAATCCAAAAAATGTGAAGAATAGTATGGAAAATCTGATTATTTCCAGATCTGTTGAGGTTACCATTCCTATCTGGAAAAGTTTGAATTTTATAAAAAAGTGTAAGTTGAAAATATCTACTATATGATCTAGAAAACAGATGCGCTTACCAAACAATTTGCACTGAAAAAATACTGATTGAAAAAAACTAGCTGTAGAGAACAAGCTGTTCTCAGGCGTTTTGAGTTTTCTTTTTTCAATTTAATATACACTGTGTTAAGAAAAAACGACAAGTTCTGATTACGGTTCATTTTTCCACAATTTCTGAAAACTGTGGGAACTTCCAGCACAAAAGTTGGTGAGCAGCTCAAACCATACATTTCTTGTAAATTTCAGCCCGGACGATTGATGGGCTCTAGAGTTATGCTTGTTTGCTGAAATTGAGGTGTTAAAAAATAACGACAAGTTTTGCATTTTTTGTCTGTAATCGACACATCCGGAGCGGAACAGTGAAGTTTTGAGCATTTTATAATTGAAAATATTCAGATAAATCACAAAAAATTGAAAATTCTGGTCAGGCAAAGTTTTTTAAGAAGTTAGGAGACCGGAGAGCAGAAAGTTTAATTTTTGTTACGACAGGCCCATGAAGCTTTTCCGACGTATCATTCTATTTCGACATTTCGTAGATCCTCTAGACAATTTATATGGGCAGTCTCATGTGACACTGTTGGAAATGGCTTGTAAGATTCCACTGATCGCGCCCTCTCCCTTATTCTTATTACAGCTCGCTCTTCCGATTTTTTAAATTTGATTGAATTGAGTTTTTTAGTTTCATATCATGCCTTCTCTACTTCTGAGTACCGTACTTAATGAAATTTCACTTCTGAGCTTGACGAAGAGGCCAAGAACATGTTGCAGGCTGGCGGGGCATGTGGGAGAAGCTAAGAAAACCACAGTTTTGGGTTGATCTGTCCAGTCTAATGTGGTTAGATCTATGAAAAAATGACAACCTCATGCTGACAGAGCCTAAAAGCAATCGGAAAAGCTTCATGGGCCTGTCGTAACAAAAATAGAACTTTCTGCTCTCCGGTCTCCTAACTTCTTAAAAAACTATGCCTGACCAGAATTTTCAATTTTTTGTGATTCATCTGAATATTTTCAATTATAAAATGCTCAAAACTTCACTGTTCCGCTCCGGATGTGTCGATTACAGACAAAAAATGCACAACTTGTCGTTATTATTTAACACCCCAATTTCAGCGAGCAAGCATAACTCTAGAGCCCATCAATCGTCCGGGATGAAATTCACAAGAAATGTATGGTTTGAGCTGCTTACCAACTTTTGTGCTGGAAGTACCCACAGTTTTCAGAAATTGTGGAAAAATGAACCGTAGACAGAACTTGTCGTTTTTTCTTAACACAGTGTATTAATTCTAGAGCTCACTTGTCAGTCAGCGAAAATTTCACGAAAAAAAACGTTAGCTGAGTTGATTATAAAATATAATTTCTTCAGAAGGAAATTGTTTTTCCTATCGAAAATTAGGTAAAGTCGTTCTTTGAACGTAAGATACTAGGAACATAAGTTAACCTAACCGTTTGTTTGCAGGATTTTCTCATGTTTCCTTGATTCCGTCTAATTTTGGTCTGGGTGAAGCTTTCGCGCAGAGAATTTGCACAAAAATCTTCAATTTTTACAGAAGTCATTGGAAAATGTTTTGCTTGACAAGTAAATCAGTGCAACAAATACTTTGAGCTTCCGGCCAAAAAGATGTGAACGCTTACCTAGGAGTGTCGAATCGGTTCGTAACTTCAACAGATATTGAAAAAAAAAACTCAATGACTCGTTGGCTCATTTTCAGAGTTTCCAATGCGGAAAAGTATGAGAAGAAGTTTTATGAGACGATGAAGACGAAGAGAGATTGGCGGTTCTCTTGCTTTCTTGATGGGTGTGTTTCGCTTCTTTCATCGAGTTGGAAATCCTGATCTTCAAAATTAGTTTTACATTCTTGAAAAAATAAACCATTCTACTTCCATTTCAGTTAAATTTTTCGAAGCCCGAAAAAATCTGTCAATATGTACTGTCTAGACCAAAAACAGATTTCGAGATATTTTGACTGGTCTATCTAAAATCAGGCTTCTTTTCAAAATATCCAATGCGGAATGGGCTGAAAAGACGTCTGATGAGAAGATGAAAAGATAGAAAAATAGCTCCCAAACACTAGTCATACGGGACCTGGATAAATCCTTAACAAATTAATCCCAGCATCTTTTGTTCTTTTTGCATATGCATGGACGAAGGTATAAAGCGGCCAAAATAGGACAGATGTTATTCTGCTTAGTCATTGCATCAAACTTTTTCTATTTTTTGGAATTTCATGTTCCTTGTTTTGAGTATTTTGAGTTTTCTTCAGCAGGAAATCAAATCTCCAATTCTGCACTTTTCTATCAAGGTTCTGAGTTCTTATCACTCCCTATAATTTATTCAAGCTTTTAATGAAATTTACATTTTTCCTATTCCCATCGAATAAATGGTTTTTGTTAAATCAGTGTAATTCAGGTTTAACCTCTGCAAAATGCGTTCAATAGTCAAAATTATAACGTTTCTATGTTTCACTTTCTGTTAAAATCAAAATGCTCCAATGAAAAAACATTGTTCTTTTTTCTCATTCGAAAATGTTTTCTCAATTAAAAAGCCCCCATAAAGTGCTTCTCATTTCAATAGTGTCTTCTACTCAAAAACTTTTCGTGGACCGGCATTGGACTGTAGATGGGCGACAGTCGTCGCGAACATCTGTCGCCCGGTCCATAGGTCCAGTCCAGTCCAGTCCGCCCGGCCCATCTGTAGCCCATCCGCAGTTCATCTGTCGCCCATCCGCAGTCCATCTGTCGCCTATCCGCAGTCCATCTGGCGCCCATCTACGGTCCGATGCCGGTCCGGTCCATCTGTAGCCCATCCGCAGTTCATCTGTCGCCCATCCGCAGTCCATCTGTCGCCTATCCGCAGTCCATCTGGCGCCCATCTACGGTCCGATGCCGGTCCGGTCCATCTGTCGCCCATCCGCAGTCCATCTTTCGCCCATCCGCAGTCCATCTGTCGCCCGGTCCATCTGTCGTTCATCTACAGTCCGTCTGACCAGTCCAGTCCAGTCCACCCGGCCCATCTGTAGCCCATCCGCAGTCCATCTGGCGCTCATCTACGGTCCGATGCCGGTCCGGTCCATCTGTCGCCCATCCGCAGTCCATCTTTCGCCCATCCGCAGTCCATCTGTCGCCCGGTCCATCTGTCGTTCATCTACAGTCCGTCTGACCAGTCCAGTCCAGTTCACCCGGCCCATCTGTAGCCCATCCGCAGTCCATCCGTCGCCCATCCGCAGTCCATCTTTTGTCCGATTCATCTGTCGCCCATCCGAAGTCCATCTGTAGCCTTTTCGCAGTCCATCTGTCGCCCGGTCCATCTGTCGCCCATCCGAAGTCCATCTGTCGCTCATCCGAAGTCCATCTGTCGCCCATCCGCAGTCCATCTGTCGCCTGGTCCATCTGTCGCTCATCCGAAGTCCATCGGTCGCCCATCCGCAGTCCATCTGTCTCCTGGTCCATCTGTCGCCCGGTCCATCTGTCGCCCATCCGAAGTCCATCTGTCGCTCATCCGAAGTCCATCTGTCGCCCATCCGCAGTCCATCTGTCGCCTGGTCCATCTGTCGCTCATCCGAAGTCCATCGGTCGCCCATCCGCAGTCCATCTGTCTCCTGGTCCATCTGTCGCCCATCCGCAGTCCATCTGTCGCCTGGTCCATCTGTCGCCCATCCGAAGTCTATCTGTAGCCCATCCGCAGTCCATCTGTCGCCTGGTCCACCTGTCGCCCATCCGCAGTCCATCTGTCGTCTGGTTCATCTATCGCCCGGTGTATCTGTCGCTCATTTACGATCCAATGCCAGTCCAAATTTGACACGCAGCGCACTCCTCCCGCCACCAGTCTATCTGTCGCCCATCTACAGTCCATCTGTCGCCCATTTACGGTCCAATGTCGGTCCGCCAAAAATTTTGGAGCTAAATATTGATATCAACTCTATTTTTCATTTTCCCCAATTTCTGAGAGCTTCTCAAACGTATTTTGATTAGTCAACTTCCTGGTTATTTTTGGAATCGACTCATCCCCTAGGGGAGACCTGAATGATGATAATATTTTCCAGTACTCACCTGGAAATTCAAACATCCAGAACGAAAAAGGATTTGATATTTTGGATTTGGTGGGAATAAAGTACACCGCAAGCATCGTAGACTGTTCTTCTGGATGAAAATTTGTAAATAATGAAAAAAAGCTGATGAAAATGTGTATTTTTATGCATATTTCCGCTCCAAAAACCGACGAATCCAATTTTTCAGAGTCTGAAAACTTCCAGGTGCCATGTTCTTCGAGATCTACCACACGGTCGTCAGTATTATTGGGATCTTCTTGAACGGGCTTCTCGGCTACATGGCGCTGTTCAAGTCTCCAACTGGGATCAACGCGTACGCTACATTGATCTTCAACTTTGCCCTGACCGATTTCATCGCATCAGTTACCGACTTCTTCACTCAAACCAGGTGGGTCATGAGTTAAGAAGGAATATCGTTCTTATCTCTTTGATCTTCTCATTAATGAAACTACTGACATGGGAAGTATATGAAAGCCCGGAGAATCTATGAGGTCTGAGTAGTCTCTTAGGTTTTCCAATATGGTGAAGACGATGGAACTTCTCTCAGAAGTTGTCCTCGTTCCGGAGCGAAAAATGGAATCTATTGATTGAGGTCGACTGATTCGTGCCTTTTTTTGAAGCTCCCCCCCCCATTGTTTTTTTTTTGATCTTGGCACATCGTGTTGAGCGAATGATTATTCCATCAAAAACTGCAGTTGACCGTTGATCTTTCATATTTATCATTGGAAGGAGTTCAACATTTCAAATCACTAATCAATAATATGAAACTCAGTTGAATGCAGAAGTTCATCAGATACTAACCTCAGTTTTGAAAATTCATCTTGAAATTCTTTACATCAAGATTAAGATATATGATTCACTGATCAACTACAAAACTTCTTAAGCTGTGATTTTAAGCTATTCATAAGGTTATACACCACGTCATACATTGTTTGACTCTTAATCTGGTACTTGAAAGAATCTCCATTAACGTAAATGATTTTTCTCAAAGTGCATAAACTTGACGGAGATCGGATAAAAGATGTTTTCAGAATAATTCCTATGGGGTTGACTGTAGTCTACATATCGACGGGGCCGTGTACTTACTTCGGTGATACTGTGTGTAACATCACGTGAGTTAGAGAGAGAGAGAGAGAGAGAGAGAGAGAGAGAGAGAGAGGAGAGAGAGAGAGAGAGAGAGAGAGAGAGAGAGAGAGAGAGAGAGAGAGAGAGAGGGAGAGAGAGGGAGAGAGAGGGAGAGAGAGAGAGAGAGAGAGAGAGAGAGAGAGAGAGAGAGAGAGAGAGAGGGAGGGAGGGAGAGAGAGGGAGAGAGGAAGAGAGAGAGGAAGAGAGAGCGAGAGAGAGAGAGAGAGAGAGAGCGTTGGAGAGAGAAAAAGATAGAAAGCAATCCTTTACTGCAGAGCTTCAATTTTTCTACACTGTCTCACTCACTCCTTATGGTCTCTCCTGCTCTCCTTCGGCTACAGATTCTACATCTTAAGCCACGATGCTCCAACCAGGAAAACCTTGATCAAGCTCATACTTCTTGTCTATCTTCCTAGTTTTCTTCAAGTGGTGAGTGGAATATACGATTTGAAAGAATGAAGACAGTGATCATTTTCAGTCAACATACTGGACTTCCTGGGTCAATGACGAAGAGTTCAGACGTATTCTACCAGACTTCAACGCCACTCAAGATCGGGTAGGTGCCAAATGTGTCGAATATTCTTTTAAAATCTGAACTTATGTGCTCTCCATAGCCTTCACTCGGGTAACCAAATACGAGTATTATAAGGAACTATCATAGTATTATAATGAACAATACGAGTATTATAATAAATTTAGAAGATTTCACAGCATTATAATGAAAAACATGAGTATTATAATTTATTATAATAGTCATTTAAAAAACACACAAAATTATAATAAATTATAATATACCGGTTTCGCTTAGGTCAGTTCAAGTGAAAACCTTCACTTTTTTACGAACATTATAATTTATTATAATACTCGGTTTTCACCTCACATATTATAATGGATTATAATTCTCGATTTTTTAAACCACAAATTTCATAATTTTGACTTGTTTTGGTCACTTTGACTTGTTTTGGTCACTTTGACTTGTTTTGGTCACTTTGACTTGTTTTGGTCACTTTGACTTGTTTTGGTCACTTTGACTTGTTTTGGTCACTTTGACTTGTTTTGGTCACTTTGACTTGTTTTGGTCACACTTTGACTTGTTTTGGTCACTTTGACTTGTTTTGGTCACTTTGACTTGTTTTGGTCATGGGAGAAGGTGACTCATCCCTTCCTCTCTACAATCCACCCTCCTTCGCCGATATGGCAAAGAAAAACCTACCACCCGGAGCTACTCAACGCTCCAAACGTCCCCCATCATCGCCCCTCGCCACTGAGGCTAAGAGAATCGACCTCGACCAACCTCGTCGTATTTCTACTGACTATGTGACTATGGAGCTGAACCTGACGTCTGCCATCAAGGCTGCCGAAGAAGTTGCTGACCCGATAGTGATTGAAACCCTGAACCAGTTAAATGCCTTTGTGAGGGTTCTTGTCTCTGATATTAAGCTAGTCAGCGAGGAAAACCTCGCCTCGTATTTGAGGATTTCCCTCTGGGAGTATCTTCTAAATCTAAAAGCATTCCAGAATTAGATCTGCAGTCCGTCAGCTCCGTCTGCAAGATGCTGAAAGTCGACGTACTTCCAACAACAGCATTCAGAATGGGACCTGGAAGGCGAAACCGTCCACCCCTGCTCAAAGTAGTCTTCGCGTCTTCTAAAGCGGCAGACGCAGTCTACACTGCGTCAAAGGTTAGAAATGTCTTCCAGGGGACTCCCTATCCTAAACGTTTTGTCAGAAGGTCCCAGTCCAAAGAGACTCGGGATAGGTTGGCAGCGGAAAAGAAACGACGTTTCGAGGAAGCTCGCTATAACTCCTTTAAGACGTTTCTCCAGACTTCTGGAAAACTGACTGGTGTTACCAAGCTGAGAGACGTCTCCGTGTCAGATCCCTCTGTTGCTAACCCACTTCTCCACTCTGAGGATGACGACATGAACCAGGGAAACTGATTACTTCTTTGCAACTGAATTATAAACCTGCTGACAACAAAATTGAAATGAGTTTTCCTGGTTCACAGTGTACATCGAATATTCAGCATACTCCAGTGGTCGGTCAAAAAGCGGGTGGTCAAAATTCCAAGTACCCGCTCGCGCTTTTATTTAACGCACGATCTCTACTTGCAAATAAATTAGCTTTAATTCAAGAATTGAAAACCAATAAATATGCAATGATTTTTGTCACTGAGACATGGCTGAAAGATTCGTTCACCAGTGCTAATATTGTTGACGAAACTACCGGCTATGTTCTCATTCGACAGGATCGGGTACATAAAAAAGGCGGTGGCATTGCCATCTTCCTTTCCAAGAAACTCAAGTACCACCTAGTTGTCAGTATTTCTCGCCCTGACTCTTGTGAGCTATTGGCCGTTGATATTTACAACGATAACTGTACAACTCATAGGTACATACTTGTTTACAGACCCCCTTCCTGCAAATTGCACGGTAATACCACAATGATTGAATATCTTAGTGACCTCGTTGCCACAAACTCCCCGTGCTGTGTTCTTGGTGATTTCAACTATCCAGGAATCAGCTGGGGCTCTTTGTCTTCTATTTCCAACCTTGAAACTGACTTCCTCTCGTTTGTCGGAAGTCACTCTCTCAAACAGACTGTACGCGTACCCACTCGAGGTAGTAATATTCTAGACATTATTCTAGATAATGGTAGCCTGACATCCAACGTCACCATTGCCGAACCTATCGGCTCGTCCGATCACTCCTCTGTAGTTTTCTGTCTCTCGAGCCAAGACGATGACGAGGAGGAAGTCTGGACACGGTCCTATCGTGATCTTGATGTCTCTCGGGTAAACTGTATTCTCTCCAGAATAAACTGGATCAGTTTATTCGATCAATCTATCGACGCAAATCACTGCTATGAGATCTTTATCAGAGTCATGATCGACCTGTTCAACGATCATGTCCCGCTCGTTAAAGTTTCAACTCGTACTGGTTACCTCCCACAATACCTCACAAACATGCGCGACCATCGAGCCTACCTTTGGCACAGGTTCACGCATTCTCGTTCCGAAAATGATCACCAGAAATTTCTTAGCTACACAAGGATCTACAAAAAGGCCTTATCATACTATAATAAGTATGTCGAGCACAAGTCATTATCCAGGTCTCGCCCCAAAGAATTCTATCGTTTCATATCGAATCGAATCCACGGCCGAAAACCCATCCCAGCCTTCACTGATAGCTCTGGTCATACAGCTGTCAGTGATCTTGAGAAAGCTGAAGCTCTTTCAGTCTTTTTTGCGAGAAGTTTCAGTAATTCCACAAACACTTCGCCAATCACAATACCCCACAACACAGCCAACATGCCATGGTTTCTTGAAGAAGAGGTGTCCAAAGCCCTGGCCAAGGCTACCCCTTCCCGCAGCCTCACATCAGATGAGGTTGAATTCAAATTCTGTCGTCTCTTCATACCGTTAATTGTTTCCCCACTCTCTCACATCTATAATCTATCTATCATGCACGGTAAAGTCCCACTACGTTGGACTCACTCCATCATCATACCGGTACCCAAAACAGCAACTCCAACAGCAATAACTGACTTTAGGCCCATCAGCCTTACTTCGGTGTTCTGTCGAACTTTTGAGAGACTTTTACTTCCTCATATAACAGCCCATCTAACCGTCAACAATCTCATCCCATCGGAGCAGCATGGTTTTCGGGCCAAACGCTCAACTGAGACCCAGATGGTTGAAGTAGTTAATGACTGGTCTTTATCCCTTGATTCGGGAAAACAAGTTGACGTAGTGTACTTTGATTTCTGCAAGGCGTTCGACAAAGTCGATCATAACCTCCTCTTTCAGGTTCTTCAGAATGCCAGAATAAATAAAAATATCTTTGTTTGGCTAACCGGGTATCTCACTGGTCGTACATTCAGGGTTAAAGTAGGTAACTCGCTTTCTTCCTTCAAAACTGCTACCAGCGGAGTCCCTCAAGGTGGAGTCCTCTCCCCTACACTCTTCTCCATCTTTTCCGCTAGTTTAGTGAAATGCACAGCGAGTACACCCGTTGTCTGTAAACTCTTTGCCGATGACTTGAAAATCTATCATCCTATCTCTTCTATATCGGATTCTGAAAAAATCCAGTTAGTTATCGATCGCATACTACAATGGTCTTTAGATTGGAATCTTCCTCTCTCCGAAAAAAAAACACAACACATAACTATTGGTAAGATGAAACATGACATAACCTATCGTATTGGATCTTCTCTCATTCCCAGATCTGAATCTGTCCGAGACTTAGGGTTTCATATAACACCCCAGCTCGATTTTTCCACCCACTGGAAGAACTACGTTAGAAAGGCGAAATATGCAACCTTCACAATTTTCAGATCCTTTTCCACAAATCGAGCTAATTTGTTAATGAGCCTTTATAAGACGTACGTTAGGCCAATCTTGGAATACGCGACAACAGTATGCGCACCGCACCTTCTCAAAGATAGCCGTATGATTGAGTCGGTCCAACGTGATTTCACGCGCAAAATCTACTATAGAATTCACGGACCACGCGAGCTATCTGAACGTTTTCCTTATGAAAAACGCTGCGCCTATCTAAAAATCGATACTCTTTCTCGTCGCAGGCGCTTTGCGGATCTCAAATTCCTGAGAAAATTGTTACTTAAAAAAATTGACATTGCAGCTGAAAATTTATTCAAGGTGGTAAATTCTCGAACTAGAGGTGGACACTTGAAGCTAAACTGTTCCGTGCCGAAAAAGAACGTCCGGGCAAAATCCTTTGTGCCCAGGGTGCTGAAGGATCATGACAGGCTCTTCAAGAATCGTTCCCTCAGCGACTTCCACTTGGTACTACGCAATGCCAAATTCGACTAAATATTGCCCCCCTTATTCAGTATACACATTCCCACCCAGTCGACTCATACAAATTCACCATAACTAGTAGTCAATAATCTTATTTTTTTCTATCCATAAGGGCTACTTTCTTCGGGACTTGGGTCCGCCCGTACCCCGGTGCCTTAGAACCTGCCATCTACCCCCTCCCCCTCAAGGGGCCCTTTTTTTTCGATTCAAAATCATACGACATCTCTCACAGTCGACTGGTGAAGGATCACCATTTCCTATTACTTCTATTTATACACGCTGTTCTCTTTTTATCTATTTTTCCGATTAACGGAATAAATCTATATTAATGAACTAAAATTCATTTTTTGACACCTTACATTCGATTCCGACGACGTCGTCGATGAAATCATAGAATTTTTTTCAAAAGAAGTTCTATTTTGTCAAGCTATATTGTAGAATCTGATATCCGACTCTGACGACGTCGGTGACGTCGTAGACAACGTCATCGAAAAAAACATAAAAGTCGAATTTTTTTTAGAAAGACGATGTCACTGACAAATTCGTCGGAATCGGATGTAAGACTCTTTAAGAAATGCTGGAAAAACGTTTTTTTTTTGATTTTTGAAATTAAAAAAAAACATACGACGTCGTTGATGACATCGTCGACAGATAGAATTTTTTCAAAAAACAATTCTCCAGGATTTCTTATAGAGCCTTACATCCGATTCCGACAAATTTGTCAGTGACATCGTCTTGCTAAAAAGTTTGA
The DNA here is from genome assembly GCA_963978915.1 of Caenorhabditis parvicauda. Taxonomy (NCBI): domain Eukaryota; kingdom Metazoa; phylum Nematoda; class Chromadorea; order Rhabditida; family Rhabditidae; genus Caenorhabditis; species Caenorhabditis parvicauda. The sequence continues at coordinate 14,913,387 of OZ022250.1, read as the reverse complement.
CTTTTGTGTTTTTTTATGACGCTGTCGACAATGTCATCTACGACGTCGTCAGAATCGGGTTTCAGATTCTATAATGAACCCTGAAAGAATTGAAACTTTTTCGAAAAAAAATTATCAATGACGCCGTCGACGATGCACATATCTTCCTCTACCTGTAAAAAAGTCTGACCTCCGTAAATCGGTTTCTTAGTTACCGTAGCAGTTTCGCTTCGAAAAACATGAACGATTAAGTAATGCGCCTTTAATTTCAATGGACTGAAAGTAGGAATAACAATTTAAATCCACAAAGATCTAACTGTTCGTTGTGAGTGTCTCGACCCTACCGTACGATGCGAATGCATTCGCATCGTTATGACTAGTACTTTCAAGTTGTTCTTTGATTTCATATCCAACAAGTCTCAAATCTTCCTTCAGGTGGCTGGAATTCCGAACATCCTGTCGTTCATTCCTCTCTACACTATCCTTCACATGTGTATCCCGATAGTCCCAATTTATAGTGGTATAGCATACTTCCGATACAAAATTATTGCCAAGTTGGATTTGAACAAGAACACTATGACTGCTTCTACAAAGAAGACACATTCTCAGCTGTTGAAGGTAGGTCTCTCTCTCTCTCTCTCTCTCTCTCTCTCTCTCTCTCTCTTTTTTCTCTCTCTCTTTCTCTCTCTCTCTCTCTATCTCTCTCTCTCTCCCCTCTTTCTCTCTCTCTCTCTCTCTCTCTCTCTCTCTCTCTCTCTCTCTCTCTCTCTCTCTCTCTCTCTCTCTCTCTTTCTTTCTCTTTCTCTCTCTCTCTCTCTCTCTCTCTCTCTCTCTCTCTCTCTCTCTCTCTCTCTCTCTCTCTCTCTTCCTCTCTTCTTCTCTTCACATCTCCTCACTTTAGGTTCTCACAATCCAAAGCCTCCTACCCGGATTCATGCTGATCGGTGTCATTTTCTACGTCATCGGACAGCTTAAAATCATTCCCTCCTTCACAGACAACGAATATGTGATTCTATCTGTGTGCATCATGCTCCCAGTACTTTCCCCACTATCCTACATCTACTTTGTTCAACCGTATAGGAACTACATCAAAGGGTAGGTCAAAAATGTGTTATTTTCTAGAGTTGGAACAACACTCGTGAGAATATTCTTCAACAAATGAAAACATTCCAGGCTCTTCGGCAAGAAGAAAATTCACGATACTAATGGATTTGGGACGTCTCAGGACGACAAGTCAGCCACAGTCCACACAAAGGGTGTCAAGCCTACAGTATCGGTCATCGAACGGAGTCACTGATCAAATACAGTAATGGAGATACGGTAGTCTGCTTAGTTTTTGTTGCAATAAAATCTAAGTGATTCATGTTTGCTTTTGTGAACAATTTTTACGCAGATGACATATTTCCAAGCACAGCAGTCTTTTATTTTTAGAGAACTGTCCAGATTAGCTGATTTTGTCGAATATTCAACCGCTTTCCGGCATCCAGGTCATCAGAAAAGTTGTTTTTCCAACCTCACTTAAGGTAAATTTCTGTTGGCTGCAGATTGCAGACTGCAGACCTGCGGGATTTTTGACAACGAAAAAACGACAACGCGGAATTCATTTTTCGTTACCGCTCAAAAAACTACCGAGTCGGCCATTTTTCGAAAACAATTATGGGAACCATCCTAAATTACAGTCGAACACAATATCTCAGGCTACTGGTTGGAATTGATCTGAATATCCTGGTCGAATTACTTTCTTTTCTCTCTGATGATTTGACAAATTTATCCTAAGTTTTCTCGCGAAAAATCTTATAACTGTCCTGAACAGCTGCGGCTATTGCTGCTCACGAAGCGTATGAATCTTGAACTCCATGAAAAAAAGTTTTTTATAGTAACTTAGTGTAAGATAAATTTGCTGCTTTTGTAGTTTCCAAGTTATCACAGAACTTTGTTCAAATTTAATATCAGACGATTATAAACAAATGGGTTGTTTTGGATGTCAGAAGATTCATGAATCATTTTGGTCCCAGTGGAGAAGAGGAGGTAGTAAGAAACCTATGCTTCCGGCTTCTCTGAATCATTTTCACAATGATTGGGGAGTGGTTCTCACTTCATTCTGATTTGTATTCTGTCTAGACCTCTGACCCTAGGGAACCGGCTAAGATGATAATATTATCCAATAATCCTCCTTCTCTCATTTCACAAAAACTTCGCAGTCGAGTTTATTGAGTAGGAATCTTTGAACTAAATGTCAAACATGTGTTATGACCATTTATTACTGACACATCTTACAACCTATCATGTTCGAAAAAAAGCGAAATCAAAAACAATTTTATCGACGTTGGCCACGATTGAAAAGATCCTGGAAACCTAATCGTCCTAATCGTAACTCCTCTAGTTAGTTGTTTTGTAAAAGAGCGTGAACTGAATGGCGTTTAGTCACCGACCCTCTGCTGGTTTCGCCTGATTATTGCGTATCTTGGCCATTATTTTTCCCTGTCACAAAGTTCATCTGACATGGCCAAGCCTGACATGAACGGCCTTCATGTTTCCGGCTATGTCCGACTGATTAACGTGACACACATAGCTTCAAAAAAAAGCTTGTAAATCGGGTACTTAGTACCGTAGCAGTTTCGCCTTGAATACAAGAACGATTTACGTAATAAGCCTTTATTTCAGAATAGACTGAAAATAAGAGTAATAATTTAAATCTGCAAAGATCTAACTGTTCGTTGTGAGAGTCCTGACCCTACCGTACTCACTCTGCAAAATTGAGATTAGAGCGTGTTTGGAAACGGCCATGCTTCTAGCGATATATGTGTGACATTTGGATTACAGAGGAGTCATGTTCTTCGAGATCTACCACACGGTTGTCAGCATTATTGGGGTCTTTTTGAACGGGCTTCTCGGCTACATGGCACTGTTCAAGTCTCCACCTGAAATCAATGAGTATTCTACACTGATCTTCAACTTTGCCCTGACCGACTTCATCGCGTCAGCTTGTGATTTTTTTACTCAAACCAGGTGGGTCTCACATTCCTTCATGTTAAAATAACTTTGTTCGTAGAGAATAAAATTCAAACACTTTAGTAGCAATCAGCAATACTCAGAGAAGGCAACTCAGGTTGGATCCAACCACATCTAGTTTAGGAAAAACTGGAATCCAATCTGATTTTTCTGGATCCAATCAAAGTTGACTTTTCTGATTACTTCTAAATGCTTCAGATGTACTCAAATTTTGAGTAAACAGATAGATCATGAACAAAAATATTATGGAATGAATGATCATGATGTGTCATCATGGTTATAGGCCTATTTTTCATCAAATAAAAAACTGCTAATTGGATCCAATCTGACGGCACTGGATCCACTGTGACAGAACTGGATCCAATCTGACAGAACTGGGTCCAATCTGATAAATAACTATAATACCCCGGAGATTTATTTTCTCGCCAAACCCAAATAACAAGATGAATCTTTGGTCAGCACGAATATTTTGAAATATATTTCATTCCGATTGGAAACACAACTCTGGATCCAATTTGACCTTTTCTGGATCCAATCAGAGTTGACTTCTCTGAGTAGTCACTATGAGCACAAAAATATAATGGGCTGTGGTAAACCGCAAAACCTGTTTTTTTTACAGTTAGCGAGTTTTCTTCAATACCTTGAGTGACTAAGCAGTAGTGGTTTTTTCAATATATGAAAGTCTAAAAAAACACAAATCAACAGCCTCAAACATTTTTTGAGCAGAATTTTTCGAATCGACTGTGTTTCCAATTTAAATTATTAAGTATTAAAATAGGAAGAATCCCAACACAGCGCGTTTACACTTTGCATAGCCTCTCTGTGACTTCTCCACTCTAAAGAAGAGACTGAGACGGTTAGAGACAAATTTTGACGATAAAAGCTTGATGAGCAGGGTCTGGGTAATGAGGCCGCTCTGAGAAGCCGAGAACTAAATAGAAGTGTTAATAATGATAGAACTTATGTTGTTTTTTTAACTTCTACAAAATCGATCGCGGTTAGTGGTGCTCTCTAAAATCTTCAAAATGATAGTTCCCAAATGGAAAACATCTGACAAAATACCGTAGTAATGAGAAGAGCATCACAAACAATCTTCAGAATCATTCCAATGGGTTTGACAACAGTCTACATTTCCTCCGGTCCTTGTACCTATTTCGGCGATACTGTCTGTAACATAACGTGGGTTGAGAAGAAAAGCAAAAGAAAGTTTCTCTTTTACAGAGCTTCCATAGTTCTACACTGTCTTACACACTCCTTGTGGTCCCTTCTGCTATCATTTGCCTACAGGTTCTATATTCTGAGCCACGATGCCCCTGGAAAGAAAACCCTGATCAAGCTCATACTACTTGTTTATCTTCCCAGTTTCCTTCAAGTGTCAACTTACTGGACTTCTTGGGTCAACGACGAAGAGTTCAGACGTATTCTACCAGGCTTCAACGCCACTCAAGATCGGGTAGGTGATCACTTGCTAAATGTGTCAAATCTTCTTTCCATCTGAACTTATGGCATCTCCATAGCCTTCATTTGTATCGTCTATTACAAGTTGTAGTTCGACTTTCTATCCAACAAGTCTCAAATCTTCCTTCAGGTGGCTGGAATCCCGAACATCCTGTCGTTCATTCCTCTCTACACTATCCTTCACATGTGTATTCCAATAGTCCCTATTTACATGGCTATTGCTTACTTCCGACACAAAATAATTGCCAGGTTGAATTTGTATACGAACACTATGACAACGTTCACCAAGAAGACACATTCTCAGCTTTTGAAGGTGTGTTTCCTTCTCTCTCTCTCTCTCTCTCTCTCTCTCTCTCTCTCTCTCTCTCTCTCTCTCTCTCTCTCTCTCTCTCTCTCTTTCTCTCTTTCTCTCTCTCTTTCTCTCTCTCTCTCCCTCTCTCTCTCTCTCTCTCTCTCTCTCTCTCTCTCTCTCTCTCTCTCTCTCTCTCTCTCTCTCTCTCTCTCTCTCTTCCTCTCTCTTTCTCTCTCTCTTTCTCTCTCTCTCTCTCTCTCTCTCTCTCTCTCTCTCTCTCTCTCTCTCTCTCTCTCTCTCTCTCTCTCTCTCTCTCTCTCTCTCTCTCTCTTCCTCTCTCTTTCTCTTCACATCTCCTCACTTTAGGTTCTCACAATCCAAAGCCTCCTACCCGGATTCATGCTGATCGGTGTCATTTTCTACGTCATCGGACAGCTTAAAATCATTCCCTCCTTCACAGACAACGAATATATGATTCTGTCCTCTTGCATAATGTTCCCAGTCTTCTCACCACTGTCCTATATCTACTACGTCCGACCGTACAGGAATCACATCAAACGGTTTGTTACCTCCTTCCACGATTCTTGAGAAATTCATTCAGACTCTTCGGAAGAAGGAAAGTTCACACCGTAAGCAGATTCGGAGTTTCTCAAGATGCCAAGTCGGAGACGATCCACGTCAAAGTGTTGAATCCTTCCGTACCCGCCATCGAACGGGATCATTGACCTCTACCCCACAACCTTTGTAAAATTGTTTTTCGATGGAAACACCTAGTGATTTCCTTTGCTTCATCCCAACAGGACCCTGGTATTATTTTACAGTGTCCAAAAATAAAAGGTATTGTCATGGTCATACCACTTTTTATTTCCCACAAGTCCCTTCGAACGTCGGATATTTTCATTTCCAAACATTCCGGATCATTATGATAATAAAAATGCAAGATTTGATAATCTGATTCCAGAGATTTCACTCCAAAATTTAAAAACCACGATTCAGTATCGAGAAGGCCATTTTGGTATGATTTGGGTACTGGTTTGGTAACACATCGGTAACATTGTGGTATCGCCACTACTCATAATACCGGAGCGTTACCAGAGTGTTACCGGAATATTACCTCAATAATACCTCAGCATTCCGAATGGTATTACTTCGGTATCGAAAGACACCATTGGTATGACTTGAGTACTGGTTCGGTAACACTTCGGTAACATTGTGGTATTGCTGCCCTCGTAATACCTGAACGTTACCAAAGTAATACCATAACGTTAACAAAGTAAAACTCAAATGTTACCTACAGGGTAATACTCATTCAAAAGATTAAAAACACATTGTGCACTGAGTATAAGTTTCGGAAAAGTCAAATGTCTGAATGCTCTTTAGGATGTTGTTGCTTCGCTTTCCTACTTTCTATCTTTCCTTCTATTTCTCTCTCTCTATCATTGTATATTATGCGAACAAAAAGAGTCGATACGTTTTTTTTCTTCACAGTACCTACTACGAAATAAGTCTTCAAAATTTACCCTAGTAGTTTCTGATCAAAATCAAGATGATTGTATAACTTTCTTGCCCCTCGAAAAATCTCATGTGCTCAACTTCCTACTGTAACCTCGTTTCGATCTAGATTTGTAGATTCATCATATTTATTGATCAGAATAAAGCATCGGAAGTTGAACTTCAATTCAATAAGTTAATGTTACCTGTAACATCGAGATAAAGCGTTATTCTAATTACACAGGGATGTAACAGGAAAAGATCAAAATTGGAAGCTCATAGCCTGTTGGACCTCATAGTTTCATGATAAAAGCAATCGGGTAAAACTGAATGTTCTTTATACATTTCTCTTGCCGAGGATTCTTCTTTCGTTGAGTCGTTCACGCAGGAACGCACCGAACCAGATCGGAAGAGGGATGGTGCTCAGATGGAAGAAGCAGTGTGCATCGAAGATGTAGAAGGCTGGGACAAAGTCGAAAATCTCGAACATGAGGGCGGCGTTGGTCCAGATGAGCATTCTGATCAGCATGATGTCGGATGGAAGACGTTCCACGTACTCCAAGCGTCTGGAAAATGAAATTTCAGAATTTTTATTATACTTAAAAGAATGAGAAAAAAAACGAGATAAAAATTACGGTCGTCGTCTAAACGAACATAGTCTCACTTGGGAATGGTAAAAACTGTCCGAGAATCTGTGATTTCTGAGTGGGTTCTAGGGTTTTCGACTACGCTGGAGATGATAGAACCAGTTTCAAAAAATGCTTTGTCGACCTTGTTCGAGAGCCATAGCCCAAAAACTAAGTGCAAAGTGAGTTTTGCATATCTGAAACATCTTTTACCCCTCAAAAGTACCATTTTTCCGTACATACAACCCAATCAGACATCGCAGATTCTTGAACAGTGGTTATCATTGCCAAGTCAGTGTACTTTTGAAATGAGGTTTTTTAGATGGGGTTTTCTTGATTCGGCTTAAAAATGGTCAGGAACAAAAGTGAACCTTCTTCAAAAAATGGCCTCATTGTGTTAACATTCAGAAGTTCCTTCATTTAGAAAAACTCGAAATTTAACCAGAAAGTGACTAAACTGTCACGAATTTTTGGAAATAATGAATTTCCTATCACCAAACATATTTACAAAAAATCACTATCTTACCTCTTTCTCAAGTAGTAGAAGTAGACAGCTGAGGTCATTGCTGAGATGACCACGCAGACAATCATGTTCCATCCATAGTCAAAATCGTCCTGAAGAAAATAATTTTTATCAAGTCGAACTTTGTAAAATATCCATTATCATGAGAAAAGTACTAACCCACATTCTTCCTTGATGATACAAGAAGTAGCCGAATACGGTCACGGCAAGACCAAAGTTTCTGAAATTAAAGAGCATTATTTTTAAAAGTTTTCAATAGTTTCGATACTGAAAAACTATTCCGAGTATGCCTTTTATAATTTTTAAAAAAGCAAAAAAAAGTTGTCGACACATGGGGTTTGAACTCAGTCATTGCGGCGTGCAAAACAAACGCCCTATCCACAAGACCAAAGACACGTTCATGAGACTACAATATAAAACTAACGCTTCATGTTTCTCGTCCAGCCATGGGAACGTGATTCTGCAGGCGACGTAGAACGATATACAAGTGAAAGCCATCGCTCCAAAATAGTCCATAAACTCGGAGATGTCGAAGTCCATCGCATGGAAGATGGTTGAGCAACACCTGGTGGATTTCAGATTATCGATTGATTTTGGTCGGGACCGTTTAGTCACATGTTTCGATGAGTTTCATTCCGATAAATTCGTTGAATTTTTTTCAATCAATTCGATTCTTCTGTATCGATTTATTTGATAATAGTAAGCGGAATTCTCTTTTTGACGAAAATTCAACCACTTTCAATTCTTAACACTTCATTTTTTCTATTTCTATTTTGAAATTTTCTATTCCAAATTCTGGCCGAACAGCATACACAAAAGGTATAAGGCTTCTCCAAAACTTTGGGTGGACCGGCATTGAACCGTAAATGGGCGACTATCGTCCCGGACATGTGTCGCCCAATTACAGTCAAATGCCGGTTCATTTACAATTCATCTGTCGCCTGATTGGATGAAACGGGACCTTCACCTGTTGAGAATGAGCGGATATACAATATCTCTGAGGTTTTTCAACTTTTTTGCACTCCCGACTACAGTTGAAAAATTCTACTTCCGACTTCCGTCCTTTTCTCACTTCCGACTTCCGAGAAAAAATTCACTTCCGTTTTTAAAATTTTTACTTCCGTGCCCTCCCAAAGTTTTGGAGCTAGCTAACAACTCACCACGTTCCAACGCCAATTCTTGTGTACAAAAAGTACATAAACTGGTTCTCCAGGTCCACCAGGGTCCTAATCTCATTCTCCAGCTGGAACATTGCCCATAGGTTGAGGAGTGAGAAGATCACTGATGCAGGTTCCTGTAATTAAGTTATGAGGTGCGTGATACACATATATCGCTAGAAGCATGGCCGTTTCCAAACGCGCTCTAATCTCAATTTTGCAGAATGAGTACGGTAGGGTCGGGACTCTCACAACGAACAGTTAGATCTTTGTGGATTTACATTATTATTCTCACTTTCAGTCCATTGAAATTAAAGGCTCATTACGTAAACCGTTCTTGTATTTCAAGGCGAAACTGCTACGGTACTAAGTACCCGATTTACGGAGGCCAGACTTTTTTCAGTTAGAGAAAGCTATGTGTGATAGGGTTGAGTCTTACCTGTATAATCATGAGACCTAGTGGTGTTTCCGCCGTCAGTGCTAAGAACGGCCATTTACCGTGAAACTGTGGGACTCTACCGACGTGGCTGAATTGTCAAAATATGGACTTATTAATCAGATTATTGTCTTCAATAACTTCGTGTTATCCAATTTCTCGATTACCATAATAGAATTATTTTTTGTCAGAAATTGACTTTCATTGTTATCCTGACCTAGAGTTGAGACCTATCCAGATTTGTTAAGCAGGTCGAACGATGAAATTTTTTATGTAGAACATTTTTGCGCGTTTTAAAAAATCTTTTTCTCGCACAGAAAAGGAGTGGATAAAGAGCTACATTCCTAATCATAATAACTTCTAGAAGAATGGTTATAGCAGTTTTTTCGGCTACATTGATTGATTCCAAATTTCAAATTTGAAGAAAAAATCGTTAGGTTCGTTAAGATTCTGACTTTTATACGTTTCAAGACTATCAGAAAAGTCGAAAGCCAAAAGAGAACGCGATTATGTAGAATGTGGAAGTTTTCTTCGAAAACATATATCAGTTATTCCTCAGAGAAGGCAACTCAGATTGGATCCAACCACATCTAGTTTGGGAAAAACTGGAATCCAATCTGATCTTTTCTGGATCCATTTCTGATCACTTTTAAATGCTCCAGATGTACTCGTAACTTGAGTTAACAGAAAGATCATGAACAAAAGTATTATGGAATGAATCATCATGATGTGTCATCATGGTTATAGGCCCATTTTCCATTAAATTAAAAAAAACTGCTAATTGGATCCAATGTGACAGAACTCGATCCAATCTGATAAAATCATTCAAATAACTATAATGCCCCGGAGATTTATTCTCTCGCCGAACCCAAATAACACGATGAATTTCTGGTCAGCACCAGTTTTTTGAAATATATTTCATTCCGACTGGAAACACAACTCTGGATCCAGCCCGTTTTTTCTGGATCCAATCAGAGTTGGCTACTCTGAGTTCTAGTTTTTTTCTGATGCTACGTTTCTCTTAGCTACGTTTCTATTTTCAACGCAACAATGACGTTATTTTTCTACGACCTTCAAAGTTAGACAAGTCTAAAAAAAACCCACTCTTGGAAGATTCTGACCGTCTTCCACATACAGTCATATTTGCAGAGGAAGCAGTCTCCTTGGACCCATTGAACGTCGCTGAACTTGGCATCGCATTGGAACTTCTTCCGGCACTTGTCTGTACATGCAACGTATTCGGATGACCTGAACTTTACATTAATTCTCGGAAAATTCTAGTAAGAAAAAATCATGTTTCAAAAATTAATAGGTAGTGTTTCCACATAAATTTTTAATAATTTAATCATTGTATTCCAATTTTGAGAAAATTTTCGAATAAGAGAACGTTTTGCTCGAGAAATGATGAAGAGGAAATTTTTACTACCAATACTTTTCCATAACTACAATTTCTACTTTCACACTACGAGAGAAAGCCTTAAATTCATTTTTTTTTAAATTCTAGAATCAAAACGAACCGATCACCTTCCGATCCCGTGGCCAACCCAACCAAGGCAGGCATAATGATCAGTATCATTAAAAACCTCATCTGAAAACACTATAAAAAAAAGAAAACGCATTGAAAAAAGGAACAAATCGGTACTAAAAGAACCGTCGGGAGAACTAGAAAAATTCCATTATAAATAAAAATTTTATTCACTCTGTTAAAATCAAATATATGGATAAAAAACAAAAAGTTATGACCCGTAGTAGGGCCGAACATCAAGAATAAAAAAGATACCACCTAAAAGTTGATATTGACATTTAGGGAGAAGGGAAATCTCATCATCGGAAAAATACACAATGGCTTTCTTGTTTGTCGTCCTTTTGTCAAACTCATGTTAGTGATTATTACTACGATTTGTGATAAAAGGCATCAACGTGGTGAAACTATCAAGAAAGTGAGAGTGAATTTGATCTAGAGAGTACTGTACATTTTTACCGTATTTTTCAGACAATTCGTAAAATTGAACTAATTAAGACTTTCTAATTGAATCTTTCTTGATTGAAAATAAAATGAATTGCAATTAAAATTGTTATACTTAGAAAGTAGCTTCTTTTGATTATGACTTATGTAGGAGAGCTTACTTTCAGTCCTTTCATGGTATACTTTCTAGATCGAAATAATCTCACGATATTAGGACATCGGGAAAGTCTTGGTCATAGTTCACCTTTACCTTAACTACATTTTCGATATAAATACTGGTTAGTCTCCTTGAAATATCTTTTAATAACTTGTAAAACAATTTTCTTGTTCAAAAAGAACTAAAGATGAGCAGAAAACATTGAATAAATGAGTAAAAACACCAATAGACGACTGCAAAGCGGTCATCGGGAGCGGCAAATTGAATCTATTGATTGGGGTCGACTGAGTCGCGACTTTTTAAAAACGAATCAGTCGACCCCAATCAATAGATTCACTTTTTTCGCTCCGGATGACCGCGTTGCAGCCGTCTATTGGTATTTTTACCCATTTATTCCATGTATTCTGATCAATTTTAGTCCTTAATGAATAAGAAAATTGTTTTTAAAGTTGTCGTAAGATATTTCACGGAGTCTAACAAGTATTAATATCGAAAATGTAGTTTGTGTCTCGATTTGAAAATTTTGCAACCAAGCGATTGTTGACCGACCATCCTTGGTTGTCCCGCCCCCGTTACGCCCACTTTTGGAATAGCCGAAAGTGTTACACCGTGCTGCGCAAACTTCCTCACTGCCATATTTACCATACGTTGGAGCTGTCGTCCGAACATGGCTGAATCAACTAATAAGACTTTCCTTACATCCTAATACAAGCTTGAGAATGACAGAGTACTTGAACGAGAAACAAAGTTAGAGAGAATTGATGAGATGATGACTACAAATATCGGAACGAAGAACACTCGAGATATGGTAGGATGAACCAGGTTGTAGATCAATGAAACGGGGGATTGCACATTGGTTGCGTAGGCTACGTGTGCACAAAGACCGTGGATAAAGAAAATAATGGAAAGATCACAGAGCGCTTCCAGGGGCAGTTGAAGAATTTTGTGGATTTCTGCTATTTTCCGACTTATTCCCTATTTTTTGAACTTATGTGAAAACTGGTTTTAGGTGACAGTTTCCATCGAGTAATTTCTCAGAATTCAGTGAAATTATATGAAAACGAGGAGGGTTTCCATCAACTGAGCGACTGAAAATGTCGAAAAAAAATTTTAAAAACTGTTTTGTTCTAGTTTCCAATAAGGCCAGTTTACATCAATAAGTAATTGAACCTGTTGAAAATAGTATATCCTAAAAATGTTTTAGCTCCATCAGTTATTTCAAGTTGAAAACTGCTCGAAAATTCAAATTTCACTTCAATCAGGAAAAATTGCAGTCGTTTTTCAAACGTTATTTCACAAACTCCATTTTTTTCAAAGTTAGGCAAAGCAAAACCTAACCTAAACTTGGAAAACATGGGTTATGGTATCGCGCATTACGTTGTCAAGTTCAGATGAACAAAAACAGGGGTGGGAAAAATCAGAAAACTACCGTAGTCAACTGCCCGATTTCGTTCATTCCCGTTTCGTAGGTGGCGTGTGTGTATGTGGCGACATTATTCCTGAAAGTTCATTAAGAAACTCGGGGTTTTTTTTGGCTGTTTGCACAAGCCCATTTTACATGGTAATCAATGGCGGAATGGGGGTGCCGCGCTGCCAGAATGGAATGGAATGTGAACGATGAAATGGCCCGCGAACAGCGTTTATTACGACTCGCAGTAGCTTTTTCAGTGGGCCAAGAACATAAATGCTGTGTAACTACTCTTCGGCAAGGGATTATAGAAGACACTTTCATCAAATTTCAAAAGGAACGGAAAGAATTATTCGTAATGAAGCACTTCAATCGAAATTATTCACAGCTAGGTCGATTCTGTAGGAACTCTACCCACGCGGTGTAAAATGTCAAATTTCGAATAAAAACAAAGTAGACCATTATTGCAGAAAAATTTCGTTATTCGTCCCACTTTTGAAAAGGATCGTCGTTTTGTCCAAGATTCAGGAAGAGATCAACGAGAGAGAAAATCTGACAAGATGACTTGTGCCGACTCTATGAATCTTTCTGTCTCTTTTATATTGCCAACCCTATCAAACGGCAACAATATATTCACGTCTGCGTTACATTACGCCTAAGAAAGAACGATTTCGCCGTTTTGTCACCGAAAAGTCGTCGTTCAATAGGAAGTTCCGAATGACGACAAAAATATTATGGAGTTGCACGGGATTCCGACTTCCGTCCTTTTTCACTTCCGACTTCCGTAAAAAATTCACTTCCGTTTTTAAAATCATTTATTTGTTGCCAGTACGTAACTGTTTTGTCGCAGGTACGTCGCCGTATAATCGTCTGTACGTCGCCATATTGTCGCCGTTTGATAAGGCATACCGAATGGCGACAAAAATATTATGGAGTTCAGAAAAATTTTATTCTCGTGCAACTCTGAAGCCAAGTCATGTCGCTTTCTTTCAGGAGTCTGCACAAAGGGACCCGAAGCACATGTTCACCAGACATCGTTTTTTTTTCAGACATAGCAGGAGGGCGCGTTTTATGAGTTTTTAACGTTCCCAACAGCTGATCCCATATAATTTTACTACCAACGTTATTGTCAATGAAAATCTCACCTTTACCGAGAGAGGAACGCCACCGAAGGGTGCGAGAATGGTAACGTCAGTATGTAGATTATCGGAGCTAATGGAACCAAGAGGAGTATCATCCAATTTCGTTTTATCGTCCTGAAAGAATGATAGTTTTGAAGGAGAGTATTTTCAACTTCCAATAAACTCATAGTTTTTTAGATCAAAAATCAAGCTTAAAACCGTTCCCATCTCATTACGTTGATGTATTTTCTTCAGTTATTATTAATAATATAGTTGTTTTTCACTTGAATCCAAGAAATAAAACTCTTGATAATTTTATTTTCAACTCGTGTTTCTCATTATATTTAAATACAGAATCAGAAACAGATGGTAATGGCGCCTCTTTTCCCCAGAAAATGATAATAACTTACTCTAAATTCACATTCAGCGGCGGTACGTCGAAATTGAAGTAGTTCAATGACAAAAGAGATATCAGGGAGAACGCCAGCATTATCATTGCTATCAGGAGAACGAGTAACCGTGAGCCAGATTTGGAGAAGCGAACTGAAATCAATCGATAATGAAAGTATGTTGGCGAGTTCTGACTTTGATTGTTGACAAGCGCGTTCAAGTTCTCTGCTGGCGACCGTTTTCATGAGGACTGATGGGTGCGAGAGTCAACGCGTGTTCTTGCGTTGGTTTCAGCAACATTGGCATTAGTTATGGTCAGTTTCAGATTGGAAAGATAGAGATTGCCTCTAAAAACCACTACTTTTTTGAATCAGAAAGTCTGAATGTGCGGTTTTGTTATGAAAAAAAACGAAAAAAGGGGCTCTGAGCGTAGCGAGGACTACCAGCTTGTTTCATTATGTCAAAAAACAAAAAACTCCGGTACAAAAATAGTTTGATTTTCAGCAATTTTTGAAAAATTCAAATAAGTTTTCCCTCCAGTTGCCTTTGGAAATAGAAAAAGCGAAACACTGTAGAACATCGCTGCGAGGAATTATTATTAACATGGTACAAAAATCAATATTTTGAAATAAATCCAGAAAAATAGTATAAAATTTACCTATAATTCCCCAAATCGATCGTTTTCCTTCGACTGCCAGCTGTGCTGTGATGGCAATGAGACTACACACGAAGATGATGTACGGGAATGTGTAGTAGATGACTCCAGACTGGAATTATGTGAAACTGTTTGAGAGGAGTAATTTTTATCGCTTGCGCAGAAATTAAGCTGGTCATTGTGGAAGTAGCTTACCATAAATACAAGAACAAGAGTGGATGAAATTTCTGACAGTTACTTGTACAAAACTCATTATTTAGCCGGAAAGGATAATTAATGATTCTGAAGATTCAACAAAAATTTTGTTAATTTGCTATAACGATTGACGGTTTCGTTAAAATTGGAAGAAACCATTGAGTTGATGTTTAACGGTTTTGGTAAATGTAGAAAAACCGTCGATACAACGAACAATTGCACATCCAAACTGTTCATTTCAAAATTACAAATACTCACCAGCAACCCATGAACTACAATGATGACTGGTAAAGATAGCAACGCGTAGTAGAAAGGCTTTCCGTCGTGTGCCTTGTACAGCAGGAGACTGTACAACATGCCACGGAGCAGGATAGTGTAGATCATGAGAAAGATACAATGGGTGTACGGTATTGATAATCTGTGATTCCTGGTTTAGGTTTAATAATTCTCGAAATACTGGCTATGCCTTACGATAACATAATCATCGAAAAAAAATATTGATTTTGAATAAGTTGAAAACGTCTAAAACTCACAACGGGAAAACCACTTCATATGAACATCGCATCATTTTTTGGTAATCGATCATCGGTGTATAGTGTTGAGGGTACCTGAAATTTTTTGACGAGTGATATTTCGGTAGAATTCAATCTGACAGAGGGGAATTACAAACCGGAGATACAAAAATTCGAAGCTAATTTTTTGTTTGAAAACAAATGTTTTCATGACGAGAAATAATCGACAACGCGATTTTCCTATAGGTTAATTCAAAAGAAACAAAGGTTAATCCAAAAGAAAACTGTAAACTCAAATAAAGAGAGTTCGAACTGAATTTTGAACCTATTTTCGCAATGCAACATCATAAAATACAAGATTTCCCCCATAAACAGAGTAAAAAGCGTTTTTTTTTTAAATAAAATCCAAATGAAATCTCACCAATCTTTGATCGAGTTCTTGTGACACGCATAAAGGCGAAAACTCCCATAGGGAGGATAGACCATAATCGTCGAGATACACGCCAGAAGGTTCTCGAGCAGGATGCATATATGCTCTGCTACTTCGTATATTCTGGTTCGCGAGCTGAAGAATATTCAGTAATAAGCATTCTGTTACCTCTATGGTACGAAGGCAAACAACAGCCAAGTTTCTTGCTCATGCGGAAATCATGGTACACTTTTTGGCAAATTCTTCGGGCAATTAGTAAATCGAATCTCGCATCCCATTTTCAATAACGGGATGCGATAACTTTTATCGCATCGCATGAACACCTCTTTTTAAGCTTAGGTTAGGTTTGGGTCAGCTTAACGTTTAACCTAAGCCTAAAAACAAGGTGATTGAGATGTTCCGAGCAAAGTTACGGACGTTTGAAAAACACGAGATGCAATGGGATGCCATTTACTAATTGCAAATTCTTTGCTACTGAAGCTGATTTTTAAAATAAAAATATGGAAAAACTATTTTCAAAGTGATTGTTCCATTTTTCTCTGGTTGAAAACACGTAAAAAATTTCTCTTTTCAGAATATGAACTCTGACTAGAAGTGAGAAAGAAGCAATTTCAGTTAGGATTCATAAGATGCTTCACTTCATTCTAATTTTCATATGGTGAGCCTACTCAATAGTTCGCGTACGACAAATGTAATGAAATAGCAAGTAACAGAAAATTCAGTTTTTTGTTATTAGTAACTACTGTAAATTTTAATTTTGAAATACTTAGGTTCCATCATTAATAGGTTTCAATGATACACAATTGATCTCATTCTAAAAATTAAAAATCTCACCTTTTCGCCTTCCTCACGTATCGAATGTGGAGGAAGAGCGGAACCAGAGCATGAAACACCAAGAACATCATGTCGTAGGATCCGATCGGACGTTTGCATGGTTGGCACACACCTTGTTCTTCTCGATATCCCCATGCGCAAGACTGGAATATTCTTGATAATCGACAATTGATAATTTGATGTTTTTGTTTCAATTTAACTTCATACGTTTTCAGAATCAGTAAAAAGTTTGAAATGAGCAATCAGTTATTTTATAAAAATAATTATAAGTATGAGGGCAATTAGTAAATCGCATCCATCAGGCATACCGTGTTTTCAAACGTCTGTAACTTTGCTCGGAACAGCCCAATCACCTTGTATTTAGGCTTAGGTTGAACGTCAAACTGACCCGAACCTCACCTGAGCCTAAAAAAGAGGTGTTCATGCTATGCAAAAAAAGTTATCGCATCCCATTTTTGAAAATGGGATGCGGGATGCGATTTACTAATTGCCAAGTATGAGCTATTTATTACTCTTATCGTGTTGAATCTTATTATTTTTAATTCAAGTTTTTTTTTCCATTTTTTCATGACATAATGCTGCAGCTGCTTCAAATTTTCTGATAAAACTGATACCACATCGGAGAACCCATTGGTATCCTTGTTTGAAGAAATAATGAATGAGCATAGTCAACTCGATTTCTCCCATTTTTGCATATTCTTATAACTTCGGAAAAACTCTAACATGTGAGTCTTTCATCTTCTTGGTTTTTATTAAAAATTTTCTTGCGAAGAAAAAGAAAAAGCAAAATAATACGTTTCTAATTTTTATAGAGTTAGTAGATTTTCAACTTATTTACTGCTCTAACGAGTATTGAACGACTTTTCAAATTCAACCTACTACATCACCAACATTGCTGCGAGAAGC
The DNA here is from genome assembly GCA_963978915.1 of Caenorhabditis parvicauda. Taxonomy (NCBI): domain Eukaryota; kingdom Metazoa; phylum Nematoda; class Chromadorea; order Rhabditida; family Rhabditidae; genus Caenorhabditis; species Caenorhabditis parvicauda. Next base: position 14,895,839 of record OZ022250.1, on the reverse strand, counting down.
AAGCCGAGCTTGTACACGGACTGACTGACGGACTGATCTTGGAACCACGTCACCACATCACCAATATTACTGCGAGAAGCGAGCCGATCTTTGTACACTCTCCAAAACACCGCTAGAAACAACTCAAGAACACTGCAGTCACACCAGATATGCGTTATACTAATTGGTAGCCACTTTATGCTTAGAAATTGTCTCTTATTATGCCTTCATTTATGATAATTTAACCGGCTACCTTTGTTATTGCTGGCATTGGTCTGGTCTTCTTCTGTTTATTACTGTTATTAAACATTATCATCATAAACGAAATCTCACCCCGCAATTCGAGTAGGTCCCAGCAGTCGTGTTGACCAACGTCCGAGCGCAGTATCCTAGACACGATGTTCCGAGCGACATTCCGTTGTTTGGCTGCCGGTCGATGCATTACCACATAACTTCTGCAAAAGGGGCTGGTTTGATCATGAAATGCAATGATAATGAAGAAGGAAGGAAGGAAGGAAAGTATGAAGGCATAATATCAGAAGGTAACGATAGCAATGGCAAAAAATGACTGTGTAATCGCATAAAAAGTGAAACCGTGTTGATTATGAGAATATGAGACATTCACTATCACACGGAACGGCTATTTCGGGACACAAAGGCTTTTTTTGTATTTTTGTCTAGGAAAAGGTTGAATCTCGATGATTCACAGTATTTCTCAAGAACAAAATACAAAGTTTTCTGGGTTTTATAAGAATTGCTTGTTGATATTTAAAAATGACGAAATTTTGGATAATCTAGGGCTTCTTGACTTCTAGGCTCAGAAAAGATCCAATCTGGAATATTTAGTCTTTCTCAAATCTTAAATGTAAAATATCTCGTGTTTTTGAAATTCGGAAGTTTGTAAAACATATTCATAACCTTGGTATTTTGAACGTTATTGTAACTTTCCATTAAGGCTCTTCCTGCCGGGAAATGATTTGAAAAGAAACTGAAGATTTTGGAATATCAGGGAAATTGGAATATAAAAACTTTGAAAATTGAATATTTTAAGAAACGTTTCTTGTAACTTCTTGTGATGATATCGAAGTTTGTCATTGGAAGATTGCAGAAAAAACGAGCAGAATTTCAAGTAGGAAAACTCTGAGCAATAAACAATGAATCACTAAGCAACGGCAAAAAGGACATCAAAATAAGGCGTAGAGATAAATCTTTTACGGTGACTTTACGACCGATAAGAGTGGACCAGAATGCGATTGGGGTCGTTTGCAAAATTTATATCACAGGTGGTCGGTGGTGTACGAATTCGAGACGACTAACGTAAAAATCAATCAGTTTTCAGGCGATTCAGTTGACATGATTTATGGAATTGTTATTCCAAAGATCAAGTTAATGAGGAAATGATGAATTGAATTGACAGTGGGGAGTTTTAGCTTTGAAAAGATTCAGAAACGTACCTGGGAGTTTTTAGAGTCAATTTTTTTCAGATTTGAAGATCTCAATGAACAAAAAGCGGGTCTGAACGGACGGAAAACTTTCATCAGAACATTTTTCCGTCTAATGAGACTTTCCATCATTTTCTTATTGAAACTTTCCAGTTTTAAATCTAGCTGATTCAAAAATGAAAAATTGAAAGGTCATCGTACACTTTTATATGTGAAATGAGCAGTATTTGTTCTGAAATTTTTTCATCGTTAACATCGAAATTATCAAAATGAATAAATAGTAAGAAGTCCAAGAATATTCTTAGAATTATTCTGTAACTAATTTTGGAATAATCCGGGATTACTCTATGAACATTTATCAGTTTCAATCAGGAGCTTTTTCATCCTCCTATAAATTTTGAGAATTCTTCTTCATTAAAGGTGAAATCCCTACCTTGAACGAAGAGAAATATCTAAATTTGGGTCAATTTTTCTGTTTTAAAATCTTTCACGCGGTACCGGCAAACTGTCCAAATCACATACACAATACTTGTAATTTCGAGGTTGATTGGTACCCATAACTATCAGAAGTAGTAAAGCAACATGTAAAACTGATAAGGGTCGGTCAATATGCTCTCTTGACATTTCGCCTTCTAACAGGCTTCAAGAAATCATACGCATTCGGCTCGTCGTACTTCCATCCAGGGACACTACCTTCTGGCACGTTCGGGCAGTCGGCACCGATCTCGGGTTCTGAGTCACAAGGCGACTGGAAGATGAGTCATTTGAAAACTATGACAAATGGAAAATTCACCTCTTCGTCTGCTCTCTCTTCTTCTATCGCATCTACCAATGGTGATTCTTCAACTTCTGATGCTTCAATTGTTGGAGTTTTTACTAGAACGTCGAAAAGCACATGCTTCACGATGACTATAATGGAGCTCACTGAAAGATACTTTGAACGTTTCGTTTTCAGCGGATTATTTTTTGGCATCTAGTAAAACGCATTCCGTTTTTTTTTCAAACGTAAAAAACGTGATGTTGGTTACTATGAACACCTCTTTTTTAGGCTTAGGTTAGGTCGGGGCTAGCTTAAGGTTCAACCTAAGCCTAAGAACAAGGTGATTGGGTTCTTCTGATTGGGCAAAGTTATTAACGTTTGAAAAAAAAAACGGGATGCGTTTTGCTAATTGCCTTTTTTTGGTATAGAAGTAGTTTTTTGGACATGATAACAAAAACTTGAAGTTTCATGAAAAATTCAGAATAAAGTTAAACGGAATTGATTTTTTCGATAAAAGCCTTGATCAAGAAGAATGAACGGAGCTTTTTTCTCATAAGAGAAATAGTTTTTTCGGGAATTTCAGAAGAAATAACAGAAACTAAGCACTTTCAAGAGGAGTTTTGCGAACATTTCAGATTAAAGTGAAACAGAATGCATGTTTTTTTGTTAAACATAAGACTCAATCAAGAAAAACTCACTCAGAAAACTGCAAGCGAACAGGAAAAAGTAGCTCGTTATCGGCCAATAATAGAGAAAGTTTCGGATGAGGCCGAAGCTTGCAGACACAATGAATTTGGCTTCTTCTACCTGAATAAAACATTGAAGTAAAACTATTTTTAAAAAAGTATTCTCGCTCACAGACCAAAATTTTAATAGTATTGTCCTGCAAGAATCTCGTCTCAAACTTTTTAGAGTTCATACGTTCATAATTTTCTTGAAACGTCATTTTGTTTGGAAATATTTTAGAAACTTGGAGATTTTATTATGAAAAATCGAATCAATATTGAAAAAATTATCTATTGATTTTTTTCATGTTAACACTGCGTTATCAAAGATAGTCAGTTTTCCAAATCGATATTTGAATTCAAAAATTCATTTAAAAAAAAGCTTACGCTCGCAAACTTGTCCTCAAGTGTGTAGATCATTCTGGTTGACTGCTTCGTTCCTAGCTCCATGTACCTTTGAGCCATTGGAATCTCTACTATTGAATAGTCACGACCATAGCCCAACATGTAAATCGGGAAGAAGACGATGGAACTGATCTAAAATCGTCTAGTTGTTATCCATCAACATGAACTGCTTCACATAAAAGTATGTGGATTTTCGAGCCGACAACTTATGTAAATTTTCTTTAAATGTGGTTGAATTTTTGCGTTCAGCGCATATTGGCTTCGAAAAGAACCTACGTTTCATTGACATAGATTTGAAGAATAGTCTGAAGATATAAAAACTAGCGGTTTTTGTGAACTTATAAACTCACATCTCACATTCAAACAGTACTTTTTAAAACCAAACTTTTGAGAAAAAAAACTACATTTTTCTGTGAATTAATTCTTGAGAAAAAACCGATTTTTCTGTTTATCAATTTTTGAAAAAATAAACTAAGTTTTTTATATCAATTTTCGAAGAAAGAGTAAACTTTTTCAGTAAATTATTATTTTTTAAAGGAGAAAACTGATTTTTCTGTCCATTACCACTTTTTAAAAAATAGCAAAGCAAAGCTGTTCTCCTCCTATCAAGAATTTGAAAAAAAACCTGAGAAAACAATGTCGGTCTTGCCAAAAATGCCGAATTCCTGAGTTTCTTCAACACTGTTCCTTTTTCATCTGTGAAGGCAATCGTATTCTGGAAGAGTCCGAGCTTTCCAGCAGCTTCAGTGTTAGCGATTCTTATCCATACACGGATTGCGTACTCTTCACCAGCAGTGAAAAGGTCGCCCTGTTGGAAAAGTTTTGATATTTCCGGAGATTTTCACAGTTAATAACAGTTCCACATTGCGTTTAACAAAAATAATTGACTATTTTAACAATTTCGAGGAAAAAAACAGTGAGAAAAGTCAAATCTTTAATCCTTTTTTTGTACTCTACATCAACTGATCAAGTTGACAACTTCATCACCAAACATGTTTAAAGAACTTTCCTTCTCATTGAAAAATATTAAAAATTACCTCTTCATACTCTAGTGTCGCACTTGGGAAGCTGCATACACTGTGAAGATCGTTGAGACATGTTTCAAATCCGACACTCAACGGAAATTCGGAATTTGCCGATTTCGGAAGACATAATCGTCTGAAAGTGGTCGATTTGTTTGAATATTAACTCCGGGTTAAAGTTATGTTTCAAAAACTTTGAAAGAAAATTTTTTTCTGAAAATGAAGTTTTTTTAAGGAGTGAAAGTCTATCTCAATTTTGAAAGTATAAATGATACAATTACGGTAACTCAAAGATTCATAATACCACACTTCAAGCTAAAATGAACGATAATTGGTGTTTCTTAGTTTATTCAGAAAAAAAGTCGCTTGGACGTTAAAGTTATCACAAAAGTTTGAAATTATGTTTCAAAAAACTTTTATGAGTTATCACAGTTATCACAAAAGTTTGAAATTATGTTTCAAAAAACAATTATGTTTCAAAAACTTAAAGTTCAGAACGATTATCCTAAACTACAGTGATTCCGAAAAACATTGTTCTCCGTGAAACTTTTTATTCTCATATGATAAAAACCAAAATAAACTGAAAATCGGGATACCTTCCTCTGTTGAAAATTTTGATGAAACAAAACCTCACCTAATTAAAATCGGTGACAGAAACGAGACGGTGAGAATCGCAGCGAATTCTACTAAGAATTTGGCGACGTGGGCGACCCGATCCGGGGTAATTATCTGAAATTGTGTGGTTCAAAGGTTATCCAAACACACGCGCAAGTGGATGAGAAAAGAGACTAAGCTGCTAATTCGCAAATCGATTTGGTGTCGGAAGGCAATGGAGAAGAAGGTTGAAACGATTGGAGAAAAACACTCGGCGGATACGGAGGAAAGAAAAGAACGAACTACTCAGCAGTGCGTGAGCGAGTGTTCCTCTCTGGTCTTGTGTGTTTCATTAGAGCTTATCCCGGTCGCGCATTGATTTTAGGCTGCTTCATGAATTTTTCAGTTTACAAACTTCAAAATTGCGTTGCCATAACAAGTGTGTAGAGAGGAAGTGAACAGCCTCTGTCGGAGGATGCTTTGAAGACAAGATTTCTTTGTGCGAATTTTCACTCAAAGTGGTAATTTGTTTGAAAAAAGATACTTTCCGATAAAAACATTCATTTTTGACTTCTTCATGAATTTTTCAGTTTACAAACTTCGAAATTGCGTTGCCATAACAAGTGTGTAGAGTGAAAGCAAATGAGCAGCCTTTGTTGGAAACGCTTTGAAGTCGAAATGTCATCGTACAACTTATTTGCTTGAATTTTCAACTTTCGAAGAGAAGAACATTGAGTAGAAATTTCTGCATGCTTTTTGTTTTGGTAAAATTTTAAATTTTCCTAATTTTGAAATTATAAGATCAATTTTCAGTGTTCTATTTTGAAAGATAAAGAATAGGACATAAATTTAAATTTTTGAGTTAGAACAATGAATTGCATGCAACAATGAGCATTTTGAGTTGGATTTTTGAGTACAGAATACACGATAATGAACTTCGACATTAAAGAATAATATTGATTTGCTTTAAAACACCTTAGAACTTATGAAAACGAAGAAAACGAGATAAATTTTGAAAAATGATGATTTTTCACATTGAAAGAGCTTTCAGACAAGTGGACATGAGGAAACAGATAGATCACAGAGGTTCAACCACAAGCAACAGAAAATTACCTGAGAAATCCGATTCATGACATTCCCAGGAAAGAAAAATCGAAGCCTCTCGTAAATCAGCTGAAGTGGAAGGAAAGAGAGATGCAGCATGCTTTTGGTTGTCATGCAAACGTCGCGCGCTTCTCGAGCTAATTTATTTTTATTGCCTGAAATCAGGAAGAAAAACAAAGAGAGCAATCGATTTTGTGGGACTGAATTTGCGGTATTTAAGAGACAGAAAGTCTTTTACATGAGAAATCAACATTATGCATCTTTGAAATAAAAATTTTAGGTTGTATTTCTACATAACTTTGGCGTCTATTTTTTCTTTCATTCTGATAGTAGATTTGGAATACTAGAAAATAGAAATTTGATGGTTGAAGAAGTATTCTCGACATCAGTTCTGATGCGTATACGTACCCTGATTGTCTGGCCAACGGTTGAAAATTTCGAACAATTACGACCATGAGAAAAAGAAGAAATGATAGAAAATTGTATACGTGGAATAAAACAATCATCTAATTTCAGAAAAATGTATCGAATATTCATTTTCTAAGGCTCTCACGTTTAAAAACACGCCAACAATTTGCCGAGAAAAAAGAGAAGGATGGAAGTTCTCATGTGACGCATCTCTTAATCAAAGATGTATGAAATATATTTTCACAGAAAGTGATGAGATGGCTAAAAATTTCTCACGATGAATGGCAAAACAAAAGTTCATAATCGAGAGCGCCTTTCTAAATCTTATCAGGATTTTCCTAGTATTTGTACTCTAAAAGTGCCGGACACGACGTATCTCATAACAACTTTGATGACAAAAGATGATGGCAGGAGTAGAATAATTGGGTAAATAAGAAAGAGAAACAGAACAGGAAAAGAAAATATTTCAGAGCCAATCAATAATGGTTGTAGATCAAATAAGTTACTGTAGATACTCAGGATTACGGTGTTATTTCAATTTTCGTTCTTTTCTATTTATTGAGGCAATTCTTCCAAATCGACATTCAAAAATTTATCAAGTCATGGAAATTAACAAAAAAATGCATACCGGTTATGTAAAGACTGAAATTTAGTGAGAGATGACTTACAAAGTCAGGGAAAATGTACTACCACCATGAGTTTGACATGTAGGAGGATTGTTGGGCATTCGGAAGGTATCCTGCGGTTGATGGGAGATATGCTGAACCAGTGCCGATTTGTGGAAAGCTGGAACCGTTGGAGTTGGAGAAAGCCACAGCAGCCGCAGCGTGATAGGTGGACGATGTGAGGTCTGGCTGACACGTTTTGTTCCCATCTCGTCCCATCAACATGTGTAGAGGCATTCGGAATCTGGAAGGTTTTTTGTGTGAGAGTAACTCCTAGGTGAATTTGTCGCAAGATGGAAACTTCTATGTAACTTTTAGGTAACTTTGTCACAAGAAAGTAACTTCTATGTTACTTTGTCACAAGAAGGTAGATTCTATGTCAATTCTATATTGAACTTTTAAACTCACGGTCTAGATGAAAAAGCTGTACTAGCAGTCGGGGTCGTGAACGCATTCGGCATCGACGTAAGCAGTGGATTGTTGATTGGTCCCTTGTCCTGGTGACTCTTCTTTGTTTTGTACCTACAAAGACTCTTCATTAGCTCCACTACGATTCCCCCATCTGTTGTTTTCAAAGGATGGCAAGCTCACCTATGGTTCTGAAACCAGATCTTCACTTGGGTTGGGGTTAGACGAATCTGCAGGGCTAGTTGCTCTCGTTCAGGAGCGCTGAGATAACGCTGTGTACGAAACCTTCTCTCCAGCTCGTATGTCTGAGCTTTTGTGAAAAGTACACGACGTTTCCGTTTTTTCCTTTTCCCTGTAATTTTGAGAACTTACTTACTAAAAAGTTAGAATAGCCCAGCGAGACGAGTTTTCATTGTTATTCGTTATCGGAAACCAAGTAGACCAAGAAAGAAATTCAAAGTACGCTTGGACTCTTTTTCATGCTCCATAGAAAGAACATTCATCAGGAACTATGAAACAACTCTCACAGTCATTAGATTCGGAAAATCTCAACAAATAGCCTAGGACCAAGTGATTTCTGTTTAGTAGACAAAACTATGAACTTTAGTCAAGTTGTTTCAACAGTTCTCTCCAGAAAATCGCCTCACCTGTAGGGTCATCAATGTCATCTTCACAGTCTTCTTCCATCTCGTCCGCACACTCATCTTCGTCGTCGGCTTTCATTCTGAAGTTCTTCGGATAATCATTGGAAATCGCTTCTTCAGAAACTATCGATTCATTAGTTCTTCTTCTATCTGGAGTGTATTTTTACTAATATGTCCACAAGAATTGCACGAATTCAAAATTTTCCTAAATGGAAGTCGGGAGTTAAACTTTCCACAGTCAAATGTTCTGGAAATTAAATCGGAAGTCGCAGTTACATGTAACTCTGCTTCACATATATCGCTAGAAGCATGGCCCTTTTCAAACGCGCTCTAATCTCAATTTTGTAGAATGAGTACGGTAGGGTCGGGACTCTCACAACGAACAGTTAGATCTTTGTGGATTTAAATTATTATTCTTACTTTCAGTCCATTGAAATTAAAGGCGCATTACTTAATCGTTCTTGTATTACAAGGCGAAACTGCTACGGTACTAAGTACCCGATTTACGAAGGCCAGACTTTTTTACAGGTAGAGGAAGCTGTATGTGTGCTTCATATTCCAGTGACATCTCGTACTAATATCACCTCTTTTAAACTCACATATGAACTCACCCATTTTTATCAAGAAGCTCTGACTTCCCATCCGTCGGTATACTCTCTCCTTCACTTCTCTGGAAGGGATCCGCAGGTGGAAGTGTGTACATCGCTCCGGAAAGACTGCTAGACGGGAAGTAGGCTGATGCATCGTAACTACCATAACACTGATCAAACGGGAAGGATGGTGCCGGTGGGTAGCCTGAACATGATTTTTTCGTAGAGTCCTTTTTTTAATTTGTCGTGGTTCCGTCGCGGGAAGCAACTTCTATACAACTTTGTCGTGGTAAGTAAGTTCTATGTAACTTCATCACAAGAAGGTAACTTTATGAAATCCAGTTTGAAACTGAAACTCACAGTCTAGAAAAAATCGATTGGAGTTCACAACTACCTGACATTTTGAAAACAAAGAGTCATAGAAGACCTTTCCCCATAGCCTTTCATTTTTGTCACAAGAAAGTTCTACCCCTTCCTACTAAATTTTGCTCTGTTATCTTTCAAAGGAGGATGTCGTGCTAGCATCTTCATTATTTGTGTATTCTTCGCAAATAGTCGGATATCGAGAGAGTATGGAAAAGGAAGAGACGCAGACACTCGGATACAGTATCTCGCGGAGAGACCCGCGTACACAGTAGTATAGTGTTACGCCGAGATGAGCCGTCTTAGAACAACATTGTTTTATAATATTGTGTGTGTATTAAGCGTGGATTGCTGGCGATTAGCAGGCGGCTTTTGACACTTTGGCTACTGTAATTTTGAGATTTGGGAGAGTACGGTAGGGCGAAATCAACTACTACCATAGCTCGACTGTAATCTCTCTTCAATTTTGACCTAGAGAGCTCTTTTTATTTCAGTGTTTGGGTTACTAGATCGGATACGGTACTTACTGATTCTGACTGACTCAGTGATAATGCATGACTTGGAAAATCTAAATCGGAAATATCTCTCTTTTATTGAGTCATTTACTTTGTCATTTACTCTACTCTAGAAACTGTTAATGGCGATATATGAAGTTTAAGTGCTGTTGATGAAGATTTATGACGTTCATGCGCTCTTGATAGATTTTCTATGAATAGGCTGTAGATATCTATGACCTATGCGTTGTTGATATCAACCACCCTATGAACTTCATATCAGTGATATTTCGTTTCTAGAGTAGTTTTTTGGCACTCGACTTTCGGTTGGGGACATGAGTTTATGGCAAATGACAAAATTTCCCGATCTATGTATTTCATGAAAGAAAATAAGAGCAAGACCACAGAGAAAAGTTTTACCTGCTAAAAGTGGCAAATGATCTGTCCAAGTCGATGCGAGATGAGGATTCTGTGTTAGTGATGTTCCGGTTTGGTCCCATTTTTGTGCTTCTTCGTCTCTGAACAAATCTCATTATGAAATCAGGAATCTTAATGCTCCCAAATTTTTCCAAAGTGAAAAGAAATAACTGTTTCACGAGCTTCGAGATTGAAGGAATGTGGGACTATGTACTGTGGAAGAGTGATCGGGAGGTACTTGTAATCAAATAAATCTTCGAGAGAAAACATGCATGTTTTCACAGACTAAGATTCTTCACAGTAAAATCTATCAGCCTACAGAATGCTTAATCTCAAATTTCAAGAGTTTGGATAAGTTCTAGAAAATTCAAAAATTTCTAGGAAACAATTTTTCGAGAGCTTTAATTATCACATCACTTCTACCTGCATGAAATTTGTAAACTTCTCATTTTTCTTGCAAGAAACAAAAATAATTTCTGGGGGTTACTGGTGATTTTTAAAAATTCATCACTTTTTCTGTTTTCAACTCATTACGATTTTGTATCTCTTTAGGTTGTTGTCAAAGTATTAGACATTACAAAATTGATTCATGGAGTTCAATGAAAAATATGACCAAAAAGTTCTTCGGTACTCTATTCAAAAATATTCACTGTTGAAAATGAGATTGTTATCGACTTCAAATTACTAAAGAATCAGGGCCAAGAATAAGGGATAATTTGTATTTTTCGAAATCTGAGAAGTCGAAATGAAAGAAATGCATAGTGGTAGGGGGTGGTGGGAGAGACTCATGAAATTCAATGAAAAGAACTCCTCAAGAATGAAGAACCCTAGGTGCTCCAGACGGTGAGTGGCTGTCTCGGGCGGTTCCACTTACTTGTTGAGTGACGGTGTTGTCGTTGACGATGCTGCGGATGTTGTGTTCTGTTGTGCGGGCACCTCACTGGTAGACGTGTCTTCAGGCGGCGATGTCGTCACGACACCGCCGTCAGAAGTGTCAGCGAGTACGGAGACGTTGAACATGGGGGCTCTTCAGCTCTTGAGAATGAAGAGCTTTTGACAGGATAGTGAAACGCCCACCGAGGCGATACAGTGTTAGAGACCAGCGGGGTACGGTAACTGCACCACCAGCACCCACGGTCACATTGCGCCCTCCTGCAAGATAAACAGAGAAGGGGTAAATGGGATATAGGCTGTAGAGAAAGTGGACAAGGATGAAAGTTGAGAAGTTTCGAAATTGTAATGTTTTAGTTGAATACACATAGCTTCCTCTACCTGTAAATAAATCTGGCCTCCGTTCATCGGGTACTTAGTACCGTATCAGTTTCGCCTTGAAATACAAGAACGATTTACGTAATGAGCCTTTAATTTCAATAAACTGAAAGTAAGAATAATAATTTGAATCCACAAAGATCCAACTGTTCGTTGTGAGAGTCCCGACCCTACCGTACTCATTCTGCAAAATTGAGATTAGAGCGTGTTTGAAAACGGCCATGCTTCTAGCGATATATGTGAAATAGTGATCAAACTAGTCCAAAATCTACTTTTTTCTTTATCAGAGAGTTTTGTAGTTCAGTTCTTACTTTCAGAATAATTCAAAAATTGAAGAAAATCAGAAAAAAAACTGTTCAATTTCTTCCAAAAGCAACTTTTCTCACAATCATATTGTTTTCAAAATAGATGAATCCACGAAATTTTTCTCGATTCATCAAGAATTTACTCTTTTTCTCCATGAAAACTTTTTGTAGAAAAATATAAAAGAAAACTTCTGATATTTTTTTGACAATTTGATAATTGACATTCATCTCCCCTTTAAGGATTGTTCATGTTGTTTAAAAAATCTTCAACATAGAAAAGCTTAAATACACAAGGTCTAGTTATAAATTGATAATTTCGTGATTATTCTTCTGCTAGAGAGGTCTTTCAATAGGACACCTTTATTTCTTTCATGCAGCTACTGTTCGAAAAACAATAGCCGCATTAATCCACTCACAGTAAGTACCTCGCGGTCACTCTGAAGTGGCTTCTTACAGCTTCGCGCATAACCAACTTACTTTTACCTACAGAAGTAACCTACAGAATTTCGCGCATCATAGTATCAAGATTTCTTTTCTTCCCATGGTTTGGATATGAAGGAACTCGTGTCTCGTGCTGATGATGTTGTCGCTCCATCTTGGTGACTGCTTACAATGTTGTTCTCAGAAGCCCAATAATTTATCTTCAGATATGATTTTTAAAAAAGTAACATATTTTCATTCTCCAAAAAGGAGTTTCACAATATTCAGTGATTTTTTCCCAATAATTTCTATTTGAGGTTTAATATCAATCAATCTTCCAGCGCACTTTTCATTCTTTTTTCCAAGTACTTTAGATATAATTGAAGAAAGAAAAAGAAGAAAAGTTGAAATCTTCCAGTTTCCTACTGAGAAACACTCATAATTATTTTTAGAAACAACTTCAAGAAAGCTTTCCAAAAGTAAAAAATAACCACATCTTCAAGCTCTCTACAGTAAATTCAATTGGTCCTTCTGATGACTCCAGCTTTACTTTATCCGGCTGGTAGCAACGTGCAAATATGGACTGATAAGTGATCTCAAAAGCCACTTCACCTTATGTATACAAGGTAAACTAAGCGTACCCACAGATCGGAGAACGTAATTTTTAGCGAATGAATTTGGATGTGGGAATTTTTTCTTTTTTCTATCATTCTTGCAAAAAGGGAAAAATAGTGTCTCCGGAAATTTTTGAAAAAATTGGAAAGTAAAAAATTCAAACTGTCTGAGATCTCTCTCTCTCCTTCTTTTCCTCCTTCTCTCTCTCTCTCTCTCTCTCTCTCTCTCTCTCTCTCTCTCTCTCTCTCTCTCTCCTTCTTTTCCTCTCTCTCTCTCTCTCTCTCTCTCTCTCTCTCTCTCTCTCTCTCTCCTTCTTTTCCTCTCTCTCTCTCTCTCTCTCTCTCTCTCTCTCTCTCTCTCTCTCTCTCTCTCTCTCTCTTCCTTCATTTTCGTCAGAAGATTAACCAACAACTTCGTCTGACGCAACATGATCGACAGTTTGTTGAACCTTATTGACCTGTTGACCGGCGCATCTTCTTCAATTTCATGTAATCCGACAGTAACCCGACCCTAGTTACTGTATAGCCAATTTCATTATTTGTTCACCACGCGAACAGCGGCTTGTTGATTGCGTAATTACTGTATTGTCAACAGTAAGTGGGGAAAGAGGGCTGAGATCAAAAATAGCTGGGTTTTAAAGTTTTGAATTTGGAAGATAGGTTCGGGCTTGTAGGGTATACTTTCTTCTAAAAATTTTATGCCATTTTTCAACCAAGTACAAATTCAAGTTAAAATTCTAATATTCAATCTTTGATTTTGACCTTCTTCATACAAGTCCTAACTTCGCACAAATTCTTCCAACCATTCTGAAACTTCACAATTTTTGGAAGGTTTTTCAACCCCGGCTTGCCTCAAAACTGTTGGGAACCTTCATCACTCTAGAAACGAAATACTGCTGATATGAAGTTCATAGGCGGCTGATATATCAACAGCGCATTTACGTCATAGGTCATAGATATCTACAGCCTATGAACTTCATAGAAAATCTATCATAAAATCTATCAAGAGCGTATGAACTTCATAAATCGCCATTAACAGCCTATAAACTTCACATCAAAGGTATTTTGTTCCTAGAGCAGTTTTAAATAATCACAGAGACAAAAGTTTGAAGTAGGATGTCTCGCCAAAAATCATAAAGGATATCGTACAGAGTATCTCAAAAGTTTCGTCTGGTCTGGATAAACTTTTGCAATTCAATGGCGAGTCGGTGATATCGTTACCACTTCTTGAAAAATTAAAGATTTTTTGGAGAAAAAGTTACAGTAGTTGAATGTTTGAAAAATGAAGGTACAAAAACAATGATTTTGCGTTGTTTCAATTCTTCTTCACCTTACTCTAGACGAAAACAGATAGAGCGCCAAACTTCATTTCGAACCTGGTACTCAACGTAAACTGGCGCATCGTACTGGGTTTGTCTACACATGATTGATGATATCCCTGAGTAATCAAAGGTGTGCAGTAGGTGCTTCCGCTCGTGGGTACAGCGCCTTCTTTTATCTTTGCAAATATTTTACCGCAAAAGATGGAAAGTTTATCTATTCGGAGTCATACCCGTTACACCCGTGTGTAGAGAAAGAGGGAAGTGGATACAAAATTGGTTAGGCTAGAATTGTTCTTATAGAGATTACTTCTTTATCGAATCATAGCCGGACGACTCCATTTGCGATCTGAAAATGATTTTTGTAGGAAAAAACAATGAAACCGCCTTTTTCAAATATCTGAAAGAAAGTAGTGAATAACTCTAAAAATGATTTAAAAACTTCGCTACGACATACGCTTCAAAAACGACCAGGAATATTATCGAGAAAAATACCCTAAAAACCGCAAATGAGAACCTGTAATGGCTTCACAAAACTGCTCAAAAAACTTTTCCTACTATTGAACTCGCTACGCTCAAGAAAATGATAGTAAGAAAAATCTTACGTCTGTGGTGAGTCAAAATCATTGGGTAGAAGTCCACACGTCGTCCTAACATGAGTCATCGTAGTGTCTTCTGGTGTAGGTGGAAGTTTTACCTGGAGCATTCTGGAATTGTTAAAAATCAAATTATGAGGTGAGTAGAGCTTACTGTAAGTTAGAAGCTGATGAGAACCTCCTCGGGTCATTTTTCAATATAGGCCTGGGCATGCGGACTTCTTCGGGTTGACTCTGACATGGGATAGGGATGGTGAATGTATGAGTAATTAGTTTACCTGTTTCCAAGGTGCTGGTGGGAGGCCGACAGCTCTTGGGTCAAAACCTTTACCCATCTTGACAATTTTAGCATCCAGCTTGTCGTCTTCCAGTTGCTGAACGTATTATTCAAAACAAAAATTTAAACATCTAGAAGACTCTATTTGGAGGTCTCAAACGTCTTAGGTTCTATCAGCAAGAGTCGAATCAGAATTACAGTGTAATGTGCCTCTTTGTAAGAGAAACTTTGTGAGGGGTCTTTGTAATTTTTTTATTTGTGTAGAACTATGAGATCATACAGAATGACGAAGTGATTGGATATCATGATCTTCTTCACAGAATCAGAAAACATCGATCAACATCACTTCTGGCTATGGTTATAACTTTCAGCGTAGTAGTGCATTTAGGCTTGGGAATTTTCTTTTCTTTTTAGTTCTTTCGACGGTTAGGTTGAATTTGATGTATTTTCAAAGGTTTTGATAAGATCCAAATGACTCTTCATCTCGCAAAAGAGGGGACTATCCCGGTTCCGAACAAGTAATTCGTGGAAACAAACCTTAAACAACGACTGCGAAGAGAATTTGTGGAAAGAAGGAGGTGACGAGGCGTCGTCTGAGACGTCGAATTTCAAGTCACAGAAGGCTTGTGAAAATAGAGACTCGTCATCCGGCATGAGCATGGAGTTCGTGTAGACTGTTGAGAAGGAAGACATGGAATCTGGAAACATTAGGGTTGGTAGATTGTTCTGGAGCGGAGCAAAACACTTTTTTAGAAAGGAAAAAATGAAAGCCGAACGCAAAATCTTCTTTGTTTCTGTTCAACTCTATGCAGTTCTTTTTAAAAATGCATTGTTATTCAAGCTTTTTTCTCAAGATTAGAAAAAAACTAAAATTCTCACCAATCTGCTTTCTTCTAAACTTTCTGCTCATTTTCCTGCTCGGGGGCTCCGGCTCGAAATCGGTTTGGCATGACACGGTTTCCATTCTTTTCTGGTCCGAGTCAATGACGAGTTTGTTGAGTTTTTCCGACTGGACGAACTTCGAGAAGATCATTCCTCTGAACGTCCCGTATGAAGTTTCAAACGTTAGCTCACCTGAAATCATTGTTCGCTCCTGGTTTTATCTTCTCCAGAGTTCTGATAGTATCGAAAAGGTTCCTATTCGGCTTGAAGTGATACTTTCCAAAGTGCTGATGTTTGCGTGCGGTTCTGTTGGAGTCTGTAAAGTTCATAATTATTGTTAGCCGCTCTCTCTCTCTCTCTCTCTCTCTCTCTCTCTCTCTCTCTCTCTTTCTCTCTCTGTCTGTCTCTCTTTCTGTCTCTCTCTCTCTCTCTCTCTCTCTCTCTCTCTCTCTCTCTCTCTCTCACTCTAACTCACTCACTCACTCACTCACTCTTTCACTCTCCCTCTTTTTCTCCTACCCCTTCTCTCTCTCTCCCGTCTCTCTCTTTTTCTCCTACCCCTTCTCTCTCTCTCTCTCTCTCTCTCTCTCTCTCTCTCTCACACACATTTTAAATTATATAAAAAAAACTTATGGGTCAGCCCTCAATTTTTATGGAGGTTAGCCACAACCACAACACAGAAAAACTGATTCTTTTTTCAGAAAAAAAGTTGTGAAAACACAAAAGTTAATTGCAGCTGTTGTGAGCGAAAAATTAATCATGTGAGAAAAAATTATTCTGACGTGAAGACTATCATTTCTGTCTCATTCAACCGTGGTAGATGTGCACACTAGAAATGAAAATGCCTCATTGAGAGTTTCAAACGATTCTACAGTAATGGTCAGGAGTAGTCGCTTCAAGCTGGAGACAGAAATGGGATAAAATAAACCGTTTTGAGAACCTGTGAAAAACTGTTCCGTGCAGAATAGGATAGCGATGATGTTGATGATATTTCTTTTCACTTTCGAGATGACTTCTGTACTAGTATGATCACTTATTTGACTTTCCAATAAATATTTGAGAATTTAACCAGTCATTTTCCCGAATTTAGAACGAGTTTTTTCGAACACCTACCACCACTGATTTTACTCAATCGACTTGTTCTTCTCGACTTGTTGAGTTCATCTACAGCGAGCTCTTGGGCCTGAAACATAATTTCACTACTCGATCAAACACTTCTGTACCGGATGTGGCAGTAATTCCTGACATGAGTCTTCTTTCTCCTCTTCTTCTGAATCTGAATCAGATGCCTGGCCTGTTCCGAGTCTTGATGCAATCAGATTGTTTGCGATTCTGAATGATCGTTGAAAACATGAAGGCAAGGGTAAAACCTTCCGGCCATCCAGCTTTTAGCCATCGAAAACATTCCGGTGTCCTGAGTTACTCGCTTCATGGGGAGCGTTAGGAGATTTCCTGGAGAAAGTATGTTTGTAGTTTGATCAGGACTTCCAGTTTTTTTCTGATTACTTTTAAAAGCTCCAGATGTACTCGAAACTTGAGTTAACAGATAGATAATGAACAAAAGTATTCATGGAATGAATCATCACGATGTGTCATCATGGTTATAGGCCCATTTTCCATCAAATAGAAAAGCTGCTAATTGGATCCAATCTGACCGAACTGGATCCAATCTGACCGAACTGGATCCAATCTGATAAAATATTTCAAATAACTATAATGCCCCGGAGAATTATTTTCTCGCCGAACCCGAATAACACGATTAATCTTCGGTCGGCAAGAGTATTTTGAAATATATTTCATTCCGATTGTGCACAACTCTGGATCCAATCTGATTTTTTCTAGATCCAGCCCGATTTTTTCTGGATCCAATCAGAGTTGACTTCTCTGAGTTACAAAAATTGCTGACTGACTGAACTCCTGTATCCAACTTTCGAGAATTCTCACTATTAGAAACGTTACCTGTCATCTTGAATTCTAACGGCATCGCTTCCTCGTTCAGATTCTCATCATTCACAACCTCTTCAGCCATTTTCTCAATCTCTTCAATATACTCATCAAGAAGTCGATCCAACATTCTTTCAATCGCAGCCTGAAAGTCACATTTTTCCTCTCGAAAAGTTCCCCTTGGAAACAAATGAGATCATTAACGAGCGAGATAAATGAGTTTGAAAGCTCGTTTTGTTTGATTTATTGGCGACCTTCTCCTCATCATACATCAGTGCTGCAGGTTTTCTTGCTTTTTCTGTTTTCAACTTTTAAGTACAGTAGTTATAATTCCGAGCAGGATTACGGTATTGAAACTGAACCTAGTTTTTACTGACGTCACTTGGTAGTGGAAGGGCAAGTTTTGAGACTAATCCGAATAAAACTAAATAAATCTTCTGAAGAGGGGACTGTTCCGGGTCCAATCACTTTTCATTTTCTACTTATGAGATTCTCAGATTTCGCATCTATTCAACTTACTCCAAAATTTTGGGTGATCATCGGACCGTAAATGGTCGACTGTCGTCCTGGACATCTGTCGCCCAACCGCAGTCCAATGCCAGTCTATTTGCAGTCTATCTACCGCCCGTTGGGATGTTTTCAACAGTTGCGAACACGGGTCTTTCAGGAAATACAGTTACTATACTACAGTAGAACTTTTATTTGTCTGTGATTCAGTAAGAAACGCTTGTTTGAATGTATAGACGATTTGAATTCAGGATTTTATATAACTGTGAAACACGAAAAAAATTGGGAAAAATTTACATTGTTATAATGCTCAAATCATCTCCAGTATGGACTATGAACGCTGGGTCACAAAATTGGAGAACATCGTCCCTCACCTAAAACAGTGTGATTTAGCCAGTGAGCCAACATCATGCTACAGAAGGGTTAACTTTGAGTCATATTTTTTGCTGTGCAGATTTTTTCAGGTATAAAATTGGGCTGAAATACACGTATGGAAGGTTATAGGGCACATAGCTTCCTCTACCTGTAAGAAAGTCTGGCCTCCGTAAATCGGGTACTTAGTACCGTAGCAGTTTCGCCTTGAAATACAAGAACGGTTTACGTAATGAGCCTTTAGTTTCAATGAACTGAAAGTAAGAATAATAGTAAATCCACAAAGATCTACTGTTCGTTGTGAGAGACCCGACCCTAGAGTAGGCCTACCGTACTCATTCTGCAAAATTGAGATTAGAGCGCGTTTGAAAACGGCCATGCTTCTAGCGATATATGTGTAGGGACAAGTATGTTTCGAAATTTCTGTATCAAACTTTTCCTAGGTCTGAAGAAGGAGATCCTGGGGATCTCTTTCACAATCTGCCTTTTTCCATGTTGCAAAACCTAGGTCACAAAATTGGTAAACATCGGTCCCCTAACCCTCCCCCCTCTCTAATTATCATCTCAACCAACAGTGACACCAGTGTCCCCCATCGTGTTCAGTGTAACTTTTTATGTGGTTCTCTTTTCTCTCGAACAGGTGTTTTCACACCGTCATCGACGCAAGGAATGGCTCTTTGGAGCCGACCAAGAAGAACGTTTTGATGGTATTTTGGATTGAAATCTGTGAAAAGCAACTGCAAAAAATCTGTGAAAAGCATCAACATTGAAAAGACAAAAAGCAAAAAAGTGAGGAAGGGAGCGAACTTTCCAGGGGGATTGCCAAAAGATCTTTGATGTGGTTTCTAGACACATATCTAGCAAGAAGTCTGACCAATTTCAAACGCGCGCCAGTCGCATTTTTGTAAAATGAGTACGGTAGGAGTCGGGACTCTCACAAAGAACAGCTAGACCTTTGTGAATTTAAGTTATTATTCTTACTTTCAGTCCATTGAAATTAAAGGCGCATTACTTAAATCGTTCTCCATAATTAAAACGTTGGATATTTGTCGACATTTTATCGGTGATTTGCAAAAATCCGACACTTTGTCTACTATTTGGGCCAACTTGCATGCGAGGGGCCTGAAATCGACGTTTTCAACGCATTTTCCCGACGCAACGCGAGTCGTTCTGGAATACCTCCGCATCTTTCTCTCTGTCTCTTACTCTCTCATCGAAACGACACGCCAGCTGACACTCGTTTTTCTTTTTTTTTTTCATTCTGTCATCGTTCTCTCTACTTGTTTGGGTCTTTGATTTCATTTGTTTTAGTCTGTATAATCAAGAAAATAATTTTTTGAAGTGAATTGTTTCATTTAGATTTAGTAAAATCCTTAGAATCTTCGTTTTTTCAAACAAAGAATTTAGGCCAAGTTTGAGAGTTTATATTTCAGAATTTTTGATTTGTTAAACACGTCTATTTCACTATTTTGTAGCTCATGTCAAAATATCAAAGAGAACAGCATCCCCCACCTTGTAGCATCCCCCACCTTTGTTCCGACTTCTTACAGTTGTAATTTTCAGAAACGTCGCAGACCTGGTCAACCCGATAATGGGACCACTGTGACATACGAAGGAGTACGGTGGAAATGTGAAGCCGTTTAGATGGAAAAGCTGCCGAGAGAACTCACTTGGTTGAACAGGTATTTTTTGCTTTCTTCAAAATTTATATGGGAAATTGCTCGAAAATTTTGAAAACTGCGCCTCATCTGATGAATTTTCATTATTCTACCACAAAATTTTATATTAAGATGATGGATCACACAAGAAGAGAGTTCGGCTTTTTCCACAAGCTGTACAGGGAGATCGAGAGGCATATCGTTCATAGGTGATTTTTTCTGTTAATAGTTTATTATCACTCTCACGAGCCAAGAATATCAAAATCAATTTCAACCTAAGATTACGCAGATTTACCCGCCTTTCAGACATTATTACACTGCGCTGACATTGTTGGAGAATACGAAGCGAGTTTCTGATTGCTTGAAGAATCAGCAACGTAATGGTGAGTATTCTATTTGATGAAGCTAGTGATAATATCAAAACTCCGAAAAAGAAAGAGAGTGAGCGAGAGAGAGAGAGGGAGACTGTGTGTGAGAGTTAAAGATGGAGGAAGAGAGGGAGAGAGAAAGAAAGAGAAAAAAAAAGAGAGAGAGTTGGTATAATTATCAGTTTTTCTCTTTTTCAGCTTTCCTGTACCAACTTGTCGGCCGTCTCGCAACCCAATTAGTGAAGAACAATGAACCAGCGCATGTTATCAGAGATGTATCTGGAACGGGAGCATCTAGCATTACCCCTATTGACTTCGTGAGTTTTTATTTGATTCTGCAAGCGTTTTATCGAAACTGTTTTTGCTTTATTCTCGGTATAATTTGCTTAATTCGTACAGTGAAAAAGTAAAAAAGAGCCGAAGTTCATCAATCCATCGTCGTTTTCAGAATCGATCGCACTATTCAGACACCTTTGAAGTACCAAAACTCTCAATCCGTCAACCTCTGAAGGTCTCATATGAGAAGTTGAAAGAGTGTGTTCACCAAAGAGTAAGTCCTTATCCTCTATGTAAATTTATTTTTTGTCTTTCTCTCTATCTCTCTCTCTTTTCTCCGTGCATTTTTGCTGTTGTTCATGTATCTTATTGTCTATTGAATAAATGTGATTGGAATAATTCTTATTGATTGGGGGCGTGGCCGAAAACGTCGTGTGAGCGCAACGAACCCCTGGCCGGTGGATGAAAGATTGTCGATGTTTTCGCGACGTTTTCAACGCGCTATAGTAGCACGACACGAGACGCTATGAAATGTCGACAAATATCCAACGTTTTAGTTATGGAGTTCTTGTATTTCAAGGCGAAACTGCTACGGTACTAAGTAACCGATTTACGGAGGTCAGACTTTTTTACAGGTAGAGGAAGCTATGTGCTAGAGCATCTTGATCTGATAGATATTCTGGAGGTTTGAACGGCTCTTCTTGGATTCTATTATCAGAGCAAAATGTTTTGCGCAGAAGCTACATACTACTCTTCGTATGACTAGAATCATGTTTTACGAAAAGGCTCAAAATGGTATTGGGCCTGTAACTCGCTTCAATTCTATTTTCATTCAGAAAAATTCCATAGGTGCACTTTTGACACCTTGAATATTTTTACAACTTTTTTCGTTAACGTATACCAATAATTGTCAGCATTTCTTCAAAACTGACTAAAACGCTTTGTTATTAGGTTCAAGATGTTCAGCTTGATGAGAGCTACATTTTATCCGTGAGACTTATGCTCTATTGCCACTCTGAACTACCCTAATTCCTCTTTAAAAATTTACAAAATAGGAAAATTGATATTTTTCAAAGTGACAATAGAAAATAGGTCTCACGGGATAGAATGTAGCTCTCATGGAGCTGAAAAATTGATGTTTTACTCAGCGTTCATTGAAACTATTATAAAGTTCTTGACTTTGAGAAATAGTCAACTAACACTCTTCTGAATAGGATCAGAGCTATTTTCATTCACGATTACTATCAACACAATTTTCAACATGACAATTCAATTGTTCATTCTCTGAAACGTACCTGAATGAGGCTGAAGCACATGGACAGCAGGGCCAGTCCAACGAGGATCAGCACGAAGTTGTACAACATCATTTCTGGTTTTGAAAACACTATGTCTCCAAGGCCAACGGTACTGAAATTTCGGCGTAACTCACTGGTTTTTTTTTCCGTTTTTTCACAAAGTGGTCAAAATTGTTGAAAATTGATTTTAAAAAATGTCAAAATCAGTCAGAATTTTCATTTTGTGTGAAAATAATAAAACTACCTTGAGAAATTTCGAATTCAGTTTCTCTTACCAAAAAAGTCGAATTAAAAAAAAATGTTGAAAATAACTTTTTGAACAAAAAATAGTCAAAAAATGTCAAAATTTACTTTTTGTACGAAAATAATTAAAATTCTGGAAAAATTTCGAAATCAATTTTTTTCTACAAAAAAGTGTCAAAAGTTCAAAAACTGGTGAAAATTACAAAGATTCGATGAAAAAAGTGAGATTCTCCTTACAAAAAAAGTCAAATTTAACAATAGCAACATGAATTCACACTTGTGTTAGAAAATATGCATTTTCTTCAACGCCCCCAAGACTCGAATAACTCAAATCACTTGTCAGCACTTTTGGTTTTTTGCTCGGTCCCAATAGACCTGAGTTCTCAATGATGATGGATTGCTGGTTTCTATTTTACAAAGCCCGAAGTAAGTGCACCTGATTGACACGATGAAAAAGTAGACGGAAGTGAAGAACCCCCATTGTGTTTCCCAAGTGCAGAATAGTGCCGCAGAGAATAGAATCCATAGAATCAGAATCGCCACGGCAATGGAAATGGGAAAGTCGTCGCGTTTCTAGAATCTTGAAAAGTTAGACGATGGAAAACCTAGACCATGCCTTTTTCTCAACAACCTCGTTTCCGTTTGTATCAAGTCCCTTCTCGATTTCCATCTCCTGCTCACAAGCTTTCCCATCCGCTTTGTAGGCGTTCTGTAAAAGTTAGGTCAGGATTTCTGACTTCCTAGTCCATCACCAAAATGTTTTACAAAAAGATCATGGATCACCTTGATCGGTAATGAAAGTCTTCTTATAGGCGCAGCCTGTGCAATTTTCCGTTTCGATGTTCGAAGCCTTTTGTAGAGTTTCCTAAGCGACCGTGAGAGGATATTTCCCATATCCTGAAAAACCATCGTTACGGAATTCAAGAAAAAACTCCAAACCTTCAAAACAATCAGAAAAACGGGGATACCGAATAAAATGTAGAAAACTGTCGCCACTCGTCCCCCTGTAGTCCGGGCCGTCGGAACGCCGTAGCCTAAAAGTTCGAATTAGCTGGTCTAGGAGAGCAAAAAACACTTTAATTGTGTTCAGGGGTTCGTTAACTTTTGAACGCTTGGGAATTTGAATCTGAAAAAGAGGTCAATGAACTTTTGAATGGAAACAACCTTTTTCAGAATCTTACATAATTATTTTGAACTGAAATGAACTTTTTTCTTCAAAAATTGCATAAAAATGAATAATATTGACTTTTGCTAAAAAAAAATTCAATTTTACCAATTGTAGTATAAAGCTGCCCAGCATAAAACATCGCTCCAATCCAAGTCCACGGGGTTTCATCTGTTCTCTCCTCTAGTATATCTATCAAATTCAGATGATCCAGGAACCACATCAAGGCTTCCTTGGCAAGTCCTTCCTGAAAGTTCAGTCCCTCCCTAACTTTTTTGCATTTTCTGTTTGCAATGTTGTGGTGCCAAGTGGGCCGTTAGAGTGTAAAAATCTACTATGAAAGAGTGTTTCACATGCTGAGGAGTTCGCACTCGGATTAATCTTTGGGCTGTTTTGAGCTAGCTTAGTTAGTGATCGTAGGCCCAAACAATGTAAAATAGGTATTTAGAAAAACACGGACACCGGCAGACCACCTCTTTTTTAAGGCTTAGGTAAGGTTGGGTCCCCAATTTTTTGTGGATCTTAATCAGCACTATTTTTAGTCTTAGCTTATGTTCGAACAGGTGGTCCCAACCTTACCTAAACCTAGAAAAAAAGGTGGTCTGCCAGTGTCCGTTTTTTCCTCAATGCCTGTAAAATATGATTGGTATCGACTTTTTGTCCAAAATTAAATCATGAATTAATTTTTCCCATGTGCATGTGAAGGCTTTTCAATTTTTCTGGATTTTTTCCACCAGATTTTTTCAATTTTTAAATAGACGATAATCAAGTGATCGGACCTGCGAAAGTCCCCCATTTTCAAAGTATTTCTTTTTTTGCGCTGGGAGTAGTCATAAAATTCAATTGCTGATTGGAGAACGGTTTGGTTTGAAATAAAAAAAAAATGTGGTTCACACTTTCGACAAACTCTCATAAAGAAAATAATTTTTGGTTCATATTCGTCACCGAAACTCAAAAAATAAACAATTTAGTGTTTCGGCTTTGAGTCTAGATTAAAATTGATAAGTCACTCAAAATAAAAGATAAACTTTGGCCGTAACCCTAACGCAGTGCACTTACATAGCAGAACCCCCAGCGCGCTACAACAAAGTCAGCTTTGATTTATGCTTTTTTCGTTACATATTCTTCAGAATGATGGATTTCTGAGCCCGAGGAAATAATTTCCGCGTCAACAAAAAAGCAAAGAAATGAGAACCTGAAGACGGGTGTGCTCTCTAGTGAATGGATCCATGCATTTGATCTCTAGGACTCGGCTTATCACCTGAAAACTGGGGTAAATTAGTGTGCGACTTGGGGAGGTTCTCTTTTCCTGGGATTTGCTATGTTTCAACTTAATAGACCCGTTTTTCGCAATTAAAGACGCAAGGATAATGCAAAACCGAATTCACCAAATTAAATTCAGATGGATAGAGTTTATTACCACCTTCTCCTTCAGATCGCCTGTTTCTCCGAAAGATTAAGTCAAAATCATCTTTTTTTGACAACAAGATTAGTTTTATCTTGAATTTCGTAAATTTTACAACCATAGACGGAACCTCACATAACTCGGTAATTACCCTAACCCGTGAGGCGAGAGACCACAGACGACTACGGACGTGTTTTGAATTTTGAAGTGGGAGAAGGCAGTGAGAGAAGGTGTACTTTCGCTAGACGCAGACATTAGCGGCAAGAGGGTGCGTTAAAGAAAGAGGGTGCAGAGTCTCCACTACGTCCCGGTACGTAAGGAGTTGTGTCCTGCACAAAAATTAAAAACAAACCTGTTTCAATGCATAATCTGTGCGATTCTTATAATCTTCCCTGTACTTCATATCAGGTCCCTGCTCAAAGAATCGAAACATGAATGCTCCGAATATGGTGTACAAACAGAGACACAAGAAGGGCATCCAAGAGCCCATGTGAGTGGCTTGATAGACCCATTTGAGCCAGTTGAATATTCGAAACATTGTGCTGAAAGAAGGGTAGTTAAGACAGGTGAAATGTCCTGGAAAGTGTACTGTTTGAATCGTCACATGAGATACACTTTTTTTCAATAAAACGTCTACTAAAAAGTTATAGCCAGAAACACCAAGGTGTGTTTCAATGAAACGTCCGAATTCTCAAAAATCGTCTGGTTCTTTGAAAAGTCTTCTGTTGTTTTTTCTAGTCAACCACCAATGATATATATTTTATAGTACAAACAAAAAATATAACTACGTCTAATTGAAGTGTACTGTTTGAATCGTCATATGAGACATCAACTAGTTGAAGGCTCTGCGAAGCAACAAATCGCTTGGCTGTACTGACAGAAGTTGTTACTTTTCACCACGCTTACTACACTTCATAATCATTTTGTCTCCATTTTGTGGCCAATCGGTAAACCCTACGACACGGCGACCATTTGACGACAGTGGATGGCTACTTAACGGCGACAAAAAGATTATGGAGATGAGTAAGTTCCCCAGAAATCATATCTATCTCTCAGAGTGAGAACAGAGATTGTTCATGATTCTGGAAAACATGCGATAAAAGGAAGAAAAAATATCTGGCAAAAGCTTGGAAAGATGAAACAAAGAAACGACAATCACAAGACCTTGCCACTAGCCAAATCTGAAGTGTGTTCGCTCAAAATGGACCAATCAAATTTTTGGTGCGAAATTCCAAGAAAAATGGAATTTCACAAATTTCACAACAAGAAGTAGGAACAACTAAGAATTCAGAGAAAGAATTCTGACGCTCTAGCCCAAAAATCCGACGATTCTGCCTAATATTCACTGTTGAAAACGCAGGTCTTGTCTATCCGCAACCTGCATCCAACAGGAACTTACTTTTTATTATGAGTTCAGGTAAGGTTGGGAAAACAACTTTTATGGAGGAAAGAAGAAAAGAATTTTTAAAGCAAATTTTATAAAGTTCATGTGAAAAAAAAACAAACTTTATGGAGTTCATGCGCTCTTGATAGATATCTATGAAGTTCAAAGGCTGTAGATGTCTATGACCTATGACGTAAATGCGCTGTTGATATACATATCAACCGCCTATGAACTTCATATCAGCGGTATTTCGTTTCTAGAGAATCTGGAGCGTGTGCGCTAAAATCGTACCAGAATTCGAAGAATAACGGAAATTTACAAATTGTACAACAAGAGCATCAACAAGAAAGTAGGAAACACATAATATTCACGAGGAGGCTGCCAACCCAATCTGAAGTGTGTGTGAACGTGGTGTGGGTTGAACTTTCGCCTTTCCGCCTGGGACCCAATCCGGGATACCAGTGGGCCATGGGTGGGTCGTAAAATGAGCCTCTTTCTCTAGGTGTTCGAGATCGGATCTTTTGGCAGAAATTTGATCGTTTATTAAATTCACCTCGCACACAGGGGAGGGCATACGCACACCTTTATAACCGGCTGTCAAAATTGATGGGCCGATTTGTGTTCTTCTGTCTCTTTTATTATCGGAAATGTGGAAAAGATAGGATAAATGAGCGAGAGAGAGAGAGAGATAGTGAACTTGAAATTGAAGTAGTACCTCATTGAAAGTTCAGATACTGAAAGAGCTAAAAACGGTGAAATTATGAGAATTTAGATTATAATAATTTTACATGGTGAGAGAAATATAAAATTCACATTTTCAAGCATATTTTTATTTTTGACCTTCTCAAAAATTCACAAAATCTACACTTGACTCGAGTTAGAAGAGTACTTGAAACTTCAATGATCGCATCCAAAGTTGATGAAAGTAGTTTTATACAGTACCCAGAAGACATAACATACCTCATTTTCTTTTCTTTTTGTGGAAACCACATCTCGGCGACTGGTTGACTGGGGATGTGTTAGGAAAGAGACAAAGTTTGCGGTCTGTGCTAGTTCAATTTTCTCTGACTAGGCCAAGTTTCGCACACACCACGTTTAATTGGCTTATGATTCCTCGTAGTGGCTCAGAGGCCAGCTCTAGTCTAGTCCGAGTAGTCTCTACAGGTTTTCTGCGGAATTTAATTCTTGTAAACGTTTCTAGAACACAAGATACTTTATGTAAAGATATTTAAACAGACTAGAATCTTCAGGCTAAGTCGCCGAGTTTCTAGAATCTTGAGAAATTTCAGAACAAAAGTTGTTGAAAACACTGAGCTACAACTTTTTTTGGGTATTACATCTAGATTGGTTGACTGGTTCCATAGTTATACCCTTTTAACTGGTAAAAATAAGTCGTATACTTTCTCGGTATTTTTTTAAATGT
>OZ022250.1:14738097-14863097 GCA_963978915.1 Caenorhabditis parvicauda | reverse complement strand
ATTGTCTAAATTCTCTGCTAATTCGAAAAACAGGTATATTTTTACTACTATCATAAGCTTTGAATCGAAAAATATATATTGTGAAAATCTGATATTTTATCTGTTTAGAAAAAAAGAAAGAAACTGTTTTTTTCTGGAACTTCATGAGAATAAGCAATCATTTGAGGTTGAGTTTCGAAAAAAATTAGATTCTTTGGAATAAAAAATAAATACTACCTGAATTCCCAAAGTTGCAAGAGCTCCACGTATAATTCCACAAGGAAGAGCCAGAAAATGTAAGGACTGTTTCACGAATTGAGGACCTTCTGGGAACGACTTCAATGTTGTGAACTTGTTGTCTTGAACCACATAAACACCCTGAAAATTGGAAAAAGTTTTTAATAGTTTTTCTCTTTTTTTCAAATCTTTTATTGATAAATCTTCTCGAATTTGCAGTAATTGAGCAGCATAGCCACACTAGGAACAAATAGTCAAAATTACCTGGTGATTTGTCCGAAGATTATCGCCGCGTAGCGCGACGCGGAAGGCCCAAAAAATTCAAACAAAAATTCTATTGGAAGAGTTTTCGGAGATGAACAGAAAGAGTTCTTGATGTTTGAGGCATTTTAACGTTTACCTAAGTTATGGTCGTTCAAAAAGTGACCCCGTGGACACAAACTTTTGGCAGTACTGAAAAATTTTTGTACTGCGACCTCAAATTTTTTTTTCGTTTAATTTGTTTATTTATTTGAATTTGCAGTAATTGAGCAGCATAGCCACACTAGGAACAAATAGTCAAAATTACCTGGTGATTTGTCCGAAGATTATCGACTTGCTTACCGAAAACAGCAGACCAGAATTCTTTGCAGATGAATTTCACGACCTGGAATGGATTATACACTTCTGGTCAGGAATTTAAAATACCTCCAACTCAGTCGTCAGCTTGGTTGTCTCCTTTGAAACTTTCTCTGCAATAACCTGACCCACACGGAAGCCGATTGATTCCAGTTGAGTTTCACTACTGGCCTCCAAGAATAAAATATTTTTGAAGAATATAATAAAACAACTCACATGAAGAAAAGCCTTCTCAATCAAAGTTTCATACGGCTCGGTATTCTTCGAAGCGTCAGTGATCTGAAAACTACGTGATTTCTTATTTTAATTTTTGATTTTTGGAAACCTGTTCCAGCTCATTCTTCGCAGCAGTTCGTTGCTTTTCCGATTCCAAGGCTATCCTCACAATTTCCGTGTGTAGAATGTCAAACGGAAACGACATATTTACCTAAAGGGGGTGAATCACACTTTTATATGAGGAACGGAGAAATGAAAAAATGAAAAATAAAGACTAATGTAGCGATTTTGGCTAGTTCTCAATTTTCACCATGTAAATCTCCTAATCTCGATCTGCAATCTGCAGCCAACAGTAATTCTCTTTTATTATAAGCTTAGGTAAGGAAAACAAGTTTTGTTGAGAATGTAACGAATTATTCATCTAACTCATGAATCTTTTTGCAATCGCGTGTATGCAAACACATGCACTAATTGCGCTTTTTGTCGTAATTTTATTTTATTAATACTCGGGAAAAAAATCATTCAAAAGTCACTAAAAAGTCACTTGGTAGAAGTGGCCTCGGTCATCGTGAAAACGCGAATGGTTCACAGGTGAGTCATTAGTGCGAAAAAGGTGAGAAAAGGGTGAATTTTAGCGAATGCGCTCTTTTGATAATTTTTTGAATTATTTTTTTTCATTTCATTTTTCTTTTCACATATATCGCTAGAAGCATGGCCGTTTTCAAACGCGCTCTAATCTCAAGCAGAATGAGTACGGTAACTCTCACAACGAACAGTTAGATCTTTGTGGATTTACATTATTATTCTTACTTTCAGTTCATTGAAATTGAAGGCGCATTACATAAATCGTTCTTGTATTTCGAGGCGAATTTAAATTCCCGATTTACGGAGGCCAGATTTTTTAACAGGTAGAGGAAGCTATGTGCTTTTCTCTGATTAATTCCCTCTTCTAGTCTATTTCTTTACGATATCTCTATTCAGGATGTATCTATCGTCATTATCATCTTCGCGTTCACCTCCTGAAGGATGAAGTTGTTGTGTGGAATGTTCTGTTCTCTCTTTTCAATCTGTAAGTTCTGAAACGAGCCCTTTTGGCTGTATTGCTTCATATCTCACTTTTACAAAGATCAACAGTAATTTTTATTCTATCATAATTTAGAAATTAAATAAATTGGAAAAGACGAGACGATTTTGACTAGTTTTTCTCACTATAAAATTCTTGAGTCACCCGGATTTTCAAGGCTCAGATCTTCACAAAAACTGTTTTCCCAACCTAACCGAAGCTTATTATAAAAGGTAAATAACTATCGACTGCAGATTGCACATCGGGATTAGGAGATTTACATGGTGAACATTGAGAAAAACTAGCCAAAATCGCTTTATCACATTGGAAATAGTTCATCTCAAAACGAAGAGTGTTTACTTGAAGATGCAAAATTATAATTACTGGATGAAACGGACATGTTTGAATATCAAAAAATGAGAGAGAATTTGACGCACAGCAGCGCGCTCTGTGAGATTGACTGATCTGTGAACTAGCTGAGAAAAGTCAGTGAGCCCTTTCTATAAGATAAGAATATAGAGAATCGGAATTTTCTGCAAGGGAAGATGAAACTTCATGAAGCATAAAACTTCACAGCTTATATGATAGTGAATCGCTAGGGCAACCGTGCTTCCAATTGAGCGGGAATATAAGTAAATGGTAAATCATGTTTTCTTTTATCATAAAGGTAGTTTTAAGGAGAACTGCAGTGCATTGTGTCACTACTGTAATCGGCGACATCACATCTGAAGAAATGGATTGTTTGACACCCGCAATCGAACTTGTATTTTTTATTATGTTCATTATTTAACAATACTTTCTTAACCTACACGTGTATGTGAAGATGCAGAAATTGGTTGAAAATTTATGAATAAAGATGAATTTATGAGAAACTGTGTATGTGCTTTTACTCGAATACTGGTTGAAGGTAGGTGATAAATGTTCATCATCATCCATCTGCTTTCGACGAGGATTTGGACCGAACAGTAGCTCACTCTGTAATTTATCATCGAAAAAGAAAAAAGGACGCGATCATCGTTAATTTTAAATTGGTAGTACGGATGGCATAACTTGCTGTTCTTTCTCTCTGAATGAAGACAGTTAAGAACGTGTTGGTCGAGTATACTACGTAGTTTACTTGTAGAATGCTTAGAAAAGTTTGTCAGAACATCTTCTCAGTTGAGTCATTAAAACCCACTCTGGGAATTGAAAATCGACAACGTCCAGATAAATCCATGTCATGGCATGCCAGATTTGGCGATTCGTGTGAAATCGGGAAATCTAGTTTTTCCAGGTATGCCAAGTTAATCCTGGTAAATTCATGTTCAAATAGATAAAATTCTGGCCAGGTGTGGTAAATCCAGGCCAATTAGTTAAAATTCTGGTAAATCCAGGTATTTGTCGACTTAAATGGGTCTAATTTTGTCGATATTCACCTGGATTTTGTCGATTTCCAATTTCCTGAGCAGGTGAACTAAAAAAAATTGAACAGTATTTAGTTTACAACAATTATTCGAAAGCTTACAGATTTACAGATTGAAAAGGGAGAACAGAACATTCCACACAGCAACTTCATCCTTCAGGAGGTGAACGCGAAGATGATAATGACGATAGATACATCCTGAATAGAGATATCGTAAAGAAATAGACTAGAAGAGGGAATTAATCAGAGAAAAGAAAAATGAAATGAAAAAAAATAATTCAAAAAATTATCAAAAGAGCGCATTCGCTAAAATTCACCCTTTTCTCACCTTTTTCGCACTAATGATTCACCGGCACATAGCTTCCTCTATCTGTTAAAAAATCTGGCCTCCGTAAATCGGGAACTTAAATTCGCGTCGAAATACAAGAACGATTCAAGTAATGCGCCTTTAATTTCAATGGACTGAAAGTAAGAATAATAATGTAAATCCACAAAGATCTAACTGTTCGTTGTGAGAGTTACCGTACTCATTCTGCAAATTCTGCAAAATTGAGATTAGAGCGCGTTTGAAAACGGCCATGCTTCTAGCGATATATGTGGCACCGGTGAAACATTCGCGTTTTCACGATGACCGAGGCCACTTCTACCAAGTGACTTTTTAGTGACTTTTGAATGATTTTTTTTCCCGAGTAATTTCATTCTTCCTGTTGTTCTTTTTCTGTCCCATTCAACTGATTAATTCTATTGGTTAGAATTTTTGTCCGATTCGTTACAGTTAAAAGAAGATGACAACTGTGAAAATAAGGAAAAGCTCTCTGATGGATACTGCGTGAGAGTTTTAAAATTGTACATGCGCGCAACGAAGCTCAGCCTTTTTTCTGTAATGATGTCGTTTGAACTTTAGTCGATTTTTAGCTTTAAAAACTTTTAAGACGCCGTGCTACGAAGACGGGAGTGAGGAATTTGACACATCATAAAATGGTTAATTTCACAGTGTACTTGGGTATCCAAGAGTTGGTTCTTCACAAAAGTTGTTCTCCCAACCAAACCTAAGCTTATTATAAAAAGAAATCACCGTTGGCTGCAGATTGCAGACTGAGAATAATACACGGCGTCATGAACGCGCGATTTTACAATTTATCAAATTCCTCACTCCCGTCTTTCTATAGAAATAAGACTCTGTATAAAAAGCATGTTGTAGGGAACGGACGTGCCCGGTTGATGGATGCTCGCAATTGTGGTATAGGGACCGATTGTCGAATTTTTACCGCCATTTGCGGGCCAATCACAAAATGGACCAGGACAAGATCAACGAGGTTAAAAAAGAAATCGGTGTGAAAAGCAGACGGAATGAAAGAACGATAGACGAGGAGAAAAGTGGGTAATATTTTCCATACGGTAGCTGCTATAAATTTCAATTTTAGGAAAGAGAATGAAGCGGAAGTAAAAAGAGTAACAAATTTCCAGGACAAGATAAACGAGGTGAATAAAACAATCGGTGTCAGAGTTGCAGAATGAAGAAAATAAAACATAAAGACAAGTCCGTGGGAGACGCCATAATCTGCCGACCCTCACGCCTGTGTCATGAACTATTCTCAATTTGCAATCTGCAACCAAAAGTGATTTCCTTTTATAATAAGCTTAGGTTAGGTTGGGAGAACAATTTTTGTGAAGAGCCAAGTCTTGGATACCGAAATCAAGCATTTAATTCAGCAAGTATGATGTCGGTTGGCAGATTAATCATAATTATGCCGTCTGCGGCGGGTCTATTTCTCGGCGAGATTATAATATGTGAATGTAAATCAACAAATCCTTCATTTAATTATGTTTCAAACGTCTCACGGAAAATTCTAGACCATGTCTGACAGTGTTGTATCAACTTCCGGAATTTCGTCACACATGTCACCAAACAAGCAGATCAGTGGGAAAGCCGGTAGAGAAAGGTTTTTTTTTCAAAAATAGTTCTTTTAATGTTGTTGATTCTCGGCGTGAAAGTACATACATGATGACGCAAATATTTCAGTGCGAAGTGCTCACAATGCAGTTATGAATGTAAAAGAGTAAAAATATCTAACTTGTGGAGACATTGTTCTACTAAGCATAAATGGTCAGAAAAGAGGGGATTGCCAAGTTTAAAAAGGAACTTATTGTTGAAAATTGTCAAAGTAGAAGTTTATACATGACGATTCGAAACATTTCAGAATCGAATGTCCTGTGTGTAGGTATATTTGTAAAAGAGAAAACATATCTAATATGTGGAGACACTGCTCAATCCGACACGGATGGTCGAACGATGAAGTTGCCGAACTGAAAACAAAGCTGGGAATGCGGACGAAGACTGCGTCGGTGGCCAAAATATGCACTGTTCGTAGGACATTTGAAACAGTGGAGGAATTCCAGGCAAGAAAACATCCTAGCATCCTCAAGAAATGTTCATATTCAGATATGGAATGAAGAAGAATGCAAAGCGACTTGCACAAGTTGGATACAAGAGCAGTGTTATTTCACTAAAAAAGGTGAAGTGACAAGATTTTCGTGCAACAGACAGCGTAAGCGCAACGGAAAAAGCTCCTCCAACAGTGTCTCTCGAAAGTTGCCCACTAAC
The DNA here is from genome assembly GCA_963978915.1 of Caenorhabditis parvicauda. NCBI lineage: Eukaryota > Metazoa > Nematoda > Chromadorea > Rhabditida > Rhabditidae > Caenorhabditis > Caenorhabditis parvicauda. The sequence goes on along the minus strand of OZ022250.1, from coordinate 14,856,977 downwards.
TGCACAGCCCACTGCAAGGTATTTTTCAATTCAAGTTTCCTCTAGAAAAAAATTAATATAGAGTTAATTGAGTCGCACCAAAAAACACCAAAATTCTGAATGTACTCCGGAATTATCTCTTAATGTACTCCGGACATAACTCTGAATGTACTCCGGAATTAACTTCATATAAAGTTGAACGATAACAGAGGTCATAAAAAGAGAAAAGCAACTAAAACTGATTCTAGTAACTTTTGAAAATCATCTCCGGGTCTCTACTATTTCGGTATCCTACTTTCAGGTGTTCGCAAAAAAAGTTGATTCCGGAGTACATTCAGAGTTAATTCCGGAGTACATTCAGAGTTAATTCCGGAGTACATTCAGAGTTAATTCCGGAGTACATTCAGAGTTAATTCCGGAGTACATTCAGAGTTAATTTTTTTGGTGCCTCAATTAACTCTATATTAATTTTTTTTTCTAGAGTTCCTTCTAAAATTTTCATAGGTTGTCGTATCAGAAGAAGCAATCGAGGTGGAAGCAAACTTTGAGCACAATCACCCGCTTGAGCCGGAATTTCTTAGGCTCACCGAAGGGGAAAAGTTGATACTTCAAGGGTTTTTCTCCTGGATTACACCGTCTCATGATCGACAACTTCAGATTGTTATCGGATCAGACGTTGAACAATGTCGATATCGCTTTAAAATTGGAACAGTTTGATGAAAACACCAGTCGTCTCCCGCATCTGACAGTCAATAATATCAAGTAATCCTATACCGTAATTTCTCTAAGAGGGTTTTTTTCTAGCGATTTACGCCGAACATGGACTCTGGATAATAACGAAACGCGGTCATCATGTGAATTGGAAAATGTACGGCAACTGTCGTTGATTCGGAAAAAAATAATAGTTTATATTCCAGACCGATCCAGTAGACTACTCCAATATTCCTCCAGATGTCGAAAACGATTCCTCAATGAAGGTAACATTTTTGTAATAAAAATCTGTCCAATTTTCAATGTTGAAAACGCGCGTTATTCTGATCTGCAATCTGAAGCCAACAGTAATTCAACTTTCAATGGAAGCTTAGGTGAGGCTGGGAAAACAACTTTTGTGAAGGTCCGAGGGTCGGTAACGCATGTAGACTGAAAGTTCGGCTGAATAAAAGACAGATTCATCGCGTCTAATAAAAACTATCGGGTTAGATTTGAATAATCTTGGAAAACAATTTATTTCTTTAGTCATGAAAGTGCAGAAAAATAACATGTCCTTCAGAACTCCTATGCGATAGACAATCAGCAGTCAAGCGATGACGATTTCTGTCCAAGTCAGTGGGATGTGGAAGAATTGAACAGTGATGTGATCGATAGGAATTCCATCGATAAGGTTACATTTTTCGACCTGTCACGAATCAAACTGCGGCAAACGCAGTTGAAAAGTGTAAGCAAAGCAAGTCGATAGAGTAGATCAAATTTCAGTTACTGTAGTTCAAAAATTTCACTTTTCCTACTTTTTTCATCCCGGATTCACAAATCGTAACGTAAAAATGTTAGAAGTAGGTAAAACTATCGTGGGGAACAGTCCACAACATTCTTTATGTCAAGTGAAGCATCTATTGAATTACAAACACTTTTGAAAATGAAAGCGGAGGTCGGCAAAGCGGTTGCGAAGCGGTTATATTGTCTTATGCCTTTGCATAGGTGTGTCACGTCTTCCAGAAGTATAAATGTCTGTTTTGAGTGATGTTATTCCAGTTCCAAAAGATGGTCATCAGCTTTACGGAAGACCTCTACGAGAACAGACACGATCCACTAGCTGTTCAAACTTTTTTAAACTTGAAAAATGGATTACTGGCTGTGTTGGCTCGTTGGAATGACTACAAGGCTTCTGGAAATGCTAACATTATAGAATTATCTGAGATCCAACGAAAGGAAATCGCAGATGAATTAATTTCAATGGTAGTTGCGACTTTTCAAAACCTTTCATATGAATTCTTACAGAAGAGCAAGCGCCAAAAGGATGATGAAGATTGACTAAAGGTGAATTTTTTGTATTCCCCACTTTGACAATTGAAAATTGACGAAATCCTTGTGAATCATGACCGCTTCTGGTGAGTAACGACATAATTTAGACCAATTTAAGTCGAAGAAACCTGGATTTTCAAGAATTTAACCTAATCTGACTAGAATTGTACCTAAGCTGGCCAGAATTTAACCTGTTCTGCCAAGGATTCACCAGATCTGGCAGTACTTTACCTAATTTTCACCGACTCTGACCCGGGTTTTGCTAGAATTTTACCTAACACACTGCGTCAAGCTCACATGGGAATGCTACCAAGACACCATGAAATTGGAAGGTCTGACTTATCTCCTAGGTTTTCAAATACGCTGAAGACGATAGAACCGGTCTCAAAAGTTGCGGAACCGACCCGGTTTTAGAGTTATGGCCCAAAAACCTAGGAAAAATGTCGTTTTGAGCTATTGATCTCATGCGATTGGTCGAGCGAATGATGTTTCACTTCTGTTCTATGAAAAAATCATGTTGTGAAAAAAAATCATTCATACGATGCGTTTCTGAAGAAAAAAATCGTTTTTTCTAATTTCAAAATTTGCATAGGATCATGTGTAAAAATGCTTATCATTGCAAAAAAGGGGTGTGCGAACTAGGGCGCCAACGTCTCAAAGAAAAATCGAGTTCTCGGTGGCCTAGTGGTTATGCCGCAGGGCTTCTGCTTTTGTCTTGGAGGGTTCGAGTCGTACGTTCTGCAATGTTTTTTGTTTTTTTTTTCTGTATAAATTATGTTAGACGTACGACTAAACATCATTGTGTGCTTGGACATATTTGTTTCAAAAATTTTTTAATATGAAGTGAGAGTAATGTGCATCCAGGACCGTTTTCGACGCTTCCCGAACTGCTCTTCTACGGAAATTCAGACATTCTATGTACATGTGATGGATACTCGTTTTGTAACTGTCCCAACTGGCGTTTTCGTTCTCGTACTTACTGTTTTTCAATTCATATGCATCGTTGTCAAGATATTTCTGATAGCAAAAATATTTTGAAACCTTTTTGATCCGTTTGTAGAGTTCGAAAAAACATTTCTCACTCTTTTGTAATATTTATCTCATAAAAAGGAGTAATTTACTCCTACAAAAAAAAACAAAAAACATTGCAGAACGTAGGACTCGAACCCTCCAAGACAAAAGCAGAAGCCCTGCGGCATAACCACTAGGCCACCTCAGAGAACACGAGTTGGACTGGATCCAGAAAAGTGCCAACTGGATCCAGAGTTTTTTGTCCGTTCGGGACGAATTATAATTAAAAATGATCGCTAAGGTTCTAAAAACAATCCCTGTTTGTTTTGTGAAGAAAAAAATATTTTCAAGAAAGTTATGACAATTTAAAAAATTTTAGCTAGCTAGATCCAGCGCTGGATCCAGTTCGACTTTTTTCGAGAAATTCCGAGTGATCTCATTGCCCTTAATTTTATATGGTAAGTTATTATTTCGATGAGAATATCATTTAAATGAAATGTTTTTTCATTCCGATGTCTGTACGGTTTTTAAGAGCAGAAAAAATGAAATTTTAAAAAAACAAGCTGGATCTAGAGAAATGTCGAGCTGGATCCAGCCTGGCAAAAGCAAGTTCGACTGGATCCAGAAAAGTGCCAACTGGATCCAGAGTTGCACGTCCGATTGGAACGGAATATATAATAAAATTATCTATAAATTCCTGGAAACAATATCTGTTTTGCAGAGAAGAAAAATGCTATTAGGAACATGTCAAAGTACCGCGAAAAACAACTCAAAAACACTGAAGTCCCAACAGATATGGGTTATACTTATTAGTCACTTTAAAATTAGAAATTTGCTCGTATTATGCTTTTATTTATGATAGTTTAACCAGCTACCTTTGCTATTGCTGGCATTTGTCTGTTCTTTCTAATTATTATTATGATAAAGTCGTGCGAATGTGAAAATTTTTTGCTAGCTAGATCCAGCGCTGGATCCAGTCCGACTTTTTGCAAGTTTGGAAAAAGCTCATTATCTTTACTTTCTTATGGTAAATTACTGTTTCTTTACGTGATAGTTATGTTCTTCTTATGTTTCTTTTCGATTTCATGCCTGTACGGTTTATGGAAGCACAAAAATTTAATTTTAGAAAGTACAAGTTGGATCCAGAAAAATGCCTACTCGATCTGAAAAAAAATTCAGAAATCTAAATAGTTTTGTATGTAATACGACTGTATTACAACGATTTTAATCCTAATATATTCATGGAGAAAGTTATTCGAAACTTTTGAATTCTGCTCCAAAAAAAAGGTTAGTTTTATTGAACGCAGTTATTCAAATAAGTTTGTCATGCGCGTGTCAAGTGAAACATCGTATTTTTCCTTTTTTTTAGCGTCCCCCACGGACTTAGCGTCTTTCAAGTTATTTTCGTTTCCTTTTGTTTTCTGTATCATGTACGTATCATTTTATTGTTCAGCAACTTATATCATCTCTCAGAATGCGGAAAATCTGACACAATTGTATTACTCAGATTGTTGACGACTCACTTTCTGTCGATGCAGACGGAGTCTTAAGACGAGATGGAAGCGTCTCACTGCACTCAGAATGGACTAAGAAATCTACGACAGAATTGAAGCTTAGGACATGAGAAATGCCTGATGGATTTTGAGAATCGATTGCACAATAGTTGGAGGTAAGAAAGAACGTGTTGAATGTTATAATCATGAATTTTAGGCGAAAAACTCTTATTTTGCTGTGACTTCTCTAATTTTCGAAAAATTGTTCAATATCGTATTTCAGACGCGTCTCCTCCACCCGCAAAGAACCCAGTCTCAAATTACTGCTTCGATGTCGATGCGGATTATCAAAGGCCCGACGAGGTGAATTTTCATTCTTACCCTTATTTTATGCTACGACAAGTTCTCATTTAGGTATCCACACTGCTTCCTTTTTCGGGTCAACCGTGAAAAACCAGAAGAACGCCATGGCAGAGCTGAGGAGGAAAAGAAAGAAGCTTGATGAGAAGAACGCAAGGTCGCAGGCATTGAAGAAAGTTGTGAGTTCGATAGAAATTTTAGATACTGTCAGTTGTCGAAATTTCAGACTCTGCCAATATTCTCGTCCACACATCTTGACATTTGCAAATGGAACGACAAAATCATCACGAGAGCCATGATTTGAACAGGTAAATTTTTTTCAGTTTTCTTAGAATACAAAAAAGGTCAGAAACGATTTTTGTATAAGAAAAATTCAGGTAGACTGAAACTCTCAGCCACTCCCAACAGGAATATTGGAAACGAGAGAAAAATCTATCAACGACTTTACAACTACATTTTAAAAGGTAACTTTAAAACATTTAACTTCGAAAAAATGACCAGTAAATTTTTTAACAGATAGATTCGAAATTTCTACAAAGACTGAATTTCGAACGTTTGAGTTCACTCTAATGAAGAGAGAGAGAGGGTGAGGGTGAGTAATAGAGAGAAAGAAAGATAGAGAGAGAGAGAGAGAGACTGATAGAGAAAGACTGAGAGAAAGAGAAAGGTGATCAGGCTAAATGACGAGGATTTTGCCGTGGTGAATTTTTGTAAAGATAAATTTGAAATTTCTTACAGAGACTGAATTTTAAAAAGTTTGAGTCCACTCTAGTTGCGCTGTGAATAGTGTAAAGCTTGAAGAAATAGACAGAAGCAAAAAGGTCAAATGAAAGTTATCGATATTTTTAACGTTTAAATTTCAGACTTCTCGCTCCCGCAGGGAAGACTCCAGAACTTGAAGATGAATTTTCAACAGAACTCAGAGTTACCACTTGCGGAAGATCAAAAAAATCCTCAGAAGAACCCCAAAGGACTAATCATTTACTGTGATTTAAATAAATATATTGTTAATTATACATGTTTAGTGAAGAGAACTAGATCGAGAAAACTGCCTACTGGATCCATAAAAGTGCCGACTGCATCCAGAGAGTTCAGCTGGATCCATAAAAGTGCCGACTGGATCCAGAGAGTTCAGCTGGATCCAGAAAAGTGCCAGCTAGATCGTGCCAATCGCTGCCCGACTTTTTGTGGATCCAGCTGGCACTTTTCTGGATCCAGTCCAACTCGTGTTCTCTGAGACCGAGAACACGATTTTTCTTTGAGACGTTGGCGCCCTAGTCCGCACACCCCTTTTTTGCAATGATTGGCATTTTTACACATGATCCTATGCAAATTTTGAAATTAGAAAAAAACGATTTTTTTCTTCAGAAACGCTTCGTATGGACTATTTTTTTTTCATAAAATGATTTTTTCATAGAACAGAAGCGAAACATCATTCGCTCGACCAATCGCATGGGCTCAATAGCTCGAAACGACATTTTTCCTAGGTTTTTGGGCCATAACTCTAAAACTGGGTCGGTTCCGCAACTTTTGAGATCGGTTCTATCGTCTTCAGCGTATTTGAAAACCTAGGAGATGAGTCAGACCTTCCAATTTCATGGTGTCTTGGTAGCATTCCCATGTCAGTGAAAAAGTGTCGGATCAAGCAGCGAGGGGAGGCGACCAATAAGCAGCGAGCACAAACTCCGCCCCTTCGTAAATCCTGCACCTCTGTAGATCAAATTACAATTACTGTAGTTTAAAAACTTTTTTCTCCGACGTTTTCTCAAAATTCATGATAAAAAGCTAGTTACGAAGGAAGGTTACATGATTAGCAATTTTTCAATAGCAATCGTCGAGACGAATTCGCTTTTCAACTTGAGAAAAATAGAAGAAAAGGATGAAAAAAATATTGATGTGCGAACACGCTCTATAGAGGATTTCCGTTCAATATAGTTTGCAAGCAACGCGCCTAATCGATAACAATCGCGTTTAGCTCGGTGTGCCTAATCTCGCCTAGATTTACCAGGATTAACCTGACGAATTTTAAACGGTGGACACCGAGCTAGAGGTGATTGTTATCGATTAGATGCGTTGCACGCAATATTGAACGAAAATTTGCTATAGGGCACGTTCGCACATCAATATTTTTTATCCCTCTTCTTATTTTTCTCAAGTTAACAAGCGAATTTGTTTCGACGATTACTATTGAAAAATTGCAAATCATGTAACTTTCCTTCGTAACTAGCTTTTTATCATGAATTTTGAGAAAACGTCGGAGAAAAAAGTTTTTAAACCACAGTAATTGTAATTTGATCTACAGAGGTGCAGGATTTACGAAGGGGCGGAGTTTGTGCTCGCTGCTTATTGGTCGCCTCCCCTCGCTGCTTGAATCGACACTTTTCTACTGCGCTTAGCGCGGTGTGCAGTCTTCCAAATCAGTCATGGATTCACCTGGACCTTGTCGATTTTCAATTCGCAGAGTTATTTCAACACCCGATTTTCTACCTACCTGTTCTGATCTTGTTATTGTTCACCAGACAAAAATGAACTTTGTTAATTTCTTAGCAATCAGCAGAAAAGAACATTTTATTCATCAAAGAATCCGGCAAGAAACGTACAAACATGGAGTTATCGGAGTGTGAGCAGTGTGAGTTACAGGGTTTACTTCTTTCTTCCGTAGTACTGGGATGATGTGGTCTGTTGGTTGTTGTTGTTGTTGTTGTATCCTTGGGTGGTCGAGTACTGTTGGTTATTGTTATAACCCTGGGTACTTGAGTACTGCTGGTTGTCGTTGTACTGCTGATTCTCGTTCTGGGTGTTCTGGTTGACGTACTGCTGGTTTTGGTTGTTGTAGTTGGCAGTTGTGCTCTGACCATTCTGGTTGTACTGTCCGTTGTTGTAGTTTGTAGTTGTTCCATATTGTCCGTTCTGGTTTCCGTTCGTTGTGGTGTTACCACAGTTGGCAGCGCTGCAGAGACATGGTGGCTGAAAATGGTTGTATGGGAGAGGGAGAGAGAGAAAGATAGGGAGAGAGAGAGAGAGAGAGAGAGAGAGAGAGAGAGAGATAGCTTACCGTCGGCATAGTTGGCATGTTCGGGGTGTTTGGGAAAGAATTATTCTGAAGACTTGTGAAGACAGAGCTGATCCAACCTCCCATCTGAATTATCAATAAGTAAAGTCTCAATCTATGAACTCACATAGCTGTTAACCTGGTTCATGTAAGCTTGAACTGCTTGTCTGTATTGTTGAACCTGTTGCACTTGACTTTGTGTAGCTTGACTGGTCTGACCATTCTCGGTGATCACTCCGTCCTGTAATGGTAATTTCACTATGATATATACTACAAGACAATCAGACTCACCGCGTACTGACAGTTTCCATTGTTGAAGGAGTAGTCCTCGATGGAGACTGAAGTGTTACCAGAAGATGCCGAGTTCGTGTTGGCTCCGTTGTACGAAGCTGCGGAATACTGCTGGTTCTGGTTGGCGTACTGGGAGTTCTGATTTTGGTTCTGTTGGTTGGAGCTCTGGTCGTATTGCGCGTTCTGGTACTGTTGGTTGGAGCTCTGGCCATACTGGGCGTTCTGGTTGGAGGTGGAGTACTGAGAATTCTGGTTTGAATACTGAGAATTCTGATTCTGGTACTGCTGGTTCTGGTCATATTGGGCGTTCTGGTTCTGATAGTTTGCAGTAGATGTCTGTCCGTTCTGGTAGTTCGTCGTGGTTTGCCCGTTTTGGTATTGACCGTTCGTTGTAGAACCGTACTGCGAGTTCTGGTTGTTGTTAGTGTTCTGGTATTGACCGTTCGTTGTAGAACCGTACTGCGAGTTCTGGTTATTGTTAGTGTTCTGGTATTGTCCACTAGTAGTACTGCCGTACTGACCGTTCTGATTCTGCGAACTTCCCATATACTGCCCTGTCTGTTGATCATACTGTTGGTTGGCAGAATCGTACTGTGGTGACTGGGTACTTGCACTGGCCCCGTTCTGCTGGTCGTAGTATTGCTGGTTGACCTGCTGGTTCTGGGAGTTGGCTATGCCGTTGGAGTTTGAACTGGAGCTAGAGCTTGAGTACATTGCGGCAGCGTGGCTTTCGGAAGTTATAAATTGGCCGTTCGAATTTTCGCCATCTGAATAGATCTTCTCTAGAATCCACGAAATCTTTGAATCCTGACTGATCCATTAGGTTTTTGAGCACTTTTGGGAAAAGGTTGACAAGTTAGTTCAACGATCTGGTCCTGAACTCCAAAACTTTTCGTGAACCGGCATTGGACCGTAGATGGGCGACAGTCGTCCCGAACATGTGTCGCCCAATTACAGTCCAATGCCGGTCCATTTACAGTCCATGTGTCACCCGGTTGGATGAAACGGGCGACACATAGACTGTAAATGGACCGGCATTGGACTGTGATTGGGCGACACATGTCTTGGACGATAGTCGCCCATTTACGGTCCGATGCCGGTCCACCCAAAGTTTTGGAGGAACCTATAAGTTTCCATTCACTGTTGGTAGAACCTCAACTGCTCAATCAACAAAGAATTTTGTAGTTTGGACACAAGTTTATCAAAATTTCTTGGGTCCCAAAATCCTGTGATGCTACAACGGAAACTGTAGAATATTGTATTCTGATTAATTTTTGAACAAAACTTCAAAACTATAGCTTTTACAAAGCCTGATGGCAGTTCTGTGTTGATTTTCACAAAAGGAACTTTTAGTATCGATTCCGAATAAAACTCACACTGCTGCTGGATCGAAATCGCGACGAAAAGAGCCAAAAAGCAAAAGATAGAGGAGCTCATTTCTTGATGCACCGTTCAGTTCATCGTTACTTTTATACTCATAATTACCCAAGACAAATAAAGTTGAGGTTGGCTCTTGTTTGGTTTTCAATGTTTAGGATTAAACGTTGGCAAGGGGACAAAAAGAGGGAAAAGATGACAGTTTCTTGACTGTGTGACCAATTACTCATAGAGAGTGAGTAAGTAAGTAAGACACTGATGATTGATCGAGATCAACACTGGGAGATTGCTCTCAAATCTTGGTTTTTTTTTCATAAAGTCTGTTGAGAAATAATGGTAAACTACATACAATTGTCAGGGGAAATTCGTTGAAATCATGAGAACTTCCAGCGCGAAATTTGTTAAGAACACTGAGCCACAAATTTCCTGAAACTTTTTATCTAGATTGGTTACCAAGTTTCGGATTTGTGCCCGAAAAAGAGCATAGAGGAAATGATCTATTTTTCAAGACTAGCATTGTCCTTTTTACTATAACATAACGGATAAATTGTCTCTGTGAGTTGATATCGTGGGTACTAATAAAATATAAAACAAAACTCTTCGTTTTTCTGCAATCAGACTAATAACGTTGAAAGAATGTGTCCTGAGAGCTTTGACCCAGTTGAAAATCCAATTTTAGTACGGTAACACTATCTGTGAATGACGTTACGGTCATCAAATAGTAATACAAATACCGTGGCCAGAATCAGTTTTCCACAGTAATCTACAACCACCGTGGCCTGAATCAGTTTTCTACAGTAATCTACTACCACCGTGGCCAGAATCAGTTTTCTACAGTAATCTACTATCCCCGCGGTCAAAATCAGTATTCTACAGTAATCTACTACCACCGTGGCCAGAATCAGTTTTCCACAGTAATCTACAACCACCGTGGCCTGAATCAGTTTTCTACAGTAATCTACTACCACCGTGGCCAGAATCAGTTTTCCACAGTAATCTACAACCACCGTGGCCTGAATCAGTTTTCTACAGTAATCTACTACCACCGTGGCCAGAATCAGTTTTCCACAGTAATCTACAACCACCGTGGCCAGAATCAGTTTTCCACAGTAATCTACTATCACCGTGGCCAAAATCAGTATTCTACAGTAATCTACTACCACCGTGGCCTGAATCAGTTTTCTACAGTAATCTACTACCACCGTGGCCAGAATCAGTTTTCTACAGTAATCTACTATCACCGTGGCCAAAATCAGTATTCTACAGTAATCTACTACCATTGTGGCCAAAATCAGTATTCAACAGTAATCTACTACCACCGTGGCCAGAATCAGTTTTCTACAGTAATCTACTATCCCCGTGGCCAGAATCAGTTTTCTACAGTAATCTACTATCCCCGCGGCCAAAATCAGTATTCTACAGTAATCTACTACCACCGTGGCCAGAATCAGTTTTCCACAGTAATCTACAACCACCGTGGCCTGAATCAGTTTTCTACAGTAATCTACTACCACCGTGGCCAGAATCAGTTTTCCACAGTAATCTACTATCACCGTGGCCAGTATCAGTTTTCTACAGTAATCTACTATCACCGTGGCCAAAATCAGTATTCAACAGTAATCTACTACCACCGTGGCCAGAATCAGTTTTCTACAGTAATCTACTATCCCCGTGGCCAGAATCAGTTTTCTACAGTAATCTACTATCCCCGTGGCCAGAATCAGTTTTCTACAGTAATCTACTATCCCCGCGGCCAAAATCAGTTTTCCACAGTAATCTACTACCACCGTGGCCAGAATCAGTTTTCCACAGTAATCTACAACCACCGTGGCCTGAATCAGTTTTCTACAGTAATCTACTACCACCGTGGCCAGAATCAGTTTTCCACAGTAATCTACTATCACCGTGGCCAGTATCAGTTTTCTACAGTAATCTACTATCACCGTGGCCAAAATCAGTATTCTACAGTAATCTACTACCATTGTGGCCAAAATCAGTATTCAACAGTAATCTACTACCACCGTGGCCAGAATCAGTTTTCTACAGTAATCTACTACCGCCGCGATCGAATCTCTGAGCTTTTTTGTTACAGCTGGTTGATGCTCTGTTCGAACTCAATTTTCTCATTGAAGTTTGAATGTTTTTGTACCGGTGAAGAATGATCAGAATCAACTGAAACAAGGCGAAGGAAAACGGAACGGAAATAGCTGTTTCTCGGAATCGTACAGTTATGAAATCACATTCATTTGAACTCTCACAATCTGAAAAAGACCCATATAGATTTATCTGCATATCCACAGCCTCATATCAATTTGTACCAGAATCCAACACTATTTACTTCTTTAAACAACTCTCTTTCTTTCTATTCTCAGAAGCCAAGAATAAACAAAAAAGAGAAAGATTAGAGTTTGTGACAACGAACTGTGGTGTTTTGTTTGGAACGTGTAGTTAGCAAACAGTTGACGATTATGTACCTTGTATATTTTGGTCAGTGTGCGACCTCAAACGGTTCCCTTGTTTTGTATTTGGATCGATCAATTCGACCTAAAACTGTTCTTTTCTGACATGGATTGGACCCGTTGACCCGCGAAATTTGAACCATCATTGTAAAACAGTTGTAAACTGTAGAGATGTGCCAGCAGACGCCTTTGCTCTAGGGCTATCGGTATCCCTTTCGCACTTTCTCTTATCTTACAAGTCGTTTACGAGCTGTCACAGGATCTTCACATTCATTTTTCTTGCTCCTTGTGGAGTGGTTGTTTTTTTTATTTCGTACAGTGCACCGAAGATCTTGTTTTGCCCTTTGCCGGTTTATAGAAAGATTTCCATTTTTTTCGATTTCAGTCAAGGTTGACGATAAGAACAGAGGGCCTAACTCACTTGTCGTACATCTCTGATTTCTCAAAGATAAAATAAAATGAGATATTTTTTGATAATACAGTATCTCGTCCTATCTAAAATCCACAGTATCTTCACTGCAATAACCGAGTATATGCATCTAGTTTCACTTCATTAAATCTAACATAATGCTACCAGAATTTTAGGTTAACCGAGTTCAGAGTCTCAGAAGTCGAAAAATTTTTTTTTTCATTTTCTTCTTTCTTTAGTCCTGAAATGACTTTTCGTGTAGTACAGAGCCTCGTTCGATTTTTTTTTTGAAATGAAGTTACCCTATTTTTTACCAGAAAAGTTTATTATTTTTCATTGAATAACTTTGACTAGGTTTTAACTGGATATGTACAATCTCATTCTTTGATTTCTTGTCCCACTTTTTTCTAATGCCTTTTTAGAAGAAAATTTGTCATACCAGATTCATTAACTGATTTCATATAATTTGTTGATATTTTCCCTTTTTTCTACAATTTCCCAAAAACCTAATTACATAATTGCCTGCTCGGCGTATGCTGTTCAAACAGACCGCAGCGGTCGCTTGTTGTTTTTGTTTATGAGCATATGCGCTTGGCACCGCCAGGAACCGGTGAACCATCATTCACCAGGCGTGGGGAGCGGAGGGGCAAAGGGTGCGCGACGAGAAATGGGCCAGCTCGCCAGACGTTCTGAGCATATGGGAAAGAAGGAGCAGTTTGAATTTTGCTTGTCATATCGTTTCCATCATAGAAAAAGACGTTTCAATGAAGTTGTGAAACACATATATCGCTAGAAGCATGGCCGTTTTCAAACGCGCTCTAATCTCAATTTTGTAGAATGAGTACGGTAGGCCTACCCTAGGGTCGGGACTCTCACAACGAACAGTTAGATCTTTGTGGATTTAAATTATTATTCTTATTTTCAGTCCATTGAAATTAAAGGCGCATTACTTGAATCGTTCTTGTGTTTCGAGGCGAAACTGCTACGGTACTAAGTACCCGATTTACGGAGGCCAGATTTTTTTAGAAGTAGAGGAAGCTATGTGTGAAAGTCCGAACGATGTTGTTTGACATAAGTTTTTTCGAAGCAACAAGCAATAATTAATCAAAGTCAAATTGAATGATGAATGCGGTAGGTATATTGAGATTCAAAATGGCCGAAAAGTGATGGGTAGCATATTCATAGGTCTCGCTCTCTCTCTCTCTCTCTCGCTCTCTCTGTCTCTTGGTTTTGCGAACCACCAATTACTGGTTGTTCTTCAAGCCTGTCGGCTCGGTGTTTCATTACCGGCAGATGGTCGTTTAGCCTAACAAATGTGCCTGCACCCTCCACCATTGGTGCACTCTCTCACCAAAATGGAACTGCCAGCCGGGTTGTTGCTATAGGAGAGTTGCACAACTGTCAACAACCCACCAATTTTGGGTTCTACACCACAAATAATCGTGAAAAGCTCATTAGGCTTCATTAATTTTCTCTCTCTATCTCTCTCTCTCTCTCTCTCTCTCTCTCTCTCTCTCTCTCTCTCTCCCTCTCTCTTCCTCGACCCACTCTCAAAACAAGAATCAAAAATGATTATCATCATAATGTTTAGGCAACTGCCGAAACGTACATCGTTCAGTTTTTAGCTTCCGAACTTTTCCTATCACTTTTCTTATTCACGAAGTATACTCCTACGTAGGAGATAATTTTCTTACTGTAGATTCCTCTTGTGGTCGCCACACTTTGTTCAAAACATGTAAGTTTTTTGAAGCATTTCATTCGTCACTGCTAAAGACAATTTCGAAGGTTTCAGAAGTAGCGACTACTTTCTTGCTATCTAATTGTTTCGACATAAGACAATAGGCGAGATAAGAAATTATCAGATTTTTACTTTCATAGTGGACAATTGGAGTAGTTGTTAGTGATCACATTGAGTCCTTTTTTGTTTCGTGGTTCACTCTGATTTCCGTTTTTTTCACATCTTTACTTGCAAGTAATGGGATTGATTCTTAAGACATTATGTACAACGTTTCCTACTTCTTTCTTTGATCTTTTCACTACCGTTACTGAAGTGTGCTGCACATAGCTTCCTTTACCTGTAAAAAAATCTGGCCTCCGTAAATCGGGTACTTAGTACCGTAGCAGTTTCGCCTCGAAACACAAAACGATTTAAGTAATTCTCCTTTGTTTTCAATGGACTGAAAGTAAGAATAATAATTTAAATCCACAAAGATCTAACTGTTCGTTGTGAGAGTCCCGACCCCAAGCTAGACCTACCGTACTCATTCTGCAAAATTGAGATTAGAGCGCGTTTGAAAACGGCCATGCTTCTAGCGATATACAGTAGCGACATAAAGTTTTTGGACGATATCATTTTTCGACATATCCTAACGCTGGGTTATCGAATCAGTCTTAAAGTTGCACAGATATCAGAAAAAACATTTTATCACATTGTGAAAAAATATCGGGGTGATAAGAAGTGTTCTAGCAGAAAAATTTGTGATTTTCTCAAGTTCAATCAAAATTGACTATTTACACATCACATTTTTTTCTCGTTTCTTTCTTTCATCACGCACTTACCTGTTTTCAAGTGCATAATTCTGGAAATTCCAACTTTCAAAAACGTGAAAATGAGGGAACTAACCAAATCAGTGATCATCCGGGGTCACCGGATAAGATTTGAGAGTTCACATTTGACTGAACAGTCCTGGAAGAAGATATCAACTCTGTATGGGGTCATTCTTGCTCTAGAATAGCTGGATCTACTTGGAAATTCATAAACAAAACTTTTTTCATTCTGTCGACTCTATTTGAGATCACCTAGACATGGTTAAAGACCATATGTCTTCGATCTCGTAGGCGACCTTTTTGAGAATCCTCGAGCTGGGGTCAGCTTTTAGGTCATAAAACAGAAACGGTTTGACTTAGAGGTCTAATTTTTCATTGAAACATTCTTGATAATTCATAAAATCATTTTGATGTCAAGTTGTGTACAAATCATAGTTCAGAAAATACTACAAGAAGACCAAATAAAAATTTGCAAAGGTTCCGGTATCCAGATTTCAACTATCGGTATTCATGGATGATTTCGGTGCTTCAAGTAACTCTTTTTTGCTCTGACACGTTCTTTCACGTGTTTTTGACTGATTGAAAGCATGAAAAACTCCGATTCACCAACTTCAACAACTTTAGACCACTTTTTTAGAAGGCCATGAAACTGCTCGGGATTCACACCAGTTCCACTGTCTAGTAGTACTTTCCGATTTCTTATTAGTGAATGTTCTGAATCGATAGTGGGAAAATATGCAAACAATAATGTGCTCAGAGAAAATTGGACCTCGAAGTCAAACCGTTTCTGTTTTATGACCTAAAAACTGACCCCAGCTCGAGGATTCTCAAAAAGGTCGCCTACGAGATCGAAGACATATGGTCTTTAACCATGTCTAGGTGATCTCAAATAGAGTCGAAAAAATGGAAAAAGTTCTGTTTATGAGTTTCCAAGTGGATCCAGTTTTTCTAGAGCAAGAATGACCCCATACGGAATTGATATCTTCTTCCAGGACTGTTCAGTCAAGTGTGAACTCTCAAATCTCATTCGGTGACCCCGGACTATCACTGACTTGGTAAGTTCCTTTATTTTTACGTTTTTAAAAGTTGGATTTTCCAGAATTATGCACTTAAAAACAGGTAAATGCGTGATGAAAGAAAAAAACGAGAAATAAAAGTGATGTGTAAATAGTCAATTTTGAGTGAACTCGAGAAAATCACAATTTTTTTCTGCGAGAACACTACCTTTCACCCCGATATTTTTTCACAATGTGAGAAAATGTTTTTTCTGATATTTGTGCAACTTTGAGACCGATCCGATAACCTAGCGTTAGGATATGTCGAAAAATGATATCGTCCAAAAACTTTCTGTCGCTACTGTATGTGTGCTGTTTAATAGAAGAAATCAAGATCCTACTCAACGAAAGTTCAAATATCGCCTTGTCTGTCGAATTTTGAAAGATAAACTTGAAAAAATCATTGGGATTGTACTGAAAATTCGAAAAAAAATGAGATGTGGTGAATTTCGGGAGAAATAAATATAGAAATTTCTGTCATGAAATTTTATAAAATTAGGAGCTATCAAAAAACTCAAATTTTCCAATTTTTATCCAGAAAAAAATGTTTCAATTGTGATTTTTTCTGGATTTGAAAGAAAATTACGAGTAGTGAATGAGCGGAACTGGGAGGTTTTGATTGAGCGGAAATGGAATAAAAATATCAAGATTCCGAGGTAAAAAGGGGATATTTCTTCCAGAATGACTCATCACAGACTCCACCAAGTTGTAGCATGAACAGATGTAATGAAGAAAATTCAAATATCGCCTTGTCTGTTAGTCACCATATCCATTCACCTTGTCATTCACTACCGTACCATCTCAAACGGATTCAAAGGACCATTGTGTCTTCCACTGTGTCTCGTCTTCTTTTTGACACCGCACGATTGAAATTTTCAAATCTAATCGTTACGAATAGAGGTGCCTGATTTTCTCAGTGATTGAGAAATGAATTGCTACACTAGTAGAGTTTTGTTCTTGTTTGGTTTCCTTCTGCAAAATATGGATTGATTAAGCCTTTTTCGTTTTGGGTGGTTTTTACGATAAAAATCAGAAAGTTTTATAAAGATTTCCTGCAAGATGTAACATTTTTTTCTCTAATAGACCAAATATTTTAAACTTTAAAGCTATCAAAAAAGTTTACCTAAATGCTATAGGGTCGTTCACCCTACTGTTCATATTTTAACACATTTTCCTTATCATAAGAAGAGCATCTGTTATCACCTCATTATTTGTTGTTTTTCATTTCTTCCCCACTAGTAAGGTCAACGATGTTTGCTGACAGCCTTGTACTCACATAAAAGCACAGTTTGACGCCTTCCATTAGCTGGATCTAGAATTTACTATGTAAAACATTTCTTGGTATCTGTATTCACCTTTACCTCTTTTTACATAATTTTTTAAAAAACAGTCTTCCGGAAGTTTAAACTCCTCCCTGTCCTCCATTTTATTCAATTCGAATCTTTTTGGGTCAAAATATAGGTGAGGCGTTAAATTCATGCAAATTTGGTCTCCAGTGCGCCAAATGGTGACCTTTACCATTTCAGAGTATCTTGAACTTTGTGTAGGTTTTCTTTTTGACCTACTCTATTCCCTTCTTTTTTCACCGTAACTTCTGTAGAATTATGTTAAAGTGACTTCAGAATGTTGGGAACTTTGTTTATTTTCTGAAAAAAGCAGACTTCTGTAACTTTTATAACGTCAGAACTTGAGGTTTGCTTCTTACCTTTTGCAGATAGTAGTTTCGAAGTCAACAGTTTACCGAAATCTCGAGAAGATTTAAGCTATATAATAAAAAATTTTCGTGTTTCGCAGTTACATAAAATCTTGAATTCAAATCGATCAAACTCATTCAAGCAAGCGTTCTCTTCTGCTAAATTTCAAAAAAAATTCAACTGCAATATGGTAGTTGTAGTTTCTGAAAAACTGCTAGTTCTACTTTTCAAATTTCACAAAAAGTTTAAAAGTAATGTTGACTACGGTAACTTCAGGAGAATCTGGTCAAGGTGACTCATAGAAAACTTGATTTTCGAACTAAAAATTCATTTTTCCGCAGTTACAGAAAATTCAAATTGTCTTAAGCAATCGAAAGCAATTCAAATAAACCGAAAAGGTCACCGTGAACTTAACCCCAAAGGCTGTTCCTAATGGAAAAGTCAGAGAGAAGTTACAGACTCTCCCCATCCAAATTCGAATCGTAAACGTCCCAAACCAATATGAGCGGGCTGCTTTTGCCCACCTTTGCACATGTGGTTTATGATGTGAATCGCGTGAATTATCGTTTTATTCACTTTTTCTCATTCAAACCAAAAGGCAGAGTTTGGCAGCTTTTTTTGAATTCTCTGTTCTCTTATGTTTCATCTTATCTCTTTTCTACATGTGACTTTCAATTTTTGTAGTACGGTGACTCATTTATCGTATCGCGGTATCTTGAAAATATCCCGTTTTGTAGTACAGCACATAGCTTCCTCTACTCGTAAAAAATCTGGCCTCCGTAAATCGGGTACTTAGTACCGCAGCAGTTTTGCCTTGAAATACAAGACACATATCTAGCAAAAAGTCTGACCGATTTCAAACTCGCGGCAGTCGCATTTTTGTAAAATGAGTACGGTAGGGTCGGGACTTCCACACAACGAACAGTTAGATCTTTGTGGATTTAAATTATTATTCTTATATTCAGTCCATTGAAATTAAAGGCGCATTACTTGAATCGTTCTTGTGTTTCGAGGCGAAACTGCTACGTTACTAAGTACCCGATTTACGGAGGTCAGACTTTTTTACAGGTAGAGGAAGATATGTGCAAGAACGATTAACGTAATGGGCCTTTAATTTCAGAACGGACTGAAAGTAAGAATAATAATTTAAATCCACAAAGATCCAACTGTTCGTTGTGAGAGTCCCGACCCTACCGTACTCATTGAGATTAGAGCGCGTTTGAAAACGGCCATGCTTCTAGCGATATAGGTGTACAGTGTCTTAAAAAATGTTTGTAGTGCGGCATCTCGAAAAATATTTTTTTAAAAATTACCTTGAGAATGTATTGTACGGCGGTAGTTTAAAAACATTTTTCTATTACGAGGTCAGAACAATATGAACATTCATTACGGTATCTCGACAATATCGTTTGTATCAAAAACATCACTTTTGTTTTTGCACTTGCTACACGTCTTGAATACCATGGCCCTCTATGTCTTGGCTGTCAAAAGGAATGAATACATATTGTTCTTCTTGATGGATCCTTTATCATTTTGACAGCTTCAAATTTTGTGTGAAATCTCTGTTTCTCACAGGCTATGATGAGATAGAAATTTTGGAGGAAGTAGTACCGTAACGTTACCAACCGTAGTGAACATTACCGTAGTGTAAGAACGTTTTCTGAGTAAAACCCCTACATTTTCAAAGTCACTTGCTTCTGTATGAAAAGACCATTTGGGTATGACTTCGGTAACACATCGGTAACTTTTTGTTCTTGCTACCGTGGTAATACGGATATGTGTTGCCAGAGAATATTTTTCGGTCATATACTTTTGACCGGTACTGTGAATTACAAATTCACTTGTTCTTCATAAAATTCAAATACAAGGTTAGTCTTTTACATCAAGTACCGTCTGCTGTTGCATAGTATAGTAGGATTACTCATAAACCTTCTCTTTGTTGTTGACATTTGCTCAAAAACTGCTCATAACCAAGGTTCGTCCTTTATTTTTTGAACTTGTTCATTTTTTTGATTTACATGATACTTTTCACAAATTAGTCAAATTAGAGTGATTTTTGATTTCAAATAGCTACATTTGCTTAAGAAAACTGATATAATTTCTCGATCTAAATAAAAAAAAACACAAAAACCAGCCATCACCAAAAAATGCGCATGATTGCAAGAAGCTGGACTACACCACACATATCTAGCAAAAAGTCTAACCGATTTCAAACTCGCGGCAGTCGCATTTTTGTAAACTGAATACGGTAGGGTCGGGACTCTCACAACGAACAGTTAGATCAACTGTGGATTTAAATTATTATTCCTACTTTCAGTTTATTGAAATTAAAGGCGCATTACTTAATCGTTCATGTATTTCAAAGCAAAACTGCTACGGTAACTAAGTAACCGATTTACGGAGGTCAGACTTTTTTACAGGTAGAGGAAGCTATGTGCACCACTTTTACAAATGCGAAGACTTTTTCGTGTTTGAAGAATTCCTTATAAAAAGATTTCCGAAACTTGAATTCTTTTTGAAACACAAAATCAAAAGAAACTATTACAGCTGCTCTGACGCATCCCAAAATGATAACTAAAACAACTACTCCGATTGTCATCCTATGAAAGTAAAAATCTGATCATTTCTTATCTCACTTATTGTCTTATGTCGAAACAATTAGATAGCAAGAAAGTAGTCGGATGCGTTTGAATGTTCAACTTCCGTTGATTCAGAACTGCTTTCCACTGGTCCATCATTAATTTTGCTAATTTTTTGCTAAAATTAATCATTCGAATTTTAAACGAATCATGAAAGAGGTGCCTGGCGCAGGTCCGCTCACAGCCGTCATTCTCTCATCTCCAATTTCAAAACACCTGATAGATAGATAGTTTATTATAGTAAAAGATATTAAAAAAAGGAGAAAAATATATATGTCAAAGGTGTGTTAAATTGTGTAAAATTCGTTAAGTCATGAAATTATGGTCCGGTCCTTTTCTTCTTTGAAAGAGCGTTGTAAGAGAATTGACTTTTCCTCGCCCAAAACCATTCTTTAGCCGTAGAGGTGAATGTAGACTTTGAAGCTTCTCTTTTGAACTCATCACCCCTTCCTTCTAATTTGAATACTCGTGAAAGTGTCACTGATGCAACAAACCAGTTCTCCGAGGTCCCGAAACCCATTTTGGCACCTTTCCCTGGTTGGCCTTGTATCGTTTACTTCTCACTTTTATGCTGCCTCATCTGTTTTCTGGTTACTGCTTTTCTGCATACAGTACAGAGAGAAGGGTGAACTAAACTCCCACCCAAGAAGAAAACGGGTAATACACTGTGTGAAGAAATAATAGCAAACGCGACTTTGTCTGAAATAACTCGACAACTCGACAAAACTCGACACCATCCAGCACCTCAGTGATGTTTTTTTCTTCTCTTTATTTTTTCTCTTACCCTATCTCGTCTTTTTTTTCTCTCCTTCTTTCTCATTCAGCTACTCTCGGGACTGAGGTATGCCCGGCCTCAGTGCCTTGGTGTAGAAATTCATCTTTCAAGGAGCAGAAAAGAATAAAAGGCAGTCTGTCCTCTCCTCTACTCTCATACCTTGTAAACCAGTGTCCTTTGATATTTTCCCATCTTCTTTCTCTTACCACATTATTCTCAGTCATCTCTTCCCTCTATCAACCAGATAGAGCCTACATTGCTACTGATTTTTTTAAAAATTATTTCATTATATTTACCATTCTCTATTTTTCCGCCTTACGGAATAAAACATTATTATTATTAATTTTAAAGAATCATGAAAACTTCAAAAACAAAAGTTGTTAAGGACACTAAGCCACGTTTTTTGAAAAAATCATCCAGATGCGTCAATGGATTCCAGAGTGCTATTATTTCTTTACAGTGTAGGAAGATTATCTGCACTTAAACCACGGAAGGGAAAAGTTATTAGTGATGAAAGCATAATGTAGTCAGTTTTTCTGATATTGAGACAGGACCACCCACAAATGAAAAGAACTCGATCATAAACTCAGTTTGATCGCGGACCTGCGGCAGGCACCTTTTTTTCAAAAGCCTTTCCAGTCCAGCAGGAGCTTTGAAAATTCAAATTTTGCGGCGCCAAAAAGAAGACAACACACAGTGGAAGACACAATGATCCTTTGAATCCCTTTGAGCGTAGTTACAGAAGGGTTTTTGTCCTGCATCGTACGGTAGTGAGTGACAGGTTGAATGGATATGGTAACTGACAGACAAGGCGATATTTGAATTTTCTTCATTACATCTGTTCATGCTACAATTTAGTCATTCTGGAAGAAATATCTCCTTTTCATCGTTGAATTTTGCCATTTTCATTCCATTTCCGCTTTATGACATGAGCTTATACAATAATTTCTCCAGAAATTTTGATCACATCTCATTTTTTTTTCGAATTTTCAGCACAATCCTAATGATTTTTTCAAGTTTATCGTTCAAAATCTAACTGCGCACCATTTCAAATTCAAATATGGTTGCACCAAGCGCCAAGGTGTGCCATTTTTGATACAAATGAACGCGTCAGAGCTCTGTGTGTGCATCATTTCTGCCACCACTCCGTACCATGCTGAGGAGGGCAAAGGGGGAGGTTGCCGCGCGAGAACCACCGAGAGCACAGTTTGAATTGGATGCTCTCTTTGGTCCATTTGCCTGTGAGTCGTCTACTTGTTCCGTTCGAACTTTATCTGATACAGTGCGACCTTTAACGACACTTCGATGATTGAGTTAAAGAAGACATACAGTGGCGAACATAAACATTTCCACTTTTGGTTTTTCGGTAATATCTTAGCCATAAGTTGTTCGATTGCTTCCAAATTTTCACAGATATTTATTCAAACAGTTCTAAATTCAATCAACTTGGGAAATTGTTGATAAATCTCAAAATAAAAACATAATAATAATTTTCCCCATACATGTCTAAAGTCGACTTCAAAGTTAATCTGAATTCACTCGAATTCAGAGCTTGTGAGAGTCCAACATATCGGAAACTATTGAAAACTTATTGACTTCGTCTTTTGAATTATGAAAACATCACATATTCCAAACATGGACTCCAGAATCCAAATTCGTAGACTCAATCAGTGAGGATTTCACTTCGCATGAGTTTTTGCTATTTTTCTTGGATTGATACTTTTGGCATAGAGTTCAACATCTTAGCTCCAGTCGCTCCATTTTTTTTTACATTTTCTAGCGTCCAATCTTAAGGACACCTTGACTAAAACGATCGCACTGTATTCTTGCCTAGTTTTTTTCTTCTCATAGGTAATTTTCAAAATCTTCTACAGTTGAGTTTTCTCTTCTCTGACTATGAAAAAAACTTTTTTGAACGGCATGTTCATGCGCGAAAAAACTGATAGTTTTGAACTTTGAGGTCGGGGTGCACATCTGGTTACCTTTACATGAAAACATAAGACGAAAATTTCAGTTAAAGTTTGGAAGGGTTTAAGGAACAAGTAGTAGAAGAAGAAAATATGATTTTTCTAGTGCTTTGAAAAATATTTCACGTAGAACATAGGGTATCACTATCTCTGCCCCACCCTGTACTATCAATCTTTCCCTCTCATACCTTTTTACCAGTGTATAAACTGAACTCGAGTGACATGATATCGAATCACATACCCAAGTCAGTAGTATAACATTTTTTCTACAGGATTTACCTCGTGTGGGTTCTTTTCCATTCCTTAATCTTTTCATGTTCACCGCTGCACAACTTCTCTTTATTTATGTTTACTTCCACTTCTAATTATTATTCAAAATGAAATGCAAAATTGTTTTATCCCTGTTTTATCATCATTCGTGTTTGTTTCTATTGCGGGCTTTCCCCAAAATAAATATTATTATTATATCACTTAACCGTAGTATCTCCATTAAAACTTTATCTGATATCGTTTCTCTGTTTTCCCTTCACAGGTCCTTACAAACTGAATACTGCTGATATGAAATCGACGGTTTTTTCCTTCATGATTGAATATCTTGGCATCCTTATTTTAGGGTTGTTTTAGAATGTTCTATGATTTCAACAGTAGTATTCAATTATAAGCTCCAATTTTCATTCGGTTGGAAAATAAACTCTGACTATCTTCGTCCTATTTGTCTAGGTCAGTTCTTCATTTAATTTCTCTGGCTCACCGGATTATTTTTATAGTTTTCTTGCTTATGCTTCAGGACCCCCTCTCGAAATATTACTATTTTCACCTCAGAACCTTCACAACGCTTAGAATCGGAACTTCTTGGGTCTTGGTCATAAAATCCTGAACGTTTTCCCATAATCCTTCAAAAATACATAAGATTACACTCTCATTCTGTACGTTTCAGTTTTTCTGACTTCAAGTACTTCACATTTCCAGTATTGTCTTTTCTGAAACAATTCGAATTTGAACAAAAAACCTACAAAAACATGACAGACCATTCAAAACCGCTCCAATACAGTAATTCTCTCTCCCATGAGCCATTTCGTGAGTCACACACTAATATTATTATACCGCAAAAGTTTCTCTAAACAATACGATTTGAATTTTCTGTGGTGAAAATGACAGTAACTCTACCATAACTTGACATTAATTCGACCCTAAACTGGTCGCAACTCGACTGGCTCTTCATTAGACTTCAATTAGACAGTTGTATTGTGATTTTTGTGTGATAATTTTAGATTAAGGTAGTTTTATTCAAGATTTGAGATTGAAACTAGATTTTTTTGAAAAACGTTGATTTTTTTCTCTTCCTCCCCATATTCCCGTCCTCATTTTTCAATCCCTTTTTTAAAAAAATTTTTCATACACATACTGTTTTGATACTCTATCACAAGTTTGTTTTTTCTTTTCTCTTTCTCTTATTCTTCTTTACTCCGCTTTACGGAATGAATTATATTATTATTTTTCAGATATTTTGAGTTACCCGAGTTTTACCGACAAAATTTCCGTTTTTTTGAAACAAAACATTTTCCTTCGTAGAAATTTCATTAGTCATGATATTTTTATGCCTACAAGATCTAAATCGAGGAACTTACCCAATTCTACATAGAAAGAGCAATTTTCCCGATTTCCATTGTCAGCCCGCAAAATTCAAAAATTCGACCTCGGTATTTCACCTTTCTTGAACCTTTCACCAAGGTTGCTCACCAATCTCATAATTAACCGTCAATTTTCGTGTAAAATCGCAGCTGTCAGCAAGCCACCCTGTAATTTCCAAACCGTTCCACACCAAAATTGCATAGTTTCATGGTTACCCTACGTCTCTTACCTGTCTGTATCTCTCCCTCTCGCTCTCTCCTGCGGTGTCTGTCTGTCTGGCAGCTCACCTTGAATTCGAAATCGTTCAGTTTCACATATCGCTGGAGCCGATCAAGACCCCGGTACGACCAGGTACCCGGGTTATTAGGTTATTATAGTCAAGGGCGGTAATTTCGAAAGAGAGAGAGAGAGAGAGAGAGAGAGAGAGAGAGAGAGAGAGAGAGAGAGAGAGAGAGAGAGAGAGAGAGAGAGAGAGAGGGAGAGAGAGAGAGATAGAGAGAGAGAAAGAGAGATAGAGAGAAAGAGAGAGAGAGAGAGAGAAAGAAGGAGAGGGAGAGAGAGAGAGAGAGAGAGAGAGAGAGAGAGAGAGAGAGAGAGAGAGAGAGAGAGAGAGAGAGAGAGAGAGAGAGAGAGAGAGAGAGAGAGAGAGAGAGAGAGAGAGAGAGAGAGAGAGAGAGAGAGAGAGAGAGAGAGAGAGAGAGAGAGAGAGAGAGAAAGGGAAAGATATGAAAATCAAATAAGATACTTCGAAACTGAAATCACTGAGAGTCAAGACAAAATTCGAATATCGTCTTTTCTATCAGTTAACGTACCTATTCAATATGTCACTCACTACCGTACCATGCAGGACGAGAACCTTTCTGTCACGTCTCTCAAAGGGATTCAAAGGACCATTGTGTCTTCCACTGTGTGTCTTCTTCTTTTTGGCACCGCAAAATTTGAATTTTTGAATCTCCCGTTTCTTATGTGTGACTAAACGGGATACGTAACTCTTGCATGTAAAGGTGCTTGGTGCAGGTCCGCGCTTGAACTCAGTTTACAGCGCTTTTCTAGTTGATTTTTAAAAATATGTAGTTTTTTCGAAAAGATGTGCAAAATAGGCTCTCTCTCTCTCTTTCTGAGAGGTTTCTTTGAGAATTCAATGTAGGTCACAGGTCCGCGCGTACTCGACAGTACTCTTGGTGGTAGTTCGAGTCTCCTTCAGATCAGTGAAAGCCATTCTCATAGATCTGCCACATTTGCTTTCAAATGATTTTGCCACTCAAGGCCAGAAACCATTTATAAAACCGCGAATGCTTTTTATGCCATTGGTTTTTTTGTAGCAGACTCCTACTCGCCCTGTTTGAACTCTTTTGTTCCTCGCCTCTGACGTGAAGGTTGTTGAATCTTTTACAATAGCTTCAGAAGTCATCTTGTTTGTTACATTATAGATGTAGTTACTGAAAATCTAACGATGAAAACCACAAGCTCCCGACATAGCTTTTTACGTTCTGATGAGTCGTTTCTCGAAAAGTCTTCGAACTTTCCTTTTTTTTTTGGGAAAACTTTGAAAACCTCGATTTTCATCACAGAATAACTAGTTGTAGAGTGTTTTACGTCTTGATTTATTTCATCAGGTATTTGTTTGTAATTTGTTTCATCTTTCAAAATCTGAAAACTTCAACTTTTTAGAGACTTCAGGATTTTCATTCATTGAGGACTCAAACTTTTCTTTTTCATATAAAATCTCAGAAATTCTTCCTACAGAGCTGAATTCTTGCTCATTTCTGAAACCTATCTTCCAAGACCCATTTCCAATCATTTCTGAAACCTATCTTCCAAGACCCATTTCCAATCATTTCTGAAACCTATCTTCCAAGACCCATTTCCAATCATTTCTGAAACCTATCTTCCAAGACCCATTTCCAATCATTTCTGAAACCTATCTTCCAAGACCCATTTCCAATCATTTCTGAAACCTATCTTCCAAGATCCCTATCCTATCCCTCAGGTTCAACCCAAAAGTCTCGTAGTTCCCACGACCAGCGGCCAGTTCAAAGGCCTCTTTGTGCCTCGGTCCGATTCAACTCGAACCGTACGACTAATACGCAATCCTGTTGACATTTCACCGCTTCTCTCTCTTTTTTCTCACGTTCCAGCCGTCTTTGTGAGTAACGCTAATTACTAGACGAGGCGCCTGGTACAGACCTGGAAAGAGTTTGAATTTGGTCAGCAGAAATATTTTTGAACGATTTTTCAACAATGACAACTTAACTCAGCTTTCTAAACAACCTTCAGGTTCTCAAACAAGAGGTATTTTTTTCTGAAACTGGGACCTCTTTATGGGCTTGATAAATAATTAGTCATTATTTTCAACCATTAGACTCTTGAAAAAATACCCTCTCGTCCAAGCTCTCTCACAACGATCTATCACAGCTCTTTTTTCCTCGACTAGTGTTACTGATGCTCATGGAACTTGTTCTCACTGAACAAAACTGACCTAATATTCTGAGACTCCCTGATGTTACAATAATCCCATGTCCATACGATCTCCCACGTGAGATCAATGACACCATAGTCGCAATTTGAGTACAGTCACTTGTAACTTATTATCATTGATCAAAACAGATCTGGAATACTGAAACCCCTATAACCAGTTAAAGTACAACAGTTACAACAATCCCACGGACCATTCAGATACCCTAAGTGAGATCAAAATGACACCATAGTCGCAATTTGAGTACAGTCACTTGTAACTTATTATCATTGATCAAAACAGATCTGGAATACTGAAACCCCTATAACCAGTTAAAGTACAACAGTTACAACAATCCCACGGACCATTCAGATACCCTAAGTGAGATCAATGACACCATAATCGCAACTTGAGTACTCAGCCAGTCTGTTTATTGAATGAGATCAGTGTCTGCTGAAGTTGGGTTACGCAATAGGCTATCTGCTCGATTGAAACTACTCCTTTTACTGATACCCCTGAAAATCCTGGGTAAACCCTCAGCCTCAAACCTGAACTTTCACAGGACAACCTTTCGAATTCTTTGCGCAGGTGCCAAAATTCAAAAGGCAGCTTTGTGCCGCCACACGTGCCGTCCAACCACTTTGGCTGAGGGCAATGGCCAGGAAAAAAGAGCGAACCAGATTGACGGGCTGAGGAAGACTACACACAGACAGTCATAGTCCCCCCCCTCATCTCACTTTCAAAACATGTACACACACACACTTTCACCAGACTCTCTGTAGGTCAATTACCAATGGCAGAGGGATACAGTACAATTTTACTGTATCTCATTGAAGTTCAGCCGTTTGAATTTCCATATCATATCTACCATGTTAACTCTAGGTTAACCTCTGGGCTCATAGGTGTAGGTCAAGTCTGAATGGCAGATGGGTAAAGTCAAGCTTTAAGGTACTGAACCAAAAAAGTCTTCATTCCTTGTCTACCCTGCTAAATCTCTTGGTGAAGCGCATCCGAGCTACTCCTTTGATATAAAAAACAGGAATTCACAATTCTACAGTAATTGTACTCAAACAGGTTTTTCTACTTTAAATTTACCATAAGGTAACCGTTGACTCGGGTTGTAACATTCAAATTTCTCTCTCATGGATCTCGATATCGTTTCTGATATCGTTTCTTTCCATGGATTTCACCTTAACGATAATGATATCGTTTCTCTCCATGGACTTCACCTTAACTTGTCGAATCTCATACTTTTCTGAGAAAATTTCAACGTATAACTCTTTTAACGCCTTTTCACCTTGGAACTGAACTGTCTCGGTCATAAATCTTCGACTGTTCATTTATCTTCGCACCGATCAACCTCACTCAGCTTTCACCCAAGCGGTCAAACTTTAAATTTATGGATGTCTTATTCTGAAACTTGGATTCTGTGATACGGTTACCGTAGTCGTGCAGTGTAAGGTGGCATTTAATTGTGAATATGTACTCATTGAAATTTTCCATAATTCCACTGAATTTCGTTCATTTCTCCTGTTTTACTCCAAATGTGTTCTAGCTTTCTTTAGAGCGGCAAGATTAACAAAATGTTTACTCAAAACAACGGAAAACAACCCAAGTTTACACTCAACTGACCTCATCGGGTTATTTACAACACTGGCTAAGATCTGTCACCAATGAGTGAGGTTTTAAGGTCAACCCTTAAGGTTATTTTCTTGAAATTGACACTAACAGGTATTGAGCAGTACCCTTGGAATATCTCAGATTCGTGTTTCATCATTTCGGTAAATTTTTTTCCAATATCCCATATTTTCCTGTTTTTCTACAAAATTGTAAGCCTCCATACACACAACAAAATTTTGAGAGATTTATTTTTATTCTTAAATCATATGAGAAGAATGAATTTTAAATTTCACTCATTCTCTCTATATTTTTATCAACTTTTAACAATTTTCGTGCAAAAATTAAATCTGTACAATTTTTGTTAGTTTTGAGAGTTTCAAAAAATATTATTCAGATCCCTAGTGAGCAAGATTTTTCTCAATTCTTTCATTTGTTTCACAATTTTCCCACGCTTTCGCAAGCTCAAAGACTACAGTAGAACTCCTCTGCACCATTCAAAAAAGAAGCCAGTAATATTCAAATGAAGAGCATCGCTCCCTCCCATCTAATGGTTTGTAAAGGTTATGCGAACGCCATTAGAGAGCTTTTATTGTGAGAGCAAGGCATATGTACACATCTTCCTTAGTCAGCCTAGTCATTTTTTGAATTTTTTCATCAACCGACAGACTTAGAAGAATCGCCTACCTGTTTTCTCTGTTTGCCTTGAAATGTGTTTGAAACACGAAAAGTTTACATTTCCAATTGTTAATGTGAGTGTCAAAAAATTTACCCTATTTTCTAGTCAGACTGATATTTTCCATGTTTTTTTTTTCAAGCTGAAATACGAAAAAATCATCATCCTCATATTTCAAGTTTGAAAAAAAGTCTTTTTTTTCAATGTTCAACTCTATGACCAATTGAAATATCAGTAAATTAGTGCGCGCTCTACTCAACTTATTTCAGTATTTCCTGAAACACGAAAAATATTTTCGCGCTCAAATTTTATTTTTCAAGATTCAGCTTTATTCTGATACGAAAACTGAAGGAAGGAGTACCATAAAAATTTACCTTTTCATTTGAAAAGTACTTGAAACACGAGAAAATTATACTTTCTTTTTTATTGAAATTCGCAAAATCTATTTTTGAACTCTCTCTCTCTCTCTCTCTCTCTCTCTCTCTCTCTCTCTCTCTCTCTCTCTCTCTCTCTCATTCTCGCTCCCCATTTCCACAAGGAAATTTCAGGCAAACTCCAACAAAATATCAACGCACAAGACCAACGAACAGTGAGTTTCGCTTTCAAATTTCCATTTCGAACGGCTCCTTTTCACTTTTCTTCCCCCATTCGGAAGATCGTAAAAACGGCAGATTACGGTGCTAAGTGACCGTTAGACTCATTTCTCTTCCTTTCAACCCAAGATTCGACCCATGATCCATCTCTAGATCCGGATACCGTACCCTTATTTGACCTCCCGAGCTTTGGCACCCGTCCAAGTTGCGTCCTGCTGTGCGGAAATTAGTATGAGGACAGTTTGTAATTAGAGAGCGTGTAATTAGGAAAACTGTCACTAGGATGGGGTCAGTTCTTGGGTTTGAATGACTTATTTTGAATTTTATGAGAAATTTTCTATTCCTGCAGTCCTTTCCGTACCATTTTATTTTTATGCATGAACTACATAGTCCAGTAACCAATAATACCAGATCATTTTTCATAACAATAATTTTATTTATCAAGATTAGGGTTCGTAACCTTCATGAACGATCAGCAAAGAGAAGAGTCAGGGCAGTGATATGATTTTTCTGCCAAAAACAGCTTTGGATACGTTCATCGATTTACCAAAAGGAAAAAACTGAATAGGATTTTTAGTATTGATCGAAAATTGGTGTTAGCAGTTCCATCAGGGTATTCAGATCGATTCCAGCCACTAGTCTGACAATTTTTTCTCGACTTTAGGACGGTTCCCATCAGTTCAGTTAACAAAGAGTAATTATTGAAAAACGAAGTTGATAGTTATGATAAATGAAGGCGATAGAGAGGAACTAAAGTATATTTTATTTGGCCAATATTAACAAGCGAACTTTATTACCGACATCGATTCTTAGACGATTTCAAACTCACAAACCATGCTAGCGGCGGAAGGCTTTTTTCTGTAGCTAGAAAGTAATCAGGTTCAATGTGGCGTGTATGACTCTCACTTGCATTGTGTTACCTCACTCACTTTCCGGTTTTTCGAGGAAGCGTAGGGAGGCTCGGGCCAGAGTTCATGGTTAGTAAGCATTTTTCGGTAACCCAAGTAGAGCATTGTTATCTCAACGGTCACAATTTTTGCTCATTAGAGATCTACGATAACAGAATTTGTACTTTTTGACACGATTTTTGTTCTTTCATAGATTTTTAGGTGACGTTGAAAAGCACACCATCTTTAACCATTCTAATAGAATGTTGACTTTATTCATTCTTCTGAATCAAGAAAATCTACCAAAAGCTTGTTTCTCTCGATTTCTCATAGGCTTTTCGGAGACACTTTTTCGGTCATCCCCTTTCTTGTAGTGAGCAGACTCGCATCCCAAAAGCCCGCCATATCTCTCTATGTCTTTTGCCTGTAATTACGCATAACTGACATCTGTCGGTCGAGAATTCCTCTACTAGATAGTGTGAGAGGGAGAGAGATGTAACAGGTGTCCCTAGACGGTGCTCCCCAGACTCTCGCCAACTCTTGACACCTCATCACAGCTGGTTCTTGACTGGACCCAACGTGACAGGTTATACAATGGTGAGGAACTTTCACCTACTGTTGGTGATTTATTGGCTGGGTGGGAGGTGAGAGGTTGTGAAGAAGTTAGACATGGGTCGTCAGCTAGACTTCGGGCATCGTTCGAGGTTCTTATTGAAACAAACTGAAACTGCAAGATGCAAACTTGAACAAAACTTCAAGTTTTCAATCAAGAAAGATCTCCATAATCAAAAAGACTATTTTTTCCCAAAGCGCGGACTATTTGATAGTGTTTCGCAACTATTTCTAAACATCATTGATAGTTTTAAAGTCCTGTGTCCGAAAAAAAGAAGGTTCTTGATGGTCCTATGAAGCAGTTTGCATTACAGACTTTCTGTGAGGTTAATCACGGCCTTCTTGAGCTTGCGATGACTATTGCTGATTGATATCAAAGTCCTTGTAAATTGATCAAAACAGATCTGGAATTCTGAAACCCCTACAACCACTTAAAGTACAACTATTACAACAATCCCACGGACCATTCAGATACCCCAAGTGAGATCAATGACACCATAGTCGCAACTTGAGTACAGTCACTCAGCCAGTCTGTTTATTGAATGAGATCAGTGTCTGCGAAAGTTGTGGGTTACGCAATAGGCTATCTGCCAGATTACCTAAATTTCTGTATACAAGTTGATCACCCACTGAGGATGTGATGGATATGAGTAAACATTCTTGTGCAGGAAAATGATACCATTCATTTAGATATGAACGCAAGTTTCTGTCAATGAGTTTGTATGCGATGTAATGAGTAAACAAGCTTTTGGATGAAAAACATCATGTTCATAGAGGTTTTTTAAAAACAATAACCTTATGAGAAAAAATTTCAGTTTTTAAAGAATTCAACCTCTTTTTGAAACATCACATTTTACTTACGACTGGAAAATTTATCATTCATAGTTCACAAACTTTCATAAATAGAGTTTTGGGAAGTTTTTTCTCAACCCAGTAGTGCTATCCTAAATATCATCCACCAGACATGTCGGGTCAGTGAAACGCTCAATTTGTCAAAGATCGTTACGTCTCTCGAGGTTCGCCGAGAGGAACATTATTCATTCAATTCGTTAACGATCTCAACCAGATGTTCAGAAGACTCAGCTTTTTGAATTCGCGTGTCGAGTCGAGAACATGAAATTTGCTTCAGTCGTTCTGAAACAAAATTGTTTTTTTTTATTATTGAATCACAAAACACATAGCTTTCTCTACCTGTAAAAAAATCTGGCATCCGTAAATCGGTTACTTAGTACTGTAGCAGTTTCGCCTTGAAACACAAGAACGATTAAGTGATGTGCCTTTAATTTCAATGAATTGTAAGTAAGAATAATAATTTAAATCCACAAAGATCTAACTGTTCGTTGTGAGAGTTACCGTACTCATTCTGCAAAATCGAGATTAGAGCGCGTTTGAAAACGGCCATGCTTCTAGCGATATATGTACGAAAATCTAGAAAACACAAAAAGAAACTTTTCTACCTTTCTCATATCATTCAACAACAGAACGAGAGAATTTTCAAACCATCTAAAGAGAAACAAATGTTAATTATTTTAATTCTGTTCTAAAGAGCTTTCCGCAAAAAACGTTTCGTTTTCTGAAAACGCATCTAAAAATATTGTTTGAAACCATGGAAATTATTAGCACGAAATTGCATCAAAATGTAAGTTCTCTGGAAACTCCTAAAAAAAAATAAGAATTTATCTGAAATTCCTTTCCAGGTAAAAAGTAGATCGTCTGAAAAGTACTTTTTCTAATCCCTGAGAAGCCCTGCTACCTAAAAATTCTCTTCGGACCATAGTCCAACATCAAGAACCCCTTCTTACCTGCTGAAAAGTGCGAAAGATAAACAGTAGTCAATCTTGGTCCATCACCTTCACTGCAAGAGACAAGTTTATTTGTACGTACGTCCTTTCGGCTCCCTTAGAACCTTATACGGCTCTTAACCTGGGATTACAGAGTGTGCAGAATGAAGAGAGCCAGACAGTCAGAGACCTGCGTAATTACCTGCGGAGAAGTTACGTAGACATGTTGCATCAGAGCTGGTTGCGAGGATTTTGGTATTTTCTGAAGATTTTTGGGATAGAGTGGTAGGCTTAGGGTTGTTAGATGGGGCCTAACTTAGAAAACAACCTAACTTCACTATTACTCGTTTTTTTCAAGGATTAAACTGAAAAATAATAAAGAAAGAAATCTTTAAAAAATTTTTGACCTCCGAAAATTGGAAAAAAAGTTTTAACCCCTCACCATTTTCTGACACCATTGTGTGACACCAACATGAAAGGCTCCTGATATTTGATCTAGGTAATTATTCCCGGCTCTCCCGTCATGTTTGGGGTCAGCGAGAGTGTAAAAGTGGCCGAGAGACACAGACTACGATGAATACCGTTGCATGACCGAAAAACAATGGCCAGGTGACAGATGAATGACTTTTTTCCAAGAGTGGCTGTAAAGTGTAATGTTGCGTGATGGAATGGTCCTAGCGGTGCAATCTGTCGTAGGGGAGGTTTTTGGTGCACTTCTGCGTAAAATGGTGTTTGGTGATATTTTGCGTAGAATCTTTTTGGTGCACTTTTGCGTAAAATGGTTTTTGTTGCAATTGTGCGTAGAATCTTTTTGGTGCACTTCTGCGTAAAATGGTGTTTGGTGCCATTTTGCGTAGAATCTTTTTGGTGCACTTTTGCGTAAAATGGTTTTTGGTGCAATTGTGCGTAGAATCTTTTTGGTGCCATTTTGCGTAGAATCTTTTTGGTGCAATATTCATGCGGTTTTCCGTTTTTTGTGCAGTTTTGCGTGATCGTTTTTTTTAGTGCTACTTTGCGTCGTACAGTTTATTTATGCAGTTTTCCGTAGTGTTGTTTGACACAAACCATTTTATTTTTTAACCCCCTCAGACTCAAAAGATCGTCCGGCTTCCTTATAGGAAGCCTGAAGTCGTCAGCTGTCATGTCTGCCCTCTCCTCCCCTCACACACTATTTCTCACATCCGGATGAGCATAACTGTGATCGATTACATAAGAGCAGCGCCGTCTGTTGAGAGGGAAAACTGGGCGACTGGGTCAGTGGTGTGTGTAATTTTGATTCTGTGCGTTTTCCCGTCAGTTCCGGTTTTATTCTGCATTCTGTCGTGAAAATCTCCACCCAGAGGTGATTTTCTGCATTTTGTCGTAAGACACCAATCTCTTTGTAAATCTTCTCTAAATTCGATTTTCCGCACTTTTTCTCGAAAATCACTTTGATAAATGATTTTCTGCATTTTATCGTGATGAAATCACTCGGATAGCTAGTTTTCTGCAATCTTCCGTAAAGTTTTTTCGCGAGAAAATCACTCGGATAGTGGGTTCCGTTTTCTGCAATCTTCCGTAAATTTGCGTTCCTCTTCACAGCCATGACGTTCTATCTGTACTAGTCTGTATTTTGTCGTGAGCACAATCTATTTTTCTGCATTTTCTCGTGACTGCAGTTTTTTACAGTATTGTGACTCAAATTTCTGATTTTTCAAACTGCTAATAATTATTCTGATACACATCGTTCCGACCTCTTGCGGCTTCTTGAGGAGCGTGGGCTTCTACGAAAATGTGCCGCCAGGTGGGATGTTAGGTGTAGACGGTCAGAGAAAGTGCGACATGTGTGACATTGACCGCTACTGTAATTCTTGCTAACTCATATAGGTAAGGTTATTCAAGTTTGGGGAAAGTTTGGGTAACTTTTAGGTACTACAGCTCAATTTTCGTGGGAATATCTAAAATTCAACGTTTCTCATCAAATTTTACACTGAAAATTGCAGAATTTAACGGGTCGTGTGTAAAAACAAAGGTTTACTTCACAGTAAGATTAGGTTCGACCTAAAAATAAAGTAAAATTCATAGTTAGCTAGCGTACATATAATAAGGAACACGCTCCCCTGGTGAGCGGCCAGACTAGAACGATAAATTTGAAGGACACCTGTTAACCATTTCCCACGACCATTTTGTTTTACTATGTTTTGGCTTTTTGGTGGAACACAGAGTTAAGTTTTGTGTCATTTTATGGTTCTCGTAAAGTTTCCCCACTAAAACACAGGCATTCTGTCTGATCACAAGACTTTGATGAGTTCATACGTAGTTTTAGCTCATTGTGAATGTAGTGTTATTGGACATTTTTTTCAACAGAAAATGCTTCTAGAGATGTTTTCCTACTATGAGAAGCTTACACTGTTAGAAGTAGATCCCGTCTCCCGTAGTTACGGCACTAACATTTCACTTGTTTAATTTAATATTTTATTTAATAATAATATTTATTCATAACGAATAAAAATACTTAAGCTTCAACAACGGCCAGCAATAGCCGCTTAAAGCTCGAACAAATAAGGGAATGTGGTGACTCTTAGAACCTGTTTCAGAAACTGCTCCGGTCAGGACAGTGTAGCATTTTTTGCAAAAAATTGACTTCAGAGATAAACAAGACTTTGCCAGGGTACCAGAAAGGAAAGAACTAAATACTGGTGTTAGTATTGATAGAACAATGGTGTTAGTAGATAATGATTAGGTAGGGAATTTAATTTGTGAGAAAGTAACTTTTTCCATAGAACTTGCTTCTATTGATGTTCTACTAGAACAAGCCTTTTATGATCGGAATCTTTCGCACTGCTAGGAGTGAACTCTTAACACCTTTCAGTTATGTTCACAGATTACAAGCTCTATTTTGCCTGTTCAAAGGACTATGTAGACGGCGTTAATGATAGCATAACTGATGGTAATTACCGTAGTCCAAGTTGATTGGTGGGCCAAGAATTGTCACCATGCTCACCAGAGGCATCAGAATCTCTGGACGTGTCAGAAACTAAGCTTTGATGATCCCCATACTTGACGCTTTTCAGTTATATTCACAGGTCTATTTTGCCTGATCAAAAAGCTCTGTAGAAGACAAAATGATGAGATAACTGGTTGTAATTACCGTGATCCACAAGAAATAGTCATCAAGCGATAGACATGTCGTGTCTTCTTCTGGGCTACCTGTCAGATGTTCATACGTTATCTCCACAGATTACATTTTGCCTGCTCAAAGGGTCTCCCACGACAATAAAACGGATTAGTTTGTAAATACCCTTGGCTCGGGTCAACCTTTACAATCGTCTGTGTTTAGCTTGATTTTCTTTGAGGACAAAGGGTGAGCCATAAATATTGCAACGAAGCGCAATAACCCTCTGAAGACCAGTTCAAAATTTTGAAAAAAATCATTCAGTAGAGAAGTTTCATTCTACAGTCAAACACTATATTCAACATGTTCAGTTAAATTTTTCAGACTTTAGAACATTATTATGATATATTCAGAATTTTCTTGAATCAACCTTAACATTTTTTCTCTGAACATGAAATTAGAAGGTAGAGGTGATCATTCATTCATTCATGATGATCACAATAGCTGTTATTTTCCGTACTAAAATTGATTAGAAAAGCGTTTTCCTCACTAAAATCACAACCGAATGAGCAGCTGGACTCTTTGTCTTTCTTTACATTGAGCCTTTGACGTCCTGAAAATAACCATAAATTCAAGTGTTCATAAATATAGCAGGGTGTGATGGATGTCTGGGACACCCGAAATCCGCCACCTGCTTGGCGTTCCGACAGTGCTAGTCACCATGTCATCACCAAACATTCGCCAGTGAAGGAGTAACCCCTGCGGAGCTGTGTTGTAGGATTTGAACATTTTTAGCTGGGGTGACTTTTCCTGAAAAATGAGGATTATTTCATCGAGAAAAGCTTTGAAACTATTTATTTTCAAAAAATGCTGCAAATTTCATCTGTTTCACTACACAAAAATAGTGATCCCCGCAAAAATTGAACTTCGAAAATAAGTAGAGGCAGGAACAATGTCATAATTTTAAAAGTCACTCTAAAATCAATTTTGAAACATAAAAGTTTCTTATGCTCTTTGACGCGCTCTTTTTTTTAATTTTCAGAGATTTTCTTGAATATTCTTATACATTTAAAAAGCGACAGGCTTGAAATTGGCTATGAAAATATCAAAAATCTTGATCGAAAAAAATTATCAAAAAAAAGATCAAAAAGCCGAAGTCTTCCTTTGTGCAGTTTAAAATTTTGGTCTCTTGAGCAGCGAAAATGTTCAAAAATCAGAGTTTTTTCATCAGGTTTCTTTCAATTAGTAACATTTTCAACACAAAAAGAGTTAGAACCTTTCATTTTGCTGAGTTTGAAATTTTGAAGAAAAATTTTTTTGAAATAATCAAAAACCCACCAAACGAGCAATCTTCTTCCACAGACGTATTTAATAGCTGTATTTTTCTGTTAAATTTGAAATTTTGATCGTTTGACCTCAAAATCACCTAGTTCCTACATAAAAGTAGCTGAAATCTTGAGTTTATCGCCAGAGTTCAAAATTTTAGCGGAATGAGCAGCAAAAAACTTTTAAAATTGTGAGAAACCCTCCAGCT
The DNA here is from genome assembly GCA_963978915.1 of Caenorhabditis parvicauda. Classification (NCBI taxonomy): domain Eukaryota; kingdom Metazoa; phylum Nematoda; class Chromadorea; order Rhabditida; family Rhabditidae; genus Caenorhabditis; species Caenorhabditis parvicauda. The sequence goes on along the minus strand of OZ022250.1, from coordinate 14,818,969 downwards.
CATCAAAATTCCTACACAAAAGTAGCCAAACTATCGAGTCTCGTTATCCCTTTACGACCAGGTGCATCGCAATGTGCCTGTCCGTTTCAAATTACAACCCATGTCGAGTAGATCAAAAGCTCTCAGCGACCTAAACGTCGTCATTACAATGTAAGGAGAGGCCCCCACACGGCTACCGTTATGTAATAATGAGCAGAGCTCCGACAATAGAAGCTTCTTTGTGTGCACTGGTTGGGGACACGTCCTTAAGGTTATGGCCTAAACCTCCTTATGAGTTTTTGAGTTGAATATTGTTTTTTGCTTCTACTTTGCGATTTTCATATAGAAATACTGGAGGGTTTTTAATTCTTTTTTCTGCATCATTTTTCCTTGATGAAAAGTAGGTTTCTCATCAAACTTCTTTTCTTTCATTTCCGATCGTTTTTATGGAAGATTTTTCGGACTCCTTCTCACATTACTCAACCTGGATTCAAAATTAAAAAAAATTTTTTGATCATTTTTTTTCTTGATTTTCGTGGATAACTCTAGTTTTTTGGGATAAAGATCATGTAGTGAGGCCTATGGGCCAAAGAAACCCCGTAGTATCAGAAAAAGCAATATCGTGTGCAATCTCGTCTGACCCGATAGGTCTGTAACATATGCTTACGTGATATGAAGTGGCCCACTCGACACGTTGGGGTGAATAGTCCCCCTCTGTATGTACCCATTCGTCTATCACAGAGAGTTGGTTCGGAAGTTGCGCAACTCATGTGCCCTACCCTCTATGAGTCAACTCATGCTCGTTATCAAGGTTCAAGGTCGTCTATTGATCAGAGCCGACCATGTGGACTTCAGGATTTTGTTGAATTCAACCTTAATAGGATCTTCCTTCTGACGCACATAGCTTCCTCTACCTGTAAAAAAGTCTGGCTTCCGTAAATCGGGTACTTAGTACCGTAGCAGTTTCGCGTTGACATACAAGACTGATTTACGTAATGAGCCTTTAATTTCAGAATGGACTGAAAGTAAGAATGATAATTTAAATTCACAAAGATCTAACTGTTCGTTGTGAGAGTCCCGACCCTACCGTACTCATTCTGCAAAATTGAGCTTAGAGCGGTTTTTTCTAGCGATTTATGTGTGACTGGTCACTGTTATCGCACTTGGAGAATCTGGTGATTTGAGAATTCAAGCTAGACATTTTGGGTTTCATGCCTTTTCTTTGATCTTTCAACGGCAACCCATTCACCTCAACACCTGGACATCACTTTCACCCAGTTACGGCACTAAAATTTCACTTGTTTAATGGTTAGGTAGAGAATTTAATTTTTGAGAAAGTAACTTTTTCCATAGAACTTGTTTCTATGGATGTTTTTCTACTAGAATAAGCCTTTTATGATCGGAATCCTTCGCACTGCCTAGAGTGAACTCCCATACTTAACACCTTTCAGTTATCTTCACAGATTACAGGCTCTCTTTTGCCTTCTCAAAGGTCTATGTAGACGGCGTCAATGATAGCATAACTGATGGTAATTACCGTAGTCCAAGTTGATTGGTGGGCCAAGAATTGTCACCATGCTCACCAGAGGCATCAGAATCTCTGGACGTGTCAGAAGCAGGCTTTGATGATTCTTTCCGACCCATACTTGACACCTTTCAGTCGCAGGTCTATTTTGCCTGTGCAAAAGCAACAATAATGATAGGATAACTGATGTTAATTACGGCAATTCACGTTGATTCTGGGAAAATGGAGTGGCCACCATGTCCACCAAGCCCGGCAATTTTCACCATCGGGAATGCCAACTAATAGGGTGGTTGGGGATATTAGAATTGTGCAACGACGTGAGGTCAGACCTCCTCTTTACATAAGAGATCTCTCACTCTCCCTCTCCCACCCCCTACCCCTATATCCACCAAACGTCCGCCATGGTGCACCACCACCATTTGGCTCAGAATTAGAATCGATTTTTCGGGTTTTTAAAGGTTCAGTAGTTTCAGACTCACATTTTCTTCTATAAAATTTGATATTCCGCTTTTTTCTTGATTCGAACTTTTTTTCCTTGGTGATTTTCATACTTGTTTAAACGTTTTGAAATGATGTTAAAATTTAAAAATATTGGAGTTTTCGAGCTTATTAAGTATCGAAAACAAAGATTTCCCAAGATTGTACGTTATTTAAAAAAAAGTTTTTTGCGAGCTCAACTCGAAAATTTACATCTATATTTCTTTCTTCTCCTCTTGAATTTTTGAAAGTCTAATAATCGTGATCTATGGAGAAAATAGTGTTTTTGGGCTAATTTTCGGCCATTTTCTCAAAATTTTTGTTGGTTTTGAAAAAAAAACAGATTTTTCTCAGAGTTGACTTCTAAATCTTATTTTACTCTCTCACAACACTTTTTTTTCTTGAAGACGGTTTTCTACCTTCTACTGAGCCATTAAATGGCTCGCGAATTCCAACATCTTCATTCATGAATAATTAATTTGTTATTGTCTTCATCGCCGTTTACCTATGCAAATCACCTCCTTTGTTCTATCCGGGCTCTTTCCAGCTCTTTTCTCACAGCCTATAGACCATTTTTCAGAAATTTCGGGCAAGCCGGTGCGCAACTTCTTGCAGTCCGGACAATGTGGAACCAGTCTAACAGAACCAACACCATGAACCAACCCAGGAAGAAAATTGGTGAGGATTTTTGATTGTTTTCTGCTGATATTCTACTTTACATCTACTTTTTATCTATTGTAACTAGACTTATCCTAGGTTTAGTCGAAATGAGGCCTTATTGAATTTGTGATAGGATTTTTTGGAGGATTTTTTGATTCGTTTTATACTGTTAACTATTTTTTAGCGGTTTTGTCAAATCAGCTACTTTCAAAGCGAGAAACTAGAATTTTTAGGTAGTTTTTTTCCCAACATCGGGCCTTTACGGCTCTCGTAGGGTTGTTAATGAACTCAATTTCAAGTGCCTAGTCATCATCTTCCAGTGGGAACCTTCAAATTTTTCTTCAAAAAAAAGAAAAAACTAATCAGTCCTTTTTGATCCAAACCTAGCAGGGTGATTCCCACGATAGTTCCTATCTCGCGGGACGTATCTTATCGAGCTAAAATCTTGAGACACCACTGCTCATCAGTTTTCCTGCGTAATTGGTTCTCACTTATCGAAATTAGTGATAATTTACTGTAGATATGAGAATCGTGGCTGTCCAGTCGACTCTTATTTGTCTACCCATCAAACGAGAGCGATTAGGCTGGGTAATTCCAATAGACGTAGGAGCTACAGGTTATACAAACGTTCATAGGGGCCCCTATACGTTGGTATAAATCTACTATTTGCCAACAGCATGACTGCGTGACAAGTGGCTACTGGGTTGTTATAACCGTAAAATCACAAGAAGTACGTCAAGCAAGTGTGAAGATTATGCTAGTGGGTGATTTGGTGTTTAGTTTGGGAAATTTATGGAGTGTGAGAATTTGAATCTCTAGGTTTACAATATAATTTAAACGTGTTTCAAATAACTTTGAAAACCTTTTGGAGTCAATATTTTAAATGATTCAAAAAGTTCTTCATAACAAAAAACACTATCAATAAAGATTAAGAACTTTCAAATAGATTCAGGTAAAATTTATAACTGATGAAAAACAACAGAATGGTTCGTCCTTTGTCCTTTGATTTTATCACATTTTTCTGTAGAAACACTTCCTAGAGCCTTGTTAGTTGGCAACTGTGCGGAAAATTTGAAATTAGCTCGGTTTCGCGTCGGTTTCTGTGGTTACCCTTACCTATAGCGTCCTTGGATGCGGACCGCCGATAAGACAGAACCTAAAAACCATAAATGTACTATGGGCCGGTTTAAAACCTCGGCTCTGGGTCAAGGGCGAAATAATTTGAACGCGGATTATGTCAAAACTATCCGAAATTCTCATCAGAAACCAAAGGTGTGAAAACCACCAGCAAGGCGACATTCTGACACCCACCATTGGTGTCAGAAGCTGGCACGTGTGGTATTGTAAAAGGTGTTAGTGGATACTTGCTTTAGGGAACCACTCCCACTACATGGTCCGTATAAAAGGATCGGGAGAGCTCAGTGGAAATCATCGCAAAGAGCTTCTCTAGCGATCAAGAACAATTCTCCTACCCTTCCTTGACAAATTCATAGTCAGAATTCATGAGACTTCACTCTAGACACTACAAACATTAGTTTCTCTTCGATAACAGTTGAAAAGTCACAGAGAGAAAATATTAGATCAGCCAAAACACGTCACATATTTTTGACCATAAAAATAGATCAAATCTAATCTTGTTATCATACTACTCTTCATTTCATCACTGTTTACAACGTTCATATATTACTCGTCAATCTTTCTCTCTATTCTTTCTTTTATTCTTTGTTTTAAATAGATAATTAGTCTTTAAGTAAACCCTACGGACACTATCTTTAGATCTGACCTCAATGTGCCAACTTGCGTGTGAAAATGGGTGTGTTCTGAGTGAGTAATGAGGAACTTTGCCCTGTTTTCGGATTCTGGAGTTTTCAGTTTCTATGTTTCTTCAAATCTTCTCATAGGGGTTCTTCGTGACCCAAAAATCCTGAAATTACCATTATTAACACCATCACGCCAGACACCATGGCGCGATTTCTCGCCGCCAAACCACGCACCGGGCTACACCAATGGAATTTCTGGCCAAGAGCATAATTGGCGTACAGATGTCGGAGGATGACCACTATCCACCACCATTTGGTGTGCCCCGCGCACTCTGTCCTCACTCGCTGTTATGTGAGATTGCGCCATCGCCGACTGTTCGGGTCAAGCGGGCTCCACCTTGGCGACCTGACCTCGGCCACCATTTTTGTGGTGCTCGTACCCTATTGCGCCATACCTTGGTGACTCGTGGAAGCCGGCTTTTGTTATCCTCCTTTCATTATAACATTCCTTCAGCACTTCATAATTCTTTCAAACATGGATCTAACTTTATTGGTGACCTGCATCCACCCACCAAAATCCGCCATAGCTGACCCCACCCACCTACCCATTTGGTAATGTTTGCAAAGACAGACGTTGCGCAAGAGCCCATTTTCCAGTTGGTGCACAATCATTGAGAGTCGTCGGGTCAGGTCACCAAAGGATGCCTATGGCAACTGATGGGCGGCCTCGGTCGTATCCAATGGTGTCAGATGCGCCATCATTTTGTGTTAGTGTGGACAGCGTGACGACGACTTCTCTGGATGTTTCTGTTTGGATGTGGAGTCGCACGGTATTTTCACACATTGAAACTATCTCGTTCTCTTATCATTGTTTTACACTCATTCTCTCACTTCTTACAAGATTCATGAAACGTATTGAACAGTGTTTCCCTTCATGCCCTGTCATAACACACATCATCTGATTCCAGAAATGTCCGACGACGACTCCCGCGACTCTGGCGTTTGTGACATGGACATCATGCTTCCAACCAGCTTTGCTTCCTTCACTTCTGATCGCTTCTGCAGCGGAAATCTCGACGTCCTCGACGAAGAGATGGAAAAGTTGCTTTTCGACGAAGACGAAGCCATGATGTACGAGCCAAAGAAGGCAACGTTGACACCTCTGGCCGTCAGGGATCAGAACGTGCAGACCAGGTGAGATTTTTCTTCAGTTTTAGAGTTTTCCTTGCAGTTTTAATGATACTGTAGTTTTGACTCACTCTTTAACCTGTATATGTACTGTTTCACAAAAAAACGCCTTTAGACAACAAAACATCGTTGATGAGTCTCCAAAATCGCGCCTTTTTGTCAAGCCGAAAGGCGGAAGACCTTTGACAAGAAAAAGAACTTTCAACGGATTCCAAGGAAACGGAAAACGCACAAAACTTGACGATGAAGACTTCGATCAGGTTAGTTGGGGATCAAAGTTTGTGTCTTTTTCTACCTGACAAATCCTTAAACTATGGACTTTCCTTCAGGAGAACATCCCATCAACCTCCAAGGCTACCAACAACAGTCTCCGCATCTACCGCGCACAATCATCATCAGTCCTCGAGCGTGGGATCTTCGCGAGAAACGATGAACTGCCGAAGCAACTGGAAGTCGGCTACCGTCTCAAGACGATCTCTCCAGTTGACTCGCAAGCCTTCCGCAGGATCACCGCAAACACCCTTAGGGATCTGATGAATTCGATGTCGGAAGAGGAGTTCTCTGCCAAATTTGTGCTGATCGACTGCCGGTACCCATACGAGTACAATGGTGGCCATATCAAGAACGCGATCAACATCTACGACCCAACCCAATGCTCCGACGCTTTCTACAACAATCAGGGAGCCCATCTGGCCCATAAGACGCCAATTTTCTACTGTGAATACAGTCAGAAGAGAGGTCCTTCTATGTGAGTTACTACTACTAGTATTTTCACTGAGCCACCTCTATGATTAGGATTATCATCAAGTTTTTTTCCTGAACATATCACAAATGTTATTTTTCCAGGGCCTACGCTCTCCGCAAAGCCGACAGGCAGATGAACGAGCTTCGGTATCCACACTGCGATTACAAGGAGATGTATGTGCTTGACAAGGGGTACAGAAACTTCTACGCGGAAATGGAAAGCCAGAAGGTTGACAATCTGTGCGCACCACATCACTATATCGCCATGGATGACGAACGCTTCTCCCAGGAGTTGAGAAAGTTTACTTTTCACAAGAAGGGATGCGTTGGGACTTCGATTCGCGTTACTGAGTGAGTTTCAGTTCCGCCTTTCTCTCTCTCTCTCTCTGTCTCTCTGTCTCTCTCTCTCTCTCTCTCTCTCTCTCTCTCTCTCTCTCTCTCTCTCTCGTTTCTTCTGTGACGTCTTCTAACTATCCACTTTCCAGAATGGCAAACCGCCCAAAAACCTTCATCCGCCAGCTGTCTGCCGACGCCTGCCAGTCGCCGGTCTTCAACAGTCAACGACCAACGACAACCTCTCGTCGGAACCTGTTCTCACCTCGCAGTATGAGTAAACTATCACCAACCCCAGAGAGTCCTGAACGGGAAGCCCTGCGACCACTGTAACTATAATAATACTAACACCAACAATATCCTTGTATCAAGCATGTAACCCACATTCTCTCTCTATACAAAAACCCAACCAAAGCTTTCCAACCAAATTAAATAGTCGACCTAGGGGTATACTACTACCTATACCTATTCAATTTCATATTATTTGCATTCACCTTTCTTTCTCTGTTCTCCGATGATGTGTTAACCTGTGATAACTGCGCAGAAGGGAGGGCCGCCAAGTAGGGGGATAGGTTTTTTGAAAAGTGGATGAAAAGGAAACAATTTCCCACAAAAATACCACCAAAAAGATGCTTTTTCATCCACTTCGTCCCACCAGATCGCTTTATCTAACTCATCTTCTTTCTTTTCAGTTTAGGAGAAAAGATTCCGACTCGAACGTCAAACACTCACTGATTGTGCCAATTCGCATCGAATCCAAGATTTTATTTTGAATAAAATTTTTGGACATTAGTCAGTGTTTGATGTTCGTGACGGACCCACCAGCATGCAAAACCCCAACTAAGTTTGATTAATTCTTAATATAACTTCGTAATAAGGTATCTCGGCGCTATTTGGACATTATTTTGTGATGTGGTCTTTCATGGATAGAACGGTCGAAACAATTCCAAAACCCCCAAAATTAGACCGATCTGTCTAGAGAGACCACCATAACATGGTTCGTTCACAATACCACCCAATTTATTTTTATGATGATAAATGCTTCAGTCATAACTTTTGTTTTTTTCTAGAAGAAACAGACTCTAAGCATATGAAAAACTGAAAAAAGTGAAGCTCTACAGACACACCAAGATTGTGCTTCAATTCAAGACAAACAGTAAAGATCTTTCAACTACGGCCAGAAAGATATGAGCTCTAGAGCGGTCAGTGATTCTTAACAGAAAACGGCATTCAAGAATCTTCAGATCTATGGATAAAAAGTGTAAGCAAAGAAAGTCGATATAATAGATCAAATTTCAGTTACAGTAGTTCAAAAAATTTACTTTTCCTACTTTTTTTGTCCCAGATTCACAAATCGTAACGTAAAAATGTTTGAAGTAGGTGAAACTATCGTCGGGAACAGTCCGCAACGTTCAATATGTCTAGTGAAACATTTTTTAAAGTACAAATACTTTCGAAAATAAAAGCGGAGGTTGGCAAAGCGTATGCGATGCGGTTATATTTTCTTATGTCTTTGCCTAGGTGTGAGATGTCGGACTCAAGATTTATTCGGGTGATTTAAGTTTGATGCTATCGAGTTTCCATCAAACATGTCAAACTTCATTGACACTCGCGGTGAGAAAAAGCCTCATGATTGTCGGTATAAAACGATGTACGAAGAACACATTCCATTCTGCAATGAAAGCTTTCTTGATCTTTCTTCATCGCCATGTCTGAAGCATGTGCCAGGACCAATGAGTATTCACACCTGTCTAAATCCACACCAAGACCAATCACCCAGAAGGCGAATACTACAACTGCTGCGACAAAGACAACGACTGCAAGCACCACAATAACTGCCGCTCCCGCTGGTCCGACGGGGGGGAAATAAAATGTAAAATTCAGAAAAAAAACAATTGAAGAGTGTTTTAGAAGAGTTCACAGTTTTATCTTTTTCATTCAACGCTTTAATGATCATATTCACACTTTTATCCACAATCAAGTAGTAAGCAGGAAAATGTACACTACTGCAACAATGACAACTCTAATGTCACAAGGTAGTACTTCCGTGGTTACTGCCTGCCGATTACACTTTTTCAAAATAATTGTTTTTTTCATAAATATGTTTAGTTATCAGTTTGTCAGGAAAGTCTTACGTTTAGGCTAGTTCTGAATCACTCATTAAAAAAGGTTCCTTGAAGCTTTTTTCTCTCTCTCTCTCTTTCTCTCTCTCTTTCATTTTCTCAAAAGACAAGAGTCATACCGGGAAGAGCCAAAAGTCGCTTGGAGCTACGGTGGGTGAGAGCCAGGATGGCTTCTGCAAGCATGAAGTTTTTAAGTTACCTGAATTTTGGTTGTACAGATCAATTATTGTGCGCACACTCACAGTGAACTATGCTGGTCTGTGAACACAAAAGTACACCAAGTAATTCTGACTCGAACGAAAGCAGAAGTCTTTAAAAAACAGATTACGACAGAGATTATGTGTTGTGTTCTGTGTGATTCGAGTGTTTCGAGTTTGATCTGGCGATATGTTGAATGATTGATATCAAATTCTCATAAGCAGACACGTCTAGATTCAATGTCTCACACGGTAAAAACCAGCTCATGTCTGACTGTATAAAAAGGATGTACAAACATGCCACAGCAGCATCCGACCTACAATGAGAGTCTTCATGGTCTTCCTTCTCTTCCTCATCGCCATGTCTGAAGCATGTGCCAGGACCAATGAGTATTCATCACTGTCCAAATCGACATCACGACCAACTACCAAAAAAGCGGATGCTACTACTACCACTACTGCTGCTACCACAACTACCGGGAAAATTATTTCTGGCACGGTCACTCTCGGTGGATAAAATGTCGATAAGTGAATTGTAATTAAATAAATATTAACATTGCGATTACATGGTAGTCACTATTAGTGACAGCTGGAAGAGACATCATGATCTCTCTCTCTCTCTCTCTCTCTCTCTCTCTCTCTCTCTCAGCTGGTAACCGTTATAATTTCTGACAGCGAAGTAGACAAACGCACTAGGTTGTCCAAGATTTTTGTCTAGAAACACCATGAAGTATTCCGTTACTGATTACGAAGTCTCACATCCGAAGTGTTATTGTACTTCTTCGTGAGAAGACAGATTTCGAACGGTTCAGAGAAGAATCCTTGGAGGTTTAATGAATTTCGTGATGAATAGTGCTCACTGAATTTACAAAGAAGTTATAAGCAGACTTTTCTAACTGCAAATGATTCTATTCAACAAAAGTCTTAAAATCAACATTTTTTGAAATTGACACTGTAGACAGAAGCGAACCCAAAAAATGGTTGTAAAAGATATCTATGCCATTCTACCTTTGCCCACAAAGCTGGGCAACGAGTTACTCAGATGACTCAAAAGCCTAACAAGCAATATGTACGGAAATCGGAGCGCCTTCAGTGCGAGGCTCTTCTCTGAAAACAAAATGCTGTACTTGTGTACAACATGTGCTACAGCGGATATACAGCGTACGCTGTAGATAACTTACGGCAGATGTTGTACACGGAGAGATTCCTTTCGACACATGCTGTACATAGAGAGATTTCTTACGGCAAATGCTATACATAGAGAGATTTCTTTCGGCACATGCTGTACATAGATAAATTTCTTACGGCAAATGCTGTACATAAAGAGATTTCTTTCGGCACATGTTGTACATAAAAGATTTCTTTCGGCACATGCTGTACATAGAGAAATTTTTTTCGGCACATGCTGTACATAGAGAGATTTCTTACGGCAAATGCTATACATAAAGAGATTTCTTTCGACAAGTGCTATACATAGAGAGATGTTGTGGGGTTCGTTTAGTTACGACGGCGTTGGCCCATTGCACTGGATTCAGGGCAAAATGAATGCCAATGACTACAAGGATATTATTGTTAATGTTCTTGTACCATTTGCTGGTGCCAACATGCCGATTGGTTGGGTGTTTCAACAAGATAACGACCCGAAACACACTAGCCGTCTTGTTCGCGAATGTCTCCAGGATGAGGCTATCGATGTTCTTCCGTGGCCCACTCAGTCTCCAGACCTCAACCCTATAGAGCACTTATGGGAAGAACTCGAGAGACGCGTTTCCGGCCATTACACATCCAATGCCGCGCAAAAATACGCGGTTTTACAAGAAGAGTGGAAAAAAATTCCGCGAGTCAAGTTGGAGAACTTGATTGAGAGCATGCCGAGAAGATGTAAAGCCGTCATTGATAATTTTGGTTATGCCACTAAGTATTAAGGTTTTAATAATGTTTTGATGTTCATTCCTTATCGATTTGAATTGTTACAACCGTTTACCATTATGTTTTTGAGTTTGTGGAAAATGTGTTTTTTATAGTGTCTGAGAATAAATTTTTTTATTTTTTTTCTCTTTTGGTCTGATTTGAATTCGTTTTGACATAAGATGTAATAATGTTTGAAGTATTACCATTCAAAAAATCAGACCGATAGGTGAGGTTTGACAAGAGTTATGGCCGAAAATAAAAACTTTCTAAACTTTTGAACGCTACTGTATATCATATGTCGTACACAGGTACAGCATTTTGTTTTCAGAGCAGCACCAGTATCTGCAAACGGACCGAAGCGTGGATCTTGGCTTTTTAGTACTCGCAAGAGTTTTTACTTTCTATCACTTTAAGGAGTAGTTAAAATGTGTTCAGTGTTAAAGATTCTCGTTCCGAACACACATGTGGAAGTGTGGTTATTTCACACTTTATATTTTCAGTTCTCTTTTTGCGTTATCGGCGCACTGATACTAAACCGTCGCATGATTTATTCAGGTGATTTAAGTTTGATTTATAACTGTGTTACGGTAATGATATCGAGTTTTCATAAGATATGTCTAGCTTCATTGTCTCGCATGGGGAAAAAGTACCTATTGTCTGTCTATATAAAACGGTGTACAAAGATCTCATAGCAGCAGCATCCAACCTACAATGAGAGTCTTCCTGATCTTCCTCCTCTTCCTCATCGCCATGTCTGAAGCATGTGCCAGGACCAATGAGTATTCATCTCTTTCCAAATCTACACCGAGACCAACTACCAAGAAGGCGGATTCTACTACTACCACTGCAGTCACCACTACCACTACTGCAGGAACCACTACTACTACCACTGCTAAGATGACAGCTATAACGTTTAAGCCTGTAACTTCCGTTCCTACTGGCCGATGACACTTTCAATAATAAATTGTTGTTTAATAAATGTTCCAAAGTAAGCTCTTGAATCGTTCACAAGCTCTGTACGTACATCCAAAGTGGGCTTCCGCATTGTACACTCGAGATTCCGTTAACTATATTATAACTTTATTCACCAAAAATAATGTTTCCATATTAGCACCTACGAGCTCAAAAATGATGGATGTGAGAACCGTAAAGAGAACCGTTTAAAAGGCCAGGACAGTTATCTTCTGGGCTACAATTTCTGACATGCCCGAAGACAACTTGTCAGATTCTCTGGCTAGAGTTAATTTTCAGTTATACTTGAACACAAAACCCAAATCCAAGGACAGTGAAGTAGACAACCACACTAGGATTCTGGTCTAGAAACACCATGAAGTGTTCCGTGACTGATTACGAAGTCTCACATAAAAAGTGTTTTTTTTTAACAACAGTGCTTTTTTGTCAAAATATTTGAGTGTATTTAGTGAAGATTTTGTTATAAATTCAAGATAAGACCTGGTAACCTCCATACAAGGTTTTCTCCATAATAAATTTGTCGCCGGAACGTCGCCTTCCTGTCGCCGTTTGGTTAGGCATACCGAATAGCGACCGGAAGGCGATGTTCCGGCGACACTTTTAAGGATCGCCATTACGTACTGGTGACGTACCGGCGACAGAAATTGCGACGTACCGGCGACAACAATGCGATGTACTAGCGACGATATGGTAACATAACCGCTACACATTTCTTTCCTTTTACGGTATTCGAGAATGGAACCACAGTAATCAAATTTATTCATAAACAATGTGAAAAAAACATTAAACAGGGAGAGTTTGTGTAAAACTGGAGTGGGACAAACTATTGCGAGTATTACCGTTGTTGTCCTCCTGTCGCTCCTCATCCCGGATCGCCACTTAGCGTTACTGCATCACGAACATCTTGTGTTCCCCAACGGTCTGAAAATTATTTTTTTTAATAGTCTATAAGTTTCTGGCATTATAATTATAATTACTAACTCAATTTGGGAGTGGCTTATAGAGTGTAAATCATTTATCGACGTGTTATGAAGAGAATCAAATGCTTACTTAACCGATATGTCTCAGTGCACCATTTGCGACAACTGCGCACTTGCATACACGATTTACGCAGCGGTGTGTCGCCAGTACGTCGCCGTCTTGTTGCAGGTACGTCGCCTCCCCGGATGGGCTTCGTTATTCATTGCCATATGTCGTTAGGAAGGCGACGTACCGGCGACACGACCGAGACGTTCCGGCGACCATGTGGCGACGTCGTTGGTACGCGACGTACCGACGACAAGGAGGCAACGTAATGGCGATGGGGTACGTAATGGCGACTGGAAGCCGACGTTCCGGCGACAAAATAATTATGGAGTTTGCTCTTATCAATTATGAGGTTACGGGGATCTTACTACAAGGTTACATGGATTTTATGTGGATATCAGCTGGTTTTATGAAGTTTCGATTTCACGAGGTTTAACAAGAGTTAAAAGTGTGATTAATACCCTTCTCAGCAAAAAGACTGAATGCAGAAATTGATTTTCAAAAATATTTTTCTGGCATTCGAAAAAATTACGGAAGTCTATGTGAAACTTTGATTGTTGAAATTGAGACTAAAAACAGAACCGAACAGAGAAATCGGATTGCGATAGATATCGAACGCATGATTCATTCAGGTGATTTAAGTTTGATTTATAAATGTGTTACGGTAATGATATCGAGTTTCCATCAGACATGTCTAGCTAAATTGTCACGCAAGGTGAGAAAAAGCCTCATATATGTCTGTATAAAACGATGTACGAAGATCCCACAGTAGTGTCCAACCTACAATGAGAGTCTTCTTGGTTTTCCTTCTCTTCTTCATCGCCATGTCTGAAACATGTGCCAGGACCAATGAGTATTCATCTCTTTCCAAATCTACACCAAGACCAACTACCAAGAAAGTGGAAGCTACGACAGCAGCCACCACGACCACTACTGCCAGTTCTGCAGGCTACCCGGTAGGGAGAAGATAGCATGCTCAATGAGAGACGTAGAGACAGGAACCCGGCTAGAAAGTGCTTCGAGTTGGTTTACGTGGCTTCAATCGATATTCTTTTTGTACTTTTCTGTAGAACTTTCTTAAAACTTTTAATGAATATTTGTCTGTTTTTCACATGCATATGGTCATTCAGGTGTTTGTTTTCTCTCTCTCTCTCTCTCTCTCTCTCTCTCTCTCTCTCTCTCTCTCTCTCTCTAAAAGATTTGTATAGTTAAATTTAAGTGCATGTTGAGTTCAGAATCAAGAGGCTATGCCGTAGACGAGGTTGTTCAAGTTTCTGGTCTAGGCAGACCAGGAAGTGTTCCGTTAATGATAACAATAGATCAAGTCGAACGTTTTGTTTTTTGTACTCTTTGTGTAAACGCAAACTGCATATGTAAAATTGCACATTTAGATGAGAAAATTTGGGAGTCGGAAGATAGTAGTTCTATCAAGATGTTCAGATGAATTTTAATTTTTGTTAATTCTATAAGCAAAATATTGAGAAGTTTGCATTGAGAATTTTGAAGTACCAACGAGCTACAAAGCCACTCACTTTCAAAAGATTTGTTAGAGTTGAAGATTTAATAATTTTTCACATGTGTGGTGAAACTTGCTTATATTTAAAATGAAGAGAACAGCCAAGAACTTCATGAAAGATGGAAGTGTTTCTGTTAAAACATAAACTTTGAGGGAATCATTTCAAAATGAAAAAACGTAAGTAATTTTTCAAACGGATCTCCTGAGTGAAAAAAGACCAGAATTCTTAGGTGATGTGAAACTCTGATTTTTGAAATCAAGAAAGCACTCCTTTGGCAAAACGGGCGTAACTGAACCTAAATGACGCGGATTGTGATAGATACTTGCACCCATGATTGATTCGGTTGATTCAAGTTTGATCTATACATATCACACTTTGTTACGTAAGTGATATCGAATTCCCATAAGACGTCTAGTTTCATTGTCTCCTATGGTAGAAAAACCAGCTCGAGTCTGTCTGTATAAAACGGTGTACAAAGATCTCATAGCAGCAGCATCCAACCTACAATGAGAGTCTTCCTGGTCTTCCTCTTCTTCCTCATCGCCATGTCTGAAGCATGTGCCAGGACCAATGAGTATTCTTCCTTGTCTAAAACGACATCACGACCAACTACAAAGAAGGCGGCTGCTACTACTACCACTACTGCTGCTACCACCACAACTACTGCTGCTACCACGACAACTACCACTGGAGAAACTATCACTTCTGGACTCATTACAGGCTGATAACACTTTCCTAAACAAATTTTCATTTAATAAATATTCCGAGTCTTTATTCTGAATTATTTCCTCTTTTTCAACAAGTTGAAATTTCTATAAAAATAATTAGGTCATTTAATTTTTACGGAAATCAATTTCAACCTTATTTCAACGATTTAAGAAATCCCAGTTAATCTTAAATTTTTGGCGACATCAGACTCAACAGAATTCGCAAGCGGCAAAGAGATACCAGACTTAATCTCATTGATAAAAGAATTCAAAGATCGTCAAAAAGACTCTATTTTCCTTAGGATTTTCTGTTAACACTGACATCAGACTGCTTTCATGTCGATAAGAGAGCTCGTGAGGATATCTAGCTCACAAATTTTACTGACTCAATATTCTCCTGTCAAAAATACATAATTTTGGATGATAGTATTTTTTTTTATTCCAAAAATTGACAAGTTTGAAAAAACTACTTTCAGTACTGCTGAATTGAAGTTACGCGTCTTGTATTGTCTTGGCTTTTTACCGTAGCTTTTTCTGGTTTCAGAAAACAATGTAAATCGGAAATCAGAATGCTGCAACGAAACTTCACTCAACCTCTCATCGATGGATCGTGACGCTCTGCCTTGACGACTCACAACGCTCTCAGAGGCTCGGTGACCGCAGTTCCTCATTCGATCGACGCCAGTTCATAAATTCCTATTTATCCATTGTTTGGTATTATTCACCCTTGTTATAATAACTCATTGGAACCTTCTTAAATTACGGTCATTTTTTGCAAAAAATACTACACTGTCCTGATCGGAGAGTCACCGCATTCCCCATATTTGTTCGAGCTTTCAGCGGCTATTGTTGGCCGTTATTGAAGCTAACGTATTTTTATTCGTCATGAATAAAGATTATTATCAACGACCGATGAATAAGATCTGTGAAGATTCGGGCATGGACTCGAATGATTTTGATATCGTGAAGCTGATCACAAGACGGAAGCTAGCACTGGCAGGCCACATTGATCGATGAAAGTTATTGAATAACATCCTTGAGTGTTATTGAATGAGTTATTGAATAAACATCGAAGAATGAAAGCCGGCAGATCGTCTCTGAGTTGGGGCGACGACATCATCAAAGCGAGAGATCAAAGCTTGTCCGTGCGCTTTTGCGCGGGTTGTTTTTTTTCCAAGGGACAATATTTGTGTTTCGAGGCATCGTGAAGCGACTTCTTGAATAATAATCCTTCTGTATGAGAAATGCCAGACTTTGCGGAATTGAAGAGATATGATTTCACTCGATTGATAAAAGAATACAAAGATCGTCTCCGAGACACGATTCGTTGTTTTTTGTTTGTTAACTTCAACTCTAAGTTCTATCGACTCATTTTCAAACAATTATAAACAAAACATTTATTATCTTATTACGAAAGCTATACAATGTACAATTATAATGTTGGTATGGTTCAACTTTCCTTTATGATAATTTCGATAACAATCTTGTCGGCTTTGGTTTCTGCTGTTACTAAAGTAGAGGTAGTGGTAGTTAGAGATGTCATTGGTGGTGGTGTACCTCCTGGTGGAACTGTCATTAGTGGTGGTGTACCTCCTGGTGGAACTGTCACTTGTGGGGGTGTACCTCCTGGTGGAACTGTCATTGGTGGTGGTGTACCTTCTGTTGAAGTAGTCACCGGTGGTGGTGTATCTCCTGATGGAACTGTCATTGGTGGTGGTGTACCTTCTGTTGAAGTAGTCACCGGTGGTGGTGTACCTTCTGTTGGAGTATTCACCGGTGGTGGTGTACCTCCTGGTGGAACTGTTATTGGTGGTGGTGTACCTTCTGTTGAAGTAGTCACCGGTGGTGGTGTACCTCCTGGTGGAACTGTCATTGGTGGTGGTGTACCTTTTGTTGAAGTAGTCACCGGTGGTGGTGTACCTCCTGGTGGAACTGTTATTGGTGGTGGTGTACCTTCTGTTGAAGTAGTCACCGGTGGTGGTGTACCTCCTGGTGGAACTGTTATTGATGGTGGTGTACCTTCTGTTGAAGTAGTCACCGGTGGTGGTGTACCTCCTGGTGGAACTGTCATTGGTGGTGGTGTACCTTCTGTTGAAGTAGTCACCGGTGGTGGTGTATCTCCTGATGGAACTGTCATTGGTGGTGGTGTACCTCCTGGTGGAACTGTCATTGGTGGTGGTGTACCTTTTGTTGAAGTAGTCACCGGTGGTGGTGTACCTCCTGGTGGAACTGTCATTGGTGGTGGTGTACCTTTTGTTGAAGTAGTCATCGGTGGTGGTGTACCTCCTGGTGGAACTGTCATTGGTGGTGGTGTACCTTTTGTTGAAGTAGTCACCGATGCTGATGTACCTGCTGTGGAAGTAGTCACCGAGGTAGATCCTGTTGTATCTCCTGATGTTGATCCAGAGCTAGTTTCAGCAGTCGTAGAAGACACCGTGGAACTACCAGTATCGTCATTCGACTCTGCCGGGGTAGTTTTAGTTCTGGGACGAGGAGTTGCAGACTTGTGCAAGTGCTCATAATCGTTTGTCCTGGCACATGCTAAAACAACACTGAACAGGGCATAACTGACAAGCAGTATTTTCATGGTGAACAATGTATCAGGCAGTGTCTCTCCGTCAGGTATTTATTAAATCTCGAAGGGGATATCACAGAAGTTTTTTTGCGTCTCTATTGTTCATAAACATGATTTGTTATCAATCCGATGGTGATTCGTTCAAAAGACAGAAAGATTGGCTTGACACTGATGTCATGGAAATTCCAGCAATCCCGAACTTTTGACTCGTTCTAGAAAAAAGTTGAATATTCAAAAAAGTCTAAGAGCTACAGAAAAAAATTTCGACATCAATCAATTTCGTCTTTCCCGTGTTTTTCACATTTTTTGCAGTTCATAATAAAAGATTAGGAAAAGGCGTGTCTGTCCCGTCCCACGAGAATAAGTACAGAAATCAATATTTTTCAGAGAGAATCTGTTTTCTGTCCATAAAAAAAAGTAAGAAAAGGCGTGTCTGTCCCGTCCCACAAGAATAAGCACAAAAAATCAATATTCTTTATCGTCACCAAACCAAACAGCTAACAAATTGGTGTGAAATGAGATCATGATGTGGTGATGGTTGCATCGACTTCAGACGATGAGCCGCTGGAGCTTCCACTGCTCGACGAGCTGCCTCCACTACTGCCACCACTGCCACCACTGCCACCACTGCCTCCGCTTCCACCACTTCCACCACTGGACGACGAGGATGGTCCGCAGGCAAAAGCGAGAGCGATCATTACGAAGAAGAGCACAAGGAGGCGAATGTTCATTCTCTGAATAGGATCTGTGAGAAGAGAAAGAACAATGGGATACCGAAGTCAATCCTGCATCTGCCTTTTATACAAACACACAAGATAGCTGCCAACTCGTCGTATGCATCAAAACAATGATAATAGGAGATTGATAGAACTACTTTTGGCTTGTTTACGAGTAAAGATTGACGGGATTTCGCGGTCTTCATAGCTTCTCACAATTTTTTATCGGAAAGTAAGTTTTTCATATCAAAGATCTCGAGATCTTCTAGTACACTATCTTCACTTGCTTGACTTTATTTTTGTAGTGCCTTTTATTTTTTTTCCAAATCAATCTATGAAAAAATTCAGAAAAAATGTCATTCTCCACAGAAAAATTGAATAGCTTTTTTCATGAAAATGATTTTTTAATACTTTTGAGGTATCGATTTTAACAAAATGGCAGTGAAAAGACACACTTTCGTTGAAATTCCTAACTTACTGATCACGGATCCATGCACAAAAATGTCAAGAATTAGGTTTTGGAGAAGATGCACATCTCCTCTTTCTGTTTTATAATGGGTTGATACATGATCAGCATAGGAACAGTGCAGATTGAAGATACTTTTATAGATTATTACGGACACTATTAAATTAAGCAGGAGGAGCAGTGTGGGCAGCTTCCTTGGCGGCGACGAACGACTTCCAGATGGCCTGAACAGTACTTATCAAATAAATAAAAAAATGAATGACGTTACCTGGTCAGCAGAGGAGACGGTGGCGATGTAAGCGGTGATCTGAGATTGGACAGTCTCGAAGGCGGCCTTTCCGTCAGCAGCACTTCCGCTGGCGTGAGCAGCTTCCAGAGCGGACTGAAAAGTACTCATCGTCGCTGTACTTCAACATCCACTCACCGCGTTGTCAGACCAGATCTTCTGAATTCCCTCGATAGTGGATTCAGAAAGTCCTGCTGCCTTCAGTTCTTCGGCGGCCTTCGCAGCTGAACCATTCTATTAGTCTGATGTGAATGTGTGTTTTCTTACCGAAGTCACCTCCAGCAAAGCAGGCGACGGCGAGAAGAGCGAAGATGAAGATGGACTGCATGGTTGGAATCGGTTGTTGGAAATTGTGTTCGTTTAGACTCTTTTATACTCGATTGTTGTACCCTGTGTTGTGCGGATTTCCGAGTAATCCGACACAAAAATGTGTCAGAAAGTTGGGTTTTTGAAACTGTCAGAGAAATAGTGATAGAGAGAGAGAGAGAGAGAGAGAGAGAGAGAGAGAGAGGAAAATAGAGAGAGAGAGAGAGAGAGAGGAAAATAGAGAGAGAGAGAGAGAGAGAGAGAGAGAGAGAGAGAGAGAGAGAGAGAGAGAAAGAGAGAGAGAGAGAAAGAGAGAGGGAGAGAGAGAGAGAGAGGGAGAGAGAGAAAGTACCACTATTCTGGAATTTTGTCAGAAATTCTGACATGGTCCGATTACCACAGCTCTCCATTTTTTAAAAACATTCTCCTCAAGTAAACTGAAAGTTCTGACAACAAGAACATGTACTTACAGTTTCCACGTTCTTTTTCAAGTAGACAAAACGACCAGGAATTCCAATCAGTCGCGGACTCGTCGCTGGTTTGACCAACTTGAAAGATGTCTCAAGATCGAGTTCGATACAAACTCTTCTTTGACTTTGTTTTAAGAATGAGAATTGGCATTATTTCTAGAGTACTCTGTACTTTTGATTACTTGAGTACGGTATTTATCACAGAACATTCCGGTCTGACACCATTTTTTTGAATTTATCCATATTCGATATCAGCTCTATTCTGAAACTTCTATATTTCAAATATCAAATAGATTGGAGATTTGTGATTTACGACTTTTCACAATGACATCAGCAGAACTAGATAGGTAAATTTTACGACCGTAACCTTGTCGGTCACAATTTCGTATGTTTATGTTAGTCATCATTGTTTTCAAATCGATTTTATTTGTTTCTATAACAATGTAAAATAGACCCCAAAAATGTTCTCTATAGATCTCGCCCACACAGAACAGAAAATCACAGAGGACAAGTTTCAAACCGACAGAGAAGAGTTTCAACATTGTTGTAGTGACGGATACAGCGCACAAAACTGGATTTGCGATTTGATGACAGAGAATGATGAGTATAAAAGAGTTTGTGAACCGTCAATATTCATCATTCAATCATGCAGTCCGTCTTCATCTTCGCTCTTCTGGCCGTTGCCTGCTTCGCTGGAGGTGACCATGGTAGGATGTTAAAAAATAGAATCTTACTGACAGAAGAATTCAGGAGCCAAGGCCGCCGCAGAACTGAAGGCAGCAGGACTCTCTGAATCCACCATCGAGGGAATTCAGAAAATCTGGTCTGACAACGCGGTGAGTGGATGTTAAAGTACAATGCTGATGAGTACATTCAGTCCGCTCTGGAAGCTGCTCACGCCAGCGGAAGTGCTGCTGACGGAAAGGCCGCCTTCGAGACTGTCCAATCTCAGATCACCGCTTACATCGCCACCGTCTCCTCTGCTGACCAGGTAACTTTGTTAATTTCTTCATTTATCTGATAAGTAATGTTCAGGCCATCTGGAAGTCGTTCGTCGCCGCCAAGGAAGCCGCTCACTCCACTCCTTCTGCTTAATTTAATAAAGTCCGAAATATTCTATAAAAGTATCTTCAAAATCAGTTCTGTTGACTTGTCCTAGATTGACAAACAAAATAGACTTTCACGAAGAGATGCACTTTTACGCAACTCCACAAAAGTCTCCATGCCGATACCGATATATAGGTGTACAAGGTATGACTGTATAGTCATGATCTATCAACATCAAGAACTTCAACTGACTGTATTCGAAAAAAACGCAAGTGCTTCTTTGTGTGTTAACGAAGAAATCTTTAAAGAACTAAAATGAGCAATAGATTCATGCATCAATGATTTTGTCTGTACATGTTACTTGGTGGTGGTGATAATTTTTTTTCTCCTCACTTCTTGTGTATGAAAAAGACAAAGACCTCAAAAACTGAATTTTCTGCTATAGAAGACAAATTGTGAAACGCAGAGTCACCACATAGCTATGCGCAGAACTCTCATTTTTTCAGGCTTGGGAGAATTAAGAGATACAGGTTCGGTTTCTAATTAAGGTTAGGAAAGGTTCCAGTCAAATTTATGTTCTGAGATTTAGAAGTAAAAATTTTCCTAAACCCGAAAAAAGAACATCTGACAAGGATTTTTTGTAGAACTTGGAAGCGCTTCTCTCTGATGGCACGTTGGCCACTGTAGAAGAAGTGATCAGAACTTATTTTGAAAATAAATTTATGGAATAATTCGGAAAGTATTAAATTAAGCTGATGGAGTGGTGTGAGCGGCTTCCTTGGCGGCGATGAACGACTTCCAGATGGCCTGAACAGTAATTATCAGATAAATGATGAATGACGTTACCTGGTCAGCAGAGGAGACGGTGGCGATGTAAGCGGTGATCTGAGATTGAACAGTCTCGAAGGCGGCCTTTCCCTCAGCAGCACTTCCGCTGGCGTGAGCTGCTTCCAGGGCGGACTGAAAGTACTCATCAGCATGGTACTATATCGGTATCGGCATGGAGACTTTTGTGGAGTTGCGTAAAAGTGCATCTCTTCGTGAAAGTCTATTTTGTTTGTCAATCTAGGACAAGTCAACAGAACTGATTTTGAAGATACTTTTATAGAATATTTCGGACTTTATTAAATTAAGCAGAAGGAGTGGAGTGAGCGGCTTCCTTGGCGGCGACGAACGACTTCCAGATGGCCTGAACATTACTTATCAGATAAATGAAGAAATTAACAAAGTTACCTGGTCAGCTGAGGAGACGGTGGCGATGTAAGCGGTGATCTGAGATTGGACAGTCTCGAAGGCGGCCTTTCCGTCAGCAGCACTTCCGCTGGCGTGAGCAGCTTCCAGAGCGGACTGAATGTACTCATCAGCATTGTACTTTAACATCCACTCACCGCGTTGTCAGACCAGATTTTCTGAATTCCCTCGATGGTGGATTCAGAGAGTCCTGCTGCCTTCAGTTCTGCGGCGGCCTTGGCTCCTGAATTCTTCTGTCAGTAAGATTCTATTTTTTTATCATCATACCATGGTCACCTCCAGCGAAGCAGGCAACGGCGAGAAGAGCGAAGATGAAGACAGACTGCATGGTTGGATGATGAATATTGACGGTTCATAACCTCTTTTATACTTGTTAATTGATGTCATCAAATCACAAATCCAGTTTCCTGTACTGTACCCGTCACTACAATCACGTTGAAACTCTCTTCTGTCGGTCTGAAACGCGTTCTCTGTGATTTTCTGTTCTGTGTGGGCGAGATCTATAGAGAACATTGTTGGGGTCTATTTTATAGTGTTATGAAAACAAATAAAAACAATATGAGAATAACGATGACTAACATAAACACATTAAATTGTGACCGACAGGGTTACGGTGTGTCGTAAAATGTACTTATCTAGTTTTTTTTTAAATGTTTTTTTCGGGATTACGTGAATAAGAGACGAATGGTTTTTTATTTTGTTTGAAAAAATTGAAACTGTAACCACTTGTTATAATAATAATATTTATTTTGGGGAAAGCCCGCAATAGAAACAAAGCCGATGTGAATAAAACGGACATAGTACAAGGTGGCAGAATATTCTCAGATAAAAGATAGTATATGTGGGTACAAGTGAAGATAAGGATAAATTTTGTGGAGAACAAAAAAAGATTCAGATCAGAAAATGTAAGAACCCACACTGGATGAACCCTATAGGAAAAAACTGATAGATTGAAGACTGAAGACTCATGTATACCAAAAGTGTAGGCTATATGTCTGAGTTCAAAAGTAACCGCGAGTCAAGACTGCCTTGAGGGATGTCAGTAGGTGTGATACCAAAGGTCGACCATTTTCTTCAGCTTGTGAGACTGTCTTTTGATGAAGGATGTTTCTCCGAACGATCGTTGTTGCAGTAGCCAAACAGACACAGCAGGAAGAGGCTTTCTCAGGTCGTGTAGTGTTGGCATTGAAGAAGCTTGTATAGATTGGAGTGTTGAATCCATGAACCTCTTCTCCCTCCTTTGACGGTATTAGATGGACAAGTGGTGTTGATGTGAGGATATTGAGGAGTTGGTCGTTTGGTGCCGGATTGAAGTAGTCACAGACGAGGTGTCATGAGTTTGCAGTTACTAGTTCAGATTTTCTTTCTTTTTTTTTTGGTCCTTTTTTTTTGATAGCCATTTTTTTTGGGTTACAGGACCCTCAACACTTTGGCATACTTGGGTCATGGTAAAATCAGGAAGTAATGAGAAATAAGTCGCATCTAGTGAGGGTTCTCAATTTGGTAAAATATGAAACATTGGATTTGAAGAGTAATGGATAAATAAGGCATGTGTACAAGTGTGAAGGGTAAAAAATGGGTAAAATGGGTAAAAAATGTGTTGGTGCGTACGAGTCGTCAGCTGTCGATTGGGCAGTATATTCAACGGATCTGAATTTTCAAGCGGACCTTTACACATGTCTAAAGAACAAACACGGATTGACAAGGCTCAATGACGAAGAAATAAAAAAAAAGGATGTTGAACACGAATTAGACGCAACGTCGACTACACGGATATGTGAAAAGACTTTCTCATGCTGTTACTTCATGCTGTTTACTATCGGACGGACAAGTAGCTTGTAATCACCACGAGGCTTAACTTTACCAATTTTATTAAATGAAGTAGAAGCTCTTTGTGCGAAACTGTTACGTCCGATATTCTTTTTAGGATTTCTGCATGAAAGTTTGAATGAATTACCCCGTGTACGTGATTGGGTGATTGTGAAAATCTTTTCTATTGGTATGGCCACGGAGCCATTCAATATTTTGTCCACTAATTTCAAATCAGCTACGTCACGACGTTCCTTCAAACTTTTGAGGCGTAGATTACACAGTCTCTGTTCATACGGAAATTTGCCGTCGGATATTGCTTGTACACCGTGCAATCTTAAATACATCTTTCTAGTGTATGCTCGCTGGACAGCCTCAATTTTCACGCAGTCTTTCTTAAAAAGCGGTGCTGATACTGATGAGCCATATTCTAGCAATGGTAGGACAAAGGACTTATAAAGTTTTAGAAGGATCTCTTTTCTCTGGGAGAATAAGGCTCAGAATATTGTGAACGTACATGCTTTCGCTTTATGACAGTAATATTTCCAGTGCTCGGTGAATGAAAGATCGGCTTGAATGAAAAACCCAAGGTCCTTAACAAGAGTTACTTCTTTTATTTTATGGCCTGCGACAGAGTAATCGGGTTTGAATTTCTTAACCGTTCCTAAACTCAAGACCTGGGTTTTGTTAGGTGCGAGCTGTAACCCAACTTCATGCGTCCATTTTTCAACACCCTCGATTGCTTTCTGCAGATTCAGTACGTCTGTTTGTGAATTGATGACGGCATATAATTTTATATCATCTGCGAAGCACATGCATTTCACACCAGGGAAAGAGGTGAAGTTAGGAATGGCACTCGCGAAGATGTTGAAAAGAAGTGGCGATAGGACTGCACCTTGCGGTACTCCACATGGCGCACTTTGTTCAGAGGATAGTTCCTCACCACACTGAACACGGAATGACCTATTTCTTAGAAAACTTTCAATCCATTTGACCGTGATTTGGTTAATTCCTATAGAGTAGAGCTTATGCAAAAGCAAGTTGTGAGGAACACGATCAAACGCTTTTTGTATGTCAAAGTAAACAACATGAACTTGGAGCCCACTATCAAGGGCCGCAGACCAGTCGTTGAGGCATAGCAACAATTGTGTTTCTGTTGAGCGACCTTTTCGAAAACCGTGTTGTTCGTTGGGCAAAACAGAATTCGTTTCAACAAACTCGGAAATGCAGTTAGAAATAATTTTCTCTAATATGCGGCTGAATTGCGAGGTGATGCTTATCGGTCTATAATGAGACACAGTCGAAGGGTTCTTAATTTTAGCGATGGGAACCACTATCGCTGTGTTCCATTTTTTAGGAACTTTTGCCTGCATGATAGATACGTTCAAAATGTGAGTGAGAGCTGGGGTGATTTGGTCTCCAATAAGCTTTACGAATCTGAATGGAATGTCATCCGGGTTGGCACTATTGGAGGACTTTGCCTTTCTCAACAGTTTGATAACCTCCGTCTCATAACACCAAGGAATTTGGGATTCTAGACTACGCGCAGCAACGTTTACTGGAGGTGGATTCAAACAGGAAACATTCGTGAAATTGGAGGCAAAAAATGAGGCAAGTAATTCTGATTTCTCTTTGTCTGTTTGACAGTGAGAACCCGAATCATTCGTTAGCGTTATAGGCTGTTTGGGACCACGTAACCGGGACGAAATTAGGCGATAGAATTCTTTTGGTGACTTAGTGGACCAATGTTGTTCCTGTTTCCGTAAGAATGTAACCAAACATTTTTTATACACTCTATCATAATCACGAAACTTTGTGCAGTTGGCTGAGGAATTGTCAGAAATGAGTCTGTTCCATAGATATTCCCTGTGTTCGTATTTGTCTCGAAGGTATTTAGGCAAGGATTCCCGGTGGAAAGAAGTTTTTTTTAACGGGACAAAACAGTCAAAAAGGAGTTTGAGAACCCCCAGGAACAGATCATAAAGCTTATCAATGTCCGTTGTGTTACCAAGCAAGTCAAACCATGGAAAATGGAAGGCGGCTCTGCGTAGCTCGTGTATATCAATGTCTTTATAGCTCCTAATTAGTGATTCAGAGACACGACTTTTGAGAAAATTAGTTCGAAAGAAAATGGTGTTATGATCTGAGGAACCTAGAGGAGCTTCAATTTTGACGTGGGATACACCAGACTGGGCACAGATTAGGTCCAATATATTCGGACCTCTCGTCGGTTTTCTTACAAATTGATCATAGTCGTTTACCGAAAGGAAGTTCGCAAATTCAGACGATTGCGGGCAAGAGCGCGTAATATTATCAACTTTGTAAAGATTGTTGTAGTTGAAGTCTCCAAGGATAACGACTGCATCTTTGGGGTCAGACAAATCATTTAAGCAATCGATCATAGTACGATTATCGTCAGCGCTAATAGATGATGTTCGGTACGTCGCAATAATGCGAATTCCAGTTTGCGAGAACTCAGGCAGAACGTCAATGCATAGAATTTCAAAAGCTTTGTGTAGAGATTTTGCAAAAACGTGAGTAAATTTGAATGATTTTCGTAGAAGAATTGCGACGCCTCCTCCCCTCCCTTTCTCTCTGTCAGATCTTACTAAAAAGTACTCGTCACAACTGTTGGTGAGACTATCTGAAGTATATGTGGAATGGAGCCACGTCTCAGTAATGACTATGAAGTCGAGTTTTCGTTGACTTAATAAAGAAAAAAATTGCGGGAGGTTGGCTAAAATACTCCTAGCGTTAAATAAAACCCAGCTCTCTTGACTTTTTTCCATCACGCTTGTTGGTGACGCTGGCTTTCCCCAATTGCTAAATTTTGAGATGAGACCCCCTCACTCACCTTGTTGGCATAAGTCATGCTTCCATTTCCCTGTGCGTTAATCTTGGACTGATTTCTCTTCATCCATTGCTCTTGCCTGGCTTGGCGATCAGCTGCTCTTTCAGCGTCGGATAACGAAGGTCTTATGAAGACCTTTTCGAAACCTGAACCTCGTTGACGACAGAAACGTTTACCTTGCTTGACGAAAAGGTTCGCCGCTTTGCTGTTCGGGAACACAAGCTTAAGCAGAGTTCCATCCCTCATAATAGTGTTACCCTTAGCGTCTTTCATCTCACGTCCTGTGCTTCTGTCAATCATCGGCTGCCAACGACCCATGCGGTCGATCGTTATAGGAGCCGAGCTGCAGTTGATGGATTTACGAATGAACTCGACGTTGTCCCAATCAGATTGCTCTCGATCATGAATCGAAAGATGGATGTTATCTGTAATACCTTTTACGACAACCGACCTCTTTCGCTCCGTTTCTTCCACAACTTCTTTAGCCACGTTAGTCTGGTTAGACCGAATTGAGGCTTTGAGTCTGGAAACGGAGCTCTTCTTGAAGGGCTTGTCATCGGATTTTGAGTCAGCTGGGGTCTGGGGCACAGGTGGGGCATGTAGAGATGGCACGGGTTCTTCGAGTAACTGGATGAACTGGTCTTCAGACAGTTTATCGTTCTCGACAGCTTCCAGTCTTTTGGTGATGATCGACAGTTGTTCTTTGCTCGTTTTCAGCTCACCAAGAAGAATTTCGATGATCTCCACACAAGCGTTGCTTCGAACATCCAAACCATCACCTTTCAGAAGGCTCATCAGATTAGGAAGTCTATCGATGAAGTCTTCAGTTGCCATTGCATTGTCGTCGAAGCTGTCTTCCGTGATTTTCTGTAATTTAGCGCCGCCCGGCACAGGGGATGACAATGTTTGGAGCGCACCCCTTTTTGTGGTACCCGCTTTGGGTCATCATCCGCAGGCGAATTCATTTTAGGCAATTGAATATCCCGAGTTCGATTTTCCCGTTTTTGAAAAGAAAAAACCAACTTAAACCCAAAAAAAGGCGATTTTTTTAAATGAAAAAAAAACTCACGATCGATTGGGGTAGGGTCGGTCAAAAACATTCATTTCTTCATTTGTCTGATAAGTACTTTTCAGGCCATTTGGAAGTCGTTCGTCGCCGCCAAGGAAGCCGCTCACTCCACTCCTTCTGCTTGATTTAATAAAGTCCGAAATATTCTATAAAAGTATCTTCAAAATCAGTTCTGTTGACTTGTCCTAGATTGACAAACAAAATAGACTTTCACGAAGAGATGCACTTTTACGCAACTTCACAAAAGTCTCCATGCCGATACCGATATATAGGTGTACAAGGTATGACTGTATAGTCATGATCTATCAACATCAAGAACTTCAACTGACTGTATTCGAAAAAAACGCAAGTTCTTCTTTGTGTGTTAACGAAGAAATCTTTAAAGAACTAAAATGAGCAATAGATTCATGCATCAATGATTTTGTCTGTACATGTTACTTGTTGGTGGTCATAAATTGTTTTTTCTTCTTACTTCTTGTGTATGAAAAAGACAAAGACCTCAAAAACTGAATTTTCTGCTATAAAAGACAAATTGTGAAACTCAGAGTCACCACATAGCTATGCGCAGAACTCTCATTTTTTCAGGCTTGGGAGAATTAAGAGATACAGGTTCGGTTTCTAATTAAGATTAGGAAAAGTTCCAGTCAAATTTATGTTCTGAGATTTAGGAGTAAAAATTTTCCTAAACCCGAAAAAAGAACATCTGACAAGGATTTTCTTGTAGAACTTGAAAGCGCTTCTCTCTGATGGCACGTTGGCCACTGTAGAAGAAGTGATCAGAACTTATTTTGAAAATAAATTTATGGAATAATTCGGAAAGTATTAAATTAAGCTGATGGAGTGGTGTGAGCGGCTTCCTTGGCGGCGATGAACGACTTCCAGATGGCCTGAACAGTAATTATCAGATAAATGATGAATGACGTTACCTGGTCAGCAGAGGAGACGGTGGCGATGTAAGCGGTGATCTGAGATTGAACAGTCTCGAAGGCGGCCTTTCCCTCAGCAGCACTTCCGCTGGCGTGAGCTGCTTCCAGGGCGGACTGAAAGTACTCATCAGCATGGTACTATATCGGTATCGGCATGGAGACTTTTGTGGAGTTGCGTAAAAGTGCATCTCTTCGTGAAAGTCTATTTTGTTTGTCAATCTAGGACAAGTCAACAGAACTGATTTTGAAGATACTTTTATAGAATATTTCGGACTTTATTAAATTAAGCAGAAGGAGTGGAGTGAGCGGCTTCCTTGGCGGCGACGAACGACTTCCAGATGGCCTGAACATTACTTATCAGATAAATGAAGAAATTAACAAAGTTACCTGGTCAGCTGAGGAGACGGTGGCGATGTAAGCGGTGATCTGAGATTGGACAGTCTCGAAGGCGGCCTTTCCGTCAGCAGCACTTCCGCTGGCGTGAGCAGCTTCCAGAGCGGACTGAATGTACTCATCAGCATTGTACTTTAACATCCACTCACCGCGTTGTCAGACCAGATTTTCTGAATTCCCTCGATGGTGGATTCAGAGAGTCCTGCTGCCTTCAGTTCTGCGGCGGCCTTGGCTCCTGAATTCTTCTGTCAGTAAGATTCTATTTTTTTATCATCATACCATGGTCACCTCCAGCGAAGCAGGCAACGGCGAGAAGAGCGAAGATGAAGACAGACTGCATGGTTGGATGATGAATATTGACGGTTCATAACCTCTTTTATACTTGTTAATTGATGTCATCAAATCACAAATCCAGTTTCCTGTACTGTACCCGTCACTACAATCACGTTGAAACTCTCTTCTGTCGGTCTGAAACGCGTTCTCTGTGATTTTCTGTTCTGTGTGGGCGAGATCTATAGAGAACATTGTTGGGGTCTATTTTATAGTGTTATGAAAACAAATAAAAACAATATGAGAAAAACGATGACTAACATAAACACATTAAATTGTGACCGACAGGGTTACGGTGTGTCGTAAAATGTACTTATCCACTTGTTCTCAAAACGTTATCCGCCAAATTCCTAGAGTAAGGCTTGAAATCCGGAGTGGATATCAAGTCTGCTGTCCGGATAGTAGATCGGACCGTATTAATCTTTTGTTGGATGGGGTGAGAAGAGTCTGATCGAACCAGTATATTTTTACTGCTGGGTTTTCTGTACCATCTGATGACGAAATTATCATTGCGAAAGCGCATCTCACAGTTCAAGAATGGAAGCCAACCGTCATCTTTTGGGCATTCTCGTGTTAATCTAATATGATTAGCCTGAGAATTAAGACTCTGGTAGACTTGATCTAAAACTGTTTGAGACTCCGCAACAATAATATAGTCATCCATGTATCTCTTGAATAGAATGGTTGGTAACGTTTTGCTTGGGCTTTCAATTAAGTCCTAGGTATATATCCCTGATGATGGCGTGATTGCCGAAACGTTGGAGTGGATGTTGAAGTACAGCGACGATGAGTACTTTTCAGTCCGCTCTGGAAGCTGCTCACGCCAGCGGAAGTGCTGCTGACGGAAAGGCCGCCTTCGAGACTGTCCAATCTCAGATCACCGCTTACATCGCCACCGTCTCCTCTGCTGACCAGGTAACGTCATCCATTTCTTCATTTATCTGATAAGTACTGACCAGGCCATCTGGAAGTCGTTCGTCGCCGCCAAGGAAGCCGCTCACTCCACTCCTTCTGCTTAATTTAATAATGTCCGGAATATTGTATAAAAGTATTTTCAAAATCAGTTCCGTTCACTTGTCATTTAGTGAAAAACGTTGTACCAGGGAGAAACGGTTTTAAATATCTACAAAAAACGGCTTTCGAAATGTAGGTGTCCTTGTCCAATATGATCTTCTGGATGCCTGAATCAAATCGACGCATACAATTCAGTTTCTGATGTCTTTGTCATTTTCATACACAAGAAGTAAGAAGAAACAATAATTTATAACCACCACCAAGTAACATCAATATGTACAGACAAAATCATTGAGGTAGGAATCTATTGCTCGTTGGAGTTATTCGAAGACTTCTCTGACGAGCTGTTATCTTCTCCAGAGTTCCCTTTGCCGTTGTCCTCTCCAGAGTTCCCTTTCCCATTATCGTGATGATGTTTTCGTTCGGCTCTCAGCTTGGCGTATTCGTTAGTCCTGGCACACGCAGAA
Organism: Caenorhabditis parvicauda; assembly: GCA_963978915.1. Lineage (NCBI taxonomy): Eukaryota > Metazoa > Nematoda > Chromadorea > Rhabditida > Rhabditidae > Caenorhabditis > Caenorhabditis parvicauda. The sequence continues at coordinate 14,787,874 of OZ022250.1, read as the reverse complement.
GCCATGCAGATGAGGACGAAGATGAGTAGTAGGAAGCGAAAGTTCATGTTGATAGTGAATAGTGTCGACTCCGCGCATCCTTTTAAAGATACCGAGTTATTACATCGACTACGGTAAATTGTGATACCCGTCAATTACAACACTAGAGATGAGCGATGGAGTGTCGCAAGCCGTAGTCGACTAGACTGTATGAAGCTGATCGGAGATCAATCACTATGCTGCGGCGCGCCGGATAAAACATCAAAAGTTCGGTTTTCTGTCTTTTGATACGATATCGTACATGATGTCTTGTTCAAGAATGTTCAGTAAGCTTTTGGCCATTCTTCCGTATTCCAGGCATCCGAAATACTAGTTCCTTCCAGAAAAAACCTATAAGCTCGAACTTATAGTTTTTTGATCAGGTAAGGTTGGAAAAACAACTTTCGTGAAGATCTTAGTCTTGGAAACGCAGGTAAACTAAGAAACTGTGCATTTGCACTTTTGCACGAATATGCTCCAAAACTTTTCGTGGACCGGCATTGCGAAAGTTGTCTCAGACATCTGTCGCCCAATTACAGTCCAATGCCGGTCCATTCACAGTCCATCTGTCGCCCATCCGCAGTCCATCTGTCGCCCGGTCCATCTGTCGCCCATAAGCAGTTCATCTGTCGCCCATCCGCAGTTCATCTGTCCCCCGATCAAGCCCATTTACGATCCAATGCCGGTCCAAATATGATACGCAGCGCAAGTTAATACGAAAAAGTGTACTGAATCGTTTCTATTAAGAATCATTTTTTTCATTTATCTTTGTCGACACCTCAAATTTTAGGCTTAGGTAAGGTTCAAAGCACTAGTTAGGTACGATGATAATATTTGATCAAAGTTTAAACTTGATTATCACAAAAAATTTTTTCACCTTGTAAGTCCTCCTTGAGGAAATGATTCTTAATAGAAACGATTCAGTACACTTTTTCGTATTAAGTCGCAGCGCACTCTCCCCGCCACCGGTTCATCTATCGCCCGACCCGTCTGTCGCCCATTTACGGTCCAATGCCGTTCCGCCAAAAGTTTTGGTGATGGGTTTTCACCACTTCATTGTGCTTTTGGTAACTATGTATTTCCATTTGCTACGTACAGTATGCAGCAGTTATTTCAATGTACCCTTCCTGATTTTAACTTAAAATCAGTTTTTTTTTTCAGAAAAATGAATGGAAGATATCTGTATCAAACTTTCTGGATTTGTGTCTAGAATCGAATAAGGTCAAGTTCCATGACTTCATCTTCTTGTTTTTGGTCACAAATAAGTCTTACTTGTTCGACTCATTCCGTCTTTATAAAAAAAGATCGACTCCCTTGTGGTAGATCAGAAAACCTCCAGTACACACTATTGCAATAGTTGAATGAACTGGTTGTCTTTTACAGTTCCGAAAAAAAGTTGGGTTACCTTTCACAACAACTAACTTACAGTTCATTGAAATTAACTTTACTTACAGTTCATTGAAATTAAAGGCGCATCACTTAATCGTTCTTGTATTTCAAGGCGAAACTGCTACAGTACTAAGTAACCGATTTACGGAGGCCAGATTTTTTTACAGGTAGAGGAAGCTATGTGCTTTGTCCTATTTTTCTCATCTTAGCAAGCGATTTTTTTTAGCCAATTGCTATTGAAAATTGCAAACCATGAAACTTGAGAAAAGATTTTTAACTACAGTAACTGTGATTTGATATATGGAAGGGGCGGGGTTAGTGCTCGCTGCTTATTGGTCACCCTCGCTGCTTGCGACACTTTTTTTCTTGCGACAATCCGACACTTTTCTACTGCGCCTAGCGCTTAGGAGTGCAATGTATCAATTTAGACCATTTTATCCATTGCGGACTTTCTCCAATATATAAACTCTCATCAACAACATCATAATATTTTCCGCAATTCATTGATAAATACAAAGATACAGTAGGGTGCGAATGAGAGGAAGGTTGACATCATAAAACGACGAAGATAGTCATTTTCTCTCAATAGGAAACATCGTCATGAGCAAGTTCACTGTATGGGGTTCTCGAAAAAAAATAGGAAGAAAATCTTCAAATTGGTTCATTTTACAAACGTTGATTGTGTGTGTGTGTAAGGGGTTTCTTGGGGACCGGGCGACGACGCACAAACAACATGTATCCTAGAAATAGTAGTAGTAGTAGTAGTTCCCGATATATTTTTTCCAACAAACTTATAATTTATCACGCAACTCTTCAGTGGGACGTTTACTAAGTGTACAAAGGCGACAAAATCTACACAAGCAGAGTTGTATACTGATACATATAATGATAAATAAATAAGATGGAGTCAGGCGAGAGAAAGAGTCGAAATGAGAGAGAGAGAGAGAAGGATGGAATTTTTCCATGTTCCAGCTTTGTGCTCATTTGGTGACTGTTACACATCAATCTTCTTATAAATCAGCACAAACCTTTACATACGAAGCGAAATATCTGAATGAATACAACGTTAAAACTATGTAGATACCGCGATGATGGTCATTCGATTTGATTCGTGAAGAGAAAATTTTGACCGAGAGAGAGAGAGAGAATTATAATTTTGGGATCTTTTGTGAATAATTAAAAGGAGAAGACAGGGAGAACACAAAATATTAATTAGGAAGAGTCACTCGTCATTTTTAATCCGAAGCGGGTTTCTGTTTCGACTATCTGAAAGACAGAAAATAGTTTATGGAGAGAGAAAAGGAAAGAAAGGGAGAGATAGAGATTGAGAGAGAGGGGAAGGGCGAGAGAGCGGAAGAAGGAGAGAAAGAAAGAGAGAGAGAGAGAGAGAGAGAGAGAGAGAGAGAGAGAGAGAGAGAGAGAGAGAGAGAGAGAGAGAGAGGAATACTCACTCTAGCACTGCCGCATCTACTTTTTATTCGCAGGACTTGTTCCTCCAGATGTCTTTTTTGTAGATGTTGGCGAAACTCCCGTCGAGGTTCCCGAGTTCGTTTGAATCGTCATTGGTGATGACTGGAAGAAAAATTTGATAGTTTGAACAATTCTTATAGAACCAAAATATCGACTTTGAGTTCACTACAATGATTAGAAAATAACTACAAAAAACGGTCGTGTTTAAGAATTGCAACAAAAATGAATTATTTTAAAATCCTTATTCATATTTGAGCAGACTTCCTAACGTTTTTTTTTTCAAAAAGTCTAGAAAATAACACAAAGACTTCAGTGTCAATAGGTAAAATTCACTTGTGCTGAAGAGTTGAAGGGATGAGGCGTGAAGATTGCCTGCTCGTGGCCGTCGGTTGGTGGGCTTATTTCGAGCTTTTCCAACCTCTTCCACAAATCTTCTCGTTCTTTCTCGCGTTTTCGTTCTCTGCAAAAATGCACATTGTTGAACTGACAGAATTCTCTGGCAATGGTTTTTGATGGACACCTTTGCTGTGTTATCAAGTGAAGTGATTAATCTCTGATCAGGTTCAAGTTGTCAAGATGTCTGTGACGTAAATGGCTTTTTGACCGAACCGTATTTATCATGAAAATGGTCGACTTGATAAAAAGTTATGATCGAAATGGTTTTATGAGAATCGTTTCTCAACCAGATCCGTAATAGCAAAATTCTAGTATGTTTATCATAATTGGCACACAAAATTTGGTAGTGATTAGGACCAGCGCACTGCTCTTCGTCCCAGGTTCACAAATCGTAACGAAAAATGTTTAAAGTAGATAAAGCTATCATAGGGGAACACTCGGCAACGTTCATTTTGTCAAGTGAAACATGTATTAAAGTACAAACACTTTCGAAAATAAAAGCGGATGTCGGCAAAGCGGTTGCGAAGCGGTTTTATTGTCTTTTGCCTTTGCCGAGGTGTGCTGCTCCGTTTAGATTCAGTTACGCCCGTTTTGGCTTGAAAGTGGTGCGGAAATTGTTGTTTTTATGGTTATAGAACATTAAAGCGCACTTTCATGTTTCTCTTGAATTACTAGAGTAGAAAAAATCTTTAGGACTATTAAACAAGTAAAAACAAGTAAAAATTACTTTTGCCTTTCACCCTTGTACGAAGTGGTCAACTCGTCGAAGAGCTTTCCGTTCATCTCCATGAACGTCTTCAGCACGTTGTAGACCAACGCCACAATGGTCTGGTTCCAGTGCTCTTTGGAAATCCTGTAGAGTGGCGGGAACATGATGGGCATCACCTGAACATTACACATATATCGCTAGAAGCATGGCTGTTTTCAAACGCGCTCTAATCTCAATTTTGCAGAATGAGTACGGTAACTCTCACAACGAACAGTTAGATCTTTGTGGATTTAAATTATTATTCTTACTTTCAGTCCATTGAAATTAAAGGCTAATTACGTAAATCGTTCTTGTATTTCAAGGCGAAACTGCTACGGTACTAAGTACCCGATTTACGGAGTCCAGACTTATTTACAGGTAGAGGAAGCTATGTGCATTAGCGGTTAGCTTGTGATAATGTGAAAAGTTACCTGTGAACTTGTTTCTTCAATAAGTGACAGAATGTACTCGTTGTTCCAGAAGTATAATGCACGTTCGGCTACCTGGAAATAGGTTCATCGTGTATACGAAGTGTTTTTTTATCGCTCGAGTCACTTTTCAAAATTCAAATTTCAACTTTTGAATTCAAATTATCAGACGCGACGATTTTGGCTAGTTTTTCTCACTATAAAATTCTTAATTAACCCGGGTTTTCAAGACTCAGATCTACACAAAAAGTTGTTTTCCCAACCTTACCTAAGCTTATTATGAAAGGAAATTACTCTTGGCTGGAGATTGCAGATCGAGATTAGGAAATTTACATGGTGAAAATTGAGAAAAACTAGCCAAAATCACTACATCACATATTATCAGCGAGCGTAACTGTTTTTGAATTATCAACTTTTTCCTCGAATTATCACCGAGTGTAAGTTTTTTTTTCAAATAAATACCTTTTGTCTGACATACAATATTCATTAAAATAAAAAATCTCAGAATCCGCAATGTTGTAGAAAAACTTATTTGCACATTTCAACAAGCCCGAGTTTCAGAAGAACAGAAACGTGCAAAAATTTATGAGACTTTTTAAAATTTTATGAAATCAAAATGTTATTTTCAGCCCGAAACCATAACAGTACTGAACGGATCAAGGCTTATACATTCTCACCATTTCATTCCTCAATTCTTCTTTGGCTCGCTTTAACTCCATCATGACTGATAGAGCTCCGTGCTCCGAGGCCTCGAAGAGGGCTTCTCGAATCGTTTGCATTTGCACTTTGCTGATTTGCATAACCATAAATTTGCATAACCCGAAACCATAACAGTACTGAACGGATCAAGGCTTATATGTATGTCTACCACAGAATTCAGAAAATTACCTGAAAGTGTGGACTGCTGACACACTTGGCGAGTTGTCTAAAAAGTGGATCGATGATCTTCTGGAATTTTTCCGGCTCGATAATGTCGAGGATCTCCTCGATTTCTCCGATGAACATCACTTCCTAGAAGATTCGGGTTAGATCGTCACACACACAGTGCGCTAAGCGCAGCACACCTAGGCAAAGTAATAAGACAATAAAACCGCTTCGCAACCGCTTTGCGGGCCTCCGCTTTCATTTTCGAAAGTGTTTTTTACTTTAATGTTTTACTTGACATAATGAACGTTGCAGACTGTTCCCAACAATAGTTTTTTCTACTTCGAACATTTTCCCGTTACGATTTTTGAAACTGGGATGAAAAAAATTGGGACAAGTAAAATTTTTGAACTACAGTAACTGAAATTTGATCTACTCTTTCGCTTTTCTTTGCTCACACTTTTCAACTGCGTTTGCCGCGGTGTGCGCAGTAGAAAAGTGTCGGATCAAGCAGCGAGGGGAGGCGACCAATAAGCAGCGAGCAGAAACCCCGCCCCTTTCGTAAATCCTACATAGCCGTAGATCGAACTACAGTTACTGTAGTTAAACATTTTTTTCTCAAACGTTTTTTCAAGGTTCATGATGAGAAGCTGGTTACGAAGGAAAGTTACATGATTTGCAATTTTTCGATAGCATTCGGCGAAACAAATTCGCTTGAAAAATATTGATGTGCGAACGCGCCCTATAGCGAATTTTCGTTCAATATAATCTTCGTGCAACGCGTCTAATCGATAACGATCACCTGTAGCTCGGTGTGTCACACAACTCCCTGTTCAACGCGAGAGGGAGGAAAGGCTAGATAGCAACTACGGTAATTTTTTTGGATTTTGAAGACGAAAGAGCCAGTGAGACTATCGCTAGAAGCAGGCGTCAGAGAGAAAGCGTTTAGGAAAGAGGTGACAGAGTCTCCACCACGTCCTACAGCCGACATCAGATGGAAAAACAAGACACGCTGCAAACGCAGTTGAAAAGTGTAAGCAAAGCAAATTGATATAGTAGATCAAATTTCAGCTACTGTGGTTCAAAAATTTTTACTTTTCCTACTTTTGTTCGTCCCAGATTTACAAATCGTAACGTAAAAATGTTTAAAGTAGGTAAAACTATCGTTGGGAACAGTCCGCAACGTTCAATATGTCTAGTGAAACATTTTTAAAGTACAAACACTCTCGAAAATGAAAGCGGAGGTCGGCGAAGCGGTTGCGAAGCGGTTTTATTGTCTTATGCCTTCGCCGAGGTGTGCACCACGTCCTACAGCCGACATCCAATGGAAAATCAAGACTCACCTTGCTACTACAAGTCTTTGGCCAGAACTTGAGTAGTGCCTCGAAGACTGCAGGTGTCAACGATGGGTCCTTCTCGATGAACTGTACAACGCAGTACGCCAGCTGGAATAGTTAGCGTGTGAATGATTTTTTAATTGATATTCGCCATTGAGAAGAAACAAAGCATACCTGGGCATGGTAGAAAGACAAACTTTTCGGCTTGTGTAGCGGCAACAACACTTTCACCAAGAAAACCTTGTGTTCTTGCTTCAGTGGAAGGGCAAACCCGTTGATGATACTGAAAAACTTGACTGAACAAACTGTACATAATTTTTTAAAGGAAAATTCTAACAAGGAACTATAGCTCCGGGTCTGTTATGAAGTAAAAACAAAAAATGGAACTTATTCAATGAAAAACATGACATTTCCTGTCGGGACCATGTGGTTCAGGGTTAAGTACGGTAACTTTGAGGGAACAACTCTTTTTCTTTCGAGATTTTGTTTTTTTCAACTTCAGAAATGCTCACCTTCCGAGAATCTCCAAAAGTTCACCGACTCCGTTGAAGGAATCTGTTTCGTAGACGAATCTGCAAAATTTACTATTGTTCAACCCTTTGGAGCGCATATGGATTTAAAAGAATATTCTTCAAAAAAACTCACGACAGGAACATGTTGTTGATCTGCTTTCGGATGAAAGCTCGGAGTCCGAGGAACTTTCCGTATATCCTGTGGAGGACAGTCTTCAGGAAGTCACGCTCTCTTGGATCTTCAGAATCGAAAAGGTCAAGTAACTGAAAGTGAGACATTTTTTGATTATCTCTTATTTTCAAAGAAGACTAAACAATGTTATTTTTCACCGTTATTTTCACTTCAAGTTTTTGCTGTCGAGAAAAACGCTCTATGATAATGGAAATGAGAATTTTGACAGGAAGTAGGAAGGAAAATTAACGGAACAAACATTTTTTTGAAAAAATATATATTTTTCTTAACTCTGGTGATACACACAATGTTTTTGAAGCTGTGCATTCTGACTAGCTCTCTAGGTTTCAAAACATGCTCAAGGAGATGGCACATCTCTCGACGTTTGTCATTCCGACCTTCAGAGACAAGGTAGAAAAGAAAAAATTCAGTCGATTTGGTTACTTTTCTGGAAGTTTCCCAGCAGGAAACCATAACAATACGTTTGTAGAAGAATGAAAACTCACATTCAACACAAACTTCTGATCGATGAACTTCTTGCCAGTGGACGCTTGAAAGTCTGGAGACTCCAAGAAACGGAGGAAGAACTCGTAGACGAGCTGGAAAACTCGTATTTGCAAGAAAATTCAACTCTTTTCAAATTTTGTATCGATGAGTGTGAAAATTACCTGTAGGTGTGGCCACGAGACTTCCAAGGTTGGTTCGTCCTCTTCTGGATCGAATTCCGAGTTGTCCGATGGTGGGAGGACACGGAAAATGTTGCGAGAGACCATTTTGATCACCTTAAGAGTTGATAGTAATGACAAGACAAAATGGGAAAGTATGCATATCCAAACTGAGAATTTGACAAGAACGCTGATTCTAGCCGAGTATACGACTATTCCAAGTCAACATTACGAAAATGGTGACTGTTTCAGGTCGGATACCCCACCTTCTCAAGATTATACGGAAAATTCTAAATTTCAGAATAAGGCAAAAAACTCACATCAGGGTAGATGGATTCAACGATAGATCCCTTCGTCTGGGTGATATGATCGATCAGCTCGTTCAGAGCGGCACGTTTCACCTCCTTGCTCTTCAACTGAGCAACAGGGTCGTAAAAATCAAAGATCTTCTGGCACTGTTGCAGTTTCTGGATGACCAGTGCTGGTTGGTCAGCTACCGGGGTTTCTGAACATTCCAATTATACGTGTCGGAACGAAAATTCAAACCTTTGATTATTGGAAGAGCAAAGAGCTCTGGATCACCTTCGGTGTGGTAGCGACTGCTGTTCACGGTTCTTCTGAAAACATTAGTTGAAGGAGAAACTAATAAGGGCAAGCTACTATATCGCAAAACTTACACAAGCTCAAAAAGAACTTGAAATATGTTTTTGATACAGTGCTGTATGGACGAGTATGAGAAATTTCACATGTTTAAACCCTGCATTTGCTCAGATCAGCACAAGAATTTTCCTCCGAACCTCATATGCCCGTTTTTTGTATCGGTTCGAACGGTTTCTGATAAAACGATGAAACGTGAGAGAATCCCCAGATTTAAAGCTTGTTCAGCACTTTTAGGCAGAGCTTTCGTTGGGCTTCCAACCTCTCATGAACTTTGAAAATTTTTCAGACCGTTATCTACTGTTTCGTTTGATACTGATACAACTTTTTGGATTAAAAAATGTTTATCAAACTATAAAAATTTCGTAACAGATCAAAATTAGTTCAAGTGAAAACAAATATTTCCCAAACACCGAATCGACTTTTTTCCCAGATGTTTCGCCATTTGTGTGATTTCTCTACTAAAACATCAGACCATACCTTCTCCGGCTGTTCTCTCTCTTGCTGAACGGGTCAATCTTGTCGACGAACTGGTTCGCCGTGGCTGAGAGTTGTTGTCCACCAGTCGCTGCTCCCTGGAATCAATCACATTGGAAGAGAATCTCCATGATCATGGTTCTAGAGACAATCAGGCTTGAGCAATGCAACACTTACTTGAGTTTTCGGTGGCGGAATGGTGTGCGGGGCACCTCCCGTCAGGCTGTGACCTCCTGAGCCCATCATTTTCCAGATCTGAAAACAATGTTTCAGGTTCGACTACACGAACAATTGTAAACTGAGATTCTATTGTGTAGTCAAGACGGATCAAAGAAAACCTGTAGGTTGGATCGATCACGTGTCGATCCAGTTCAAAAGTCAGACTATGTTGATCGAGTTGTTTCGTGGTTGAGTCTTTTTCCAAGAACGAGCCTGCTCTGCTGCTACAACCACCTGATCGAACGTGTGTGTGTAGAGCTTCGCTTTTCTGGAAAAGATGACCTTCTCGAAAATGGACACAAGTCAGTGCAGAGAGTTATAGGAGGCTACAAGCTTCCTGAGTCCAAAAACCATTTGAAGCCATAGAGAAGAGGTTGGGGCAAAATAAAAACGAGGAATTAGCACAAGATCAGTACGTCTACGACAAGATCCGCATAGTTTATAATCCATGGAGGAGAAGTGTGTTCACAATTATAATAATGGAAAGATCCGTTCGGATTAGGAGAATGTTACATGTGGTTAATCCTGTAGCAAGTAGATTATAAGATGTGAAATACCGGAATTTCTGGATTCGTCGAATGAATGAGATCTTTTGCACCTGGGGCACGAGGAGAGGGAAAAAATGAAAGAAACGCCTTCCTGTTTAGTTTGTGGCGTTTATGCGACTTTTTTGAATAAAGTAGACAACGATTTAACTGTAGCGCCGTTCACAAAACTCTTTTAAAGTTTCTCTACACCAACTTTTGATATTAACACACGCTCACGAAAAATCGCGTAGACGCCTTAAAAAAAACAGATAAGCGAATCCACCGAGTGAAGGCCGCTAAGCAAGATTTTATGTTAATTATTTCCTGCGTGCATCCTAAACGGGAATAATAATAACAATGCGTCCTGTAGCAAGTAGATTATAAGATGTGAAATACCGGAATTTCTGGATTCGTCGAATGAATGAGATCTTTTGCACCTGGGGCACGAGGAGAGGGAAAAAATGAAAGAAACGCCTTCCTGTTTAGTTTGTGGCGTTTATGCGACTTTTTTGAATAAAGTAGACAACGATTTAACTGTAGCGCCGTTCACAAAACTCTTTTAAAGTTTCTCTACACCAACTTTTGATATTAACACACGCTCACGAAAAATCGCGTAGACGCCTTAAAAAAAACAGATAAGCGAATCCACCGAGTGAAGGCCGCTAAGCAAGATTTTATGTTAATTATTTCCTGCGTGCATCCTAAACGGGAATAATAATAACAATGCGTAGTTGTCGATCAGATGGGCAACTTTGTGAGGTTGAGAATATGCCATTCATCTCAGGTAAATGAAGGTAAATTAGATCTAGGCAAAAGTTGATTAGATTAAGTAAATTAGATCTAGAATGTGATGTGTATCGGAACGAAACTTTTATGTTTCCAGTCTAACTACAATTACAAGAAACCGTTTTTTTTTCAGAATTCAAAAATTTGAAATTTTTTGACATTTGATATTTGAAGATAGAAAAGTTAACTAGATCAAATTTACTTTTTCTAAAAAAAAAAATGAGGTGAAAGTAGATTTGATCTAGGAAAAAGTGCATTAGATCGTGCCATTTCCATATTAATTTTCTCCAAGATCTAATTTACTTTCATTTACTTGAGATGTAGAAATCGGTACATCATTCGAATCACATGGGACAAGAAACATTTCACCACATGGTTGGAATTTGTTTTCACTACATGTAACTGTCCGTGTGACATAGTGAAGTTCTCCATCGATCGAGAAAACGAGCAAAGTGGATCAAGTTGAATTAGGAAAGTGTTCGGCATTTCTGTAATGAATCATTGAGAATGAAAGACTAGTAATTTGGGAAGATTATACGCTAGAAAGGTGAAGGAAACGTTCCGGGGAGATTTCTGTTAGAGCAACATGTAATTTTCGGGCATTTTCTAGCATGAAAGTGTGGTCGGAAGAAGAGCAGAAACTGAGTCCGTTAGTTGCATTCTCGGAAAACTAGCAACTTGATACGAAAAACTAGACTGAATCATCGAATCAAGAATCCTTACAAGGTGCAAAATTTTTTGTGGTAATCAAGTTTAAACTTTGATCAAAATCTTAGCTTTGTACCTAACTAGTGCTTTGAACCTTACCTAAGCCTAAAATTTGAGGTGTCGATGAAGATAAATGAAAAAAGATTTATTATTCGCGATTCTTGATTGTCCAGAACAGCCAGTGTTCAGTTCGCCCTCTCTCAAGTCAATGTTTTCGGAACTTGATTTAGAAGAAAGAAGGCGTTCTAGTAAAAAATCATCAAGAAACGAGTAATAAATTGTTAATGCTAGAGGAAGTAGAATGAAAATGCCGGTCAAAGGGAAAACAGAAGCACATTAGAATGAATCATCGACACATGATGATAATATCGAATCGAGGCAGAAAGAAATGTTATGACAAGAAAATTTCGTGAAAGAAGTGTGTTCTTGTGTGTGACAAATTGACATTCCGGGACGGGACAACAACAACAGAACACGAGCGCCCCACATGTCAAATCGATAACTAGTCAGTGATAGCTTGCCAGATTTCACGATTAGAAAAAACAGGGACTGTATGAATCATCTTGTGAGAGAGAGAGAAAGAGAGAGAGAGAGAGAGAGAGAGAGAGAGCGAGAGAAGGAGAAAAAAAAGAGAGAGAGCGAGAAGAGAGAAAAAAGAGAGAGAGAGGTAGGGAGAAAGAGAGAGAGTGAGAGAGAGAGAGAGAGAGAGAGAGAGAGAGAGAGAGAGAGAGAGAGAGAGTGAGAGAGAGAGAGAGAGAGAGAGAGAGAGGGAAAGAGAGAGAGAGAGAGAGAGAGAGAGAGAGAGAGAGAGAGAGAGAGAGAGAGATAGATAGAGAGAAAGAGAGAGAGAAAAGCTGACGCTGCTAATGGTGCTGCAGTGAGAGTGAGAGAGAGAAAACGATTGGAATGAAAAATTTCACATTTCTTTTGTTGACTCTTGGCTACTTTTTCTGTAATGGCGGCTCGCAGAGCGATCCATGCTCGGGACTGGATTGAGTACTGCACAGCGCCCTGCTTACCTGTTAGACGTGGTTCGAACTCTGCGCCCTCTCCCCCTCGACACTCTCTCGCCTCCCCGCTTACAAGTAGCGCGATTTTTACTTTTATTTCACGCGCTACTCAGCTGCCGGAAACGACTTGATTAGAAAGAAAAACTATCCTAATGTTTGTGTCACTTCGATCGCTCCACCTGAAAGACCTATAAAAGCACAAGTCTATTGAAATATGCGAAAAAATGCTGAAAACCATCTTCAAAGTTCTCTCAAGTACAAATATTTATTACCGTATATTGAAATGAATCTGATAAACACTTCAATAAAACCAAATATAAACACGATTGAGCAATTGAACTGAATTCGGCGTTATTTGAAAGAAAACTGTTCAAAAAATCAAAATTGGTGAAAATCGCCGAATTCAAGTTCTTAACAAATCAACCTGGGCCACCATAATTTTTCTATAAAACTGTCATCAGCTAGCGAATCTTCTACTGGTCCTCCGTCGGCTCGAGTAGTCTACTGGAAATCATTATATAAATTTTTTGTCACGAAAATTAAAAACAAATACACATCTGGAAAGACGTTTAGTTCATTGAAAAAGGTTGCAACTATCACAGAAACATTGACTGTTATGTTAGCAGCACACGTTTCAAACAATAATCAAAATTGAGTTTTATTTTTGAATTTTAAAAATAACCTTTTTTAAAATTGACCATTCGCCTAGAGAAACCCTGTTTCCATGGGATTTTTCTTGACCTTCGTATTCCATGTTAGTTGACAGTCACTCTGAAAAAAACTGCTCATGAATTGATTGAAAAAAAGAGAGAAAATGAAGAAAAGAGTTTTCGAAAACTAAAACGTCGAATATTTCTCTTTAAAACTACCGAAATTGCGAAAAAAGATGAGTAACTGATTGATACGTTTTTGAATAAATTTCGGAAAGAAACAAAATGGTGTTCTGATCAATAAAAAGCAAGATACGGTCAAATTACAGGACAAATGCGTTGAAAAAGAAAAATAAAACAAAAATTTTGAAACGCGCGGGGCGCAAAAGTGTACATAGGGCGCATTCGCACTTTTTCTCTGACCGGGTTTTTGTCTGCGTCTCCTCACCTTTTTCCCGACCTCACGTAGGCAGCGAAAGCAGGGCGTTGTGTACTGTGTTGAATTGATCTCATACAGGGTTGAATCACATAAAAATGAAATCAACGCTGTACCGAGGTTTGAAGTTTCGGGTTATCCACTTGACTAACTTGAAGTTTTACATGAGATTAGGAAATAGTGAAATTATGTTAATGTTCCATTAAACTTACGGTACACATAAATCGCTAGAAGCATGGCCGTTTTCAAACGCGCTCTTATCTCAATTTTGCAGAATAAGTACGGTAGGCCTACCCTAGTGTCGGGACTCCCACAACGAACAGTTAGATTTTTGTGGATTTAAATTATTATTCTTACTTTCAGTCCATTGAAATTAAAGGCTAATTACGTAAATCGTTCTTGTATTCCAAGGCGAAACTGCTACGGTACTAAGTACCCGATTTACGGAGGTCAGACTTTTTGACAGATAGAGGAAGCTATGTGCGGTGAAGTTCAGAACTTTATCTATTTTCTGAAAACCTAGCCAGATTTGCTCGATAGCGAAATTTAAAAAAAAGGTTGTATAGAAAAAACTCATGCATTTCGAGTTATAAGCTGTGTCCTCAACAATTCGCAATTTATGGAGTCAAAATCATGAAAGAAAAACAAAAGAACGGAAGTTCCTGGAGCTGACCAACAACCATCAAGTCATATTTACTTCAAATTTCGAGTAAAACTAGCGCGCTTACTACAATCTTCGATCGCAAAAAAACAGTGTGTCAGTTCGTTTCCGTTAATGGCTATCATCCATCTTCAAGACGGACGAGTGAGGAACGCGGAACAGAAGAATCACAAACATGAAAATGCCAAAAAATGGGTTTCGGAGTATGGCACAAAAGTATTACACTTTGGATAGAGAGAGACCGAGACATGAGGCACAAAAAGCATTCAAAGAGCTTTCCATGAACGTGAGAGGAAAAAAGAAATGGAGAAACGCATGAAAGATGAAATATGAAATGCGTTCGAGGGTGAAAATTAAGAGAAGGGGAATTGATCCGAGAAGGAAAAATCTCTTATATGGTATTGAGGAAGAAGATGATGAAGTAAGAAAGTATGCTTCGCAAGAATTTCGTAGAAAAGGATGACATCTGACCAGTAATATTTTTATCAAACAGCCTAACTCATGACTAGAATCGATAAACACTATGCACACACACACACACACATGCACCTGAACACAAGACGCTGACCAAGCGGCGGAAAAATTCATAAACTTGAGAATCGATAAGTGTGCAACGAACCCTGAGGAGTCGTCAACAAACTTTTGAGATCTCATTTATGCAAACTATGCGAATTTATGCGTTGGCAGGATGTGAAATGTCTTACGAGCTAATTATTACTGATGTCAGCATTCACTAATTAGCACGTGTGGTGGTAAAAAAGAGAGTTAAGGTGGGCGTTATAAAGTGAATGAAAACAAAAGATAGATATTTTGATTGAATGTGAGATAAACAAGTTCGTATTTTCTGCTGTTCACTGATCATGATCAGATCTATCGGAAAATAAGTAAGACTAAAGCAGTTTTGACAAAGTTTTCAGACATAAACAAACACTGAATTCAAGTTTCTTCAAGGAAGAATAGCTGAACAAAGCGTTCGAGCATATTCAAGGAGGTTCTGATTTATGAGCATGATTGAGAAGGTGTTGCTAGTAGATGGATGAATCTCACAGTAGGAAAAAATGACAAGGTGATGAATAATGTGTGATGTCCAATATATGGAAACATAATTTATCTCAGAGCACTAGTGTTGCACTGCGCTGTCTCAGTTCGATTGCACATCCCTCTGCGTCCCTGGCCCCAGCGATCTCCACGCACAAGCGAGCCTCTAACATCCTCTCCTCTTTCAGCCGGTCTTTTCTGTGTTTGTCTGCATGCCTCTTCTCTCACTGCTAACACTAGCAGATTGGTTCGTAATTTTGACTTCATCTCTACGTATGCTCACTCTCTCGTTCGCATAATCTTTTCACACAAACAACGAAGCTGGTGGAAGAAGGTGGTGATGGACGAGAAAACCACGAATGAGAGCAGTCGTAGAATTAATAAAAGATCTTGAATCCAATTTCGGGTGGATTGATGAGAAATAGGATAAAGATTTTGAGATTCCAATGTTTGCTCGTTGAATGAGGTTCGCCATGCTCTTACTAAAATGCGAATTTCGGATATAAAAATAGAAAATTTACGAGTAACCAGCAACTTACTGCATTAAGTGAAGGAATCCAATGAACACAGCAAGAACATAAAGATTACTAACAAATATTTCAGCTCAGATCAATGAAATAATGACGATAACTGAGGTATAAAAATAAGTTGGCTGATGAAAAATAACTCACATTTTGACAATTTTCTCATCTAGAAACAAATATGAAGTGGAGAATAGATAAAAAGATAGAAGTACAATATTCAGACACCGCAAAGATCTCTTTTCACTACAGAATGGCATTGATCGCTAATAAAAGTTGAAATAAGTCATTAAAATCATTTTGAAAACTGCCGCGCACAGAAAAAAAAACAAGAAAATAAAATTAAAATCACAACTGGATGTCGAGACCCAGCGCTCGTTTTCGTATGCTCCTTCAACTTTTGTTTTTATTTTTCGTCTCTCGCGTTTCGATATTTTTATCTTGTTGTTTTTTTTTACTGCGAAGCTTCTCTCTGATTCTATCATTCAACGTATCTTCTTCCTCTCCAGAACACAAGACGCAATTTATGCGATCCTTCATTCCGCATCCAACTTTGAAAATGCGCTGGAGTGTATTTTTACATTTTAGCAACATCCCACGTTTTTATTCTCTCGTTGATATTAACTTTATGAATAAACATATTTGTGATTTCAGATGACCACTGCTCATCGTCCTACTTTCAACCCCGCCCGAGGAGGAACTGCTCGTGGTGAGGGCGACCTCTCCAAGCTCTCGGCTCAGTATTCATCGAAAGATATGCCATCGCACACTAAAATGAAGTACAGACAGCCGGGCCAGGGCACAGAAGAAGAAATCAGAAAGAGGGTAAGATTCTCTATTCTCTTGGAAAAATCGAATGAGATGAACCGTTGAGCGTTTGGTGTGAAATCATCAGAAAAAATCTGTTTTCGTGTAGTGAAATTCATTTGCAGGATCTGAGAAAAGAGCTCGAAGACAAGGAACGCAATGCTGTTCGTGAGCGTCGTGCCAGAGAAGGTCATAGCTCTTCATCTACTCACTCAAGTAGCAAGCGGCCGAGGATGGATCAGATTGCGGATAGTGCTGCAGTGGATGCGGACGATGCAGTAGATGACGCAGACTCATCGGATGATGACTCTGACGATGAGGATGCTGCTGCTTTGATGGCCGAGTTGGAGAAGATCAAGAAAGAAAGAGCTGAGGAGAAAGCTAAAATTGAAGAGAAGCAGAAAGACGAAGAGGTACCTCAAAACATCAGCATTTTTAGTCTTTTACATACTGTTTTGTGCCCACTTTTGCAAGCAATATTTGAAAAAGCACTTTTCAGGAGAAAACACGCTTCGAGAACATTATGAATGGTAACCCTCTTCTCGACATTGGTACGTCAAGTACTGAATTCAACGTGAAGCGAAGATGGGACGACGATGTGGTTTTCAAGAATTGCGCTAAAGGTACATTTTTCTAAGAAGTAATTATCATTCTACTGTAGATGTTCTCATTTCTGAATAAATTCAACATTTCACAACTAATTTAAGGGATTGACGAGAGAAAGAAGGAAGTTCACTTCATCAACGACGCTATAAGATCAGAATTCCACAAAAAGTTCATGGACAAGTACATCAAGTAATGTACATTGATGAATGTGACAGTCGTTTTATTGATCGTTTTGTACACAATTTTCGTTCGATATCTGGCAACAGCCCATTGTGACTCATTCCTCGTATTTTCGTTCTGTACTGAATGAAAGATTTCTCATTTGTGTTTTCTGATTGAATTTTTTCGTTACGGACGATTTTTTTACCTGTTTTTTTGTTTGGTCACTTTACAAGTTTCATTTCTAATTTTGTTCGAAACAATACTTTACAAATTAGGAATATTTGACAACCTCTGCGATGAATATTTTTTAAAAGTAACCTGATAGGTTAATAATTACGGATGAAATTTAAAAACAGTATGCTATTGGAGTGCTTTGCTTTGTACTCTGTAGTCGTCGCAGCGCTACACCTTTTCAATGACAGACTCCAAATTCACGTTCGTAGGCTGTTATCAATCAGGCAGGCAGGCATCAGCTCGAGCCAATCGACTCGATAACGCTGTAGTCGTTTGCCCTTTTACCAGTAGTTTGTGAAACTGTACAACTCCCATCCATTACTGACCAATGACTGACGATTTACCTCAGATGCGCAACTCGAAGAAGGCTGTTGTCTTCATCGTGACGTTCTTGAGGTGAGATTTTGGTTTTCTTCAGAAAAAAAAGTGGGTAAAATATTGTGGTATAGTTAGGTTGAAAATTTCTTACTTGGAACAGATCGAGGATTGAAAGTCGGACCTGCGTTAATTTCTGCTTTAAAAAAATAGTTGAATATTTACTTGGAGTATTCATACATTCGACTTTTTTCTACTTATCACAAACAGATGTACGTATTAAGTTCCGTCGTTGTTTAGCCATTTTCGTTCCGATTACGAATAATTTTCCGTTGTATGGGGTTAGATGTAAAAGAAAGGGTTCTTATTACAGTTACGGGTTGTACCATGCGGCTAGAAAGGCTCTGAGCGGTGTGAAAGCGTCCATCAAGGCTGATTGGTTGAGTAATACGACACATGAGGTGAGTAAGAACTGAAACAATGAGTGTTAAACGGGCTAAAGTTGCGTTTAATGTGGAACTTCTTCAATGAAGCTAAACAATTCCTATGTGTGGTTTAATTATCCAACGGTTTCGCCTGTGATTATTGAATCCAGAGCGAGAATTATGCAATGAAATTATTTTCATAATTAATTAAGCAGAAGAAGTTGAAAGAGCCTTGCAAGAGCAAGAGTTACGCAGTCAAAAGTTCTGTGACAGAATTTTGATAGAAACATTGAAAAAGTAAATTACAGGCCTTATTCATTCATGAAGCCGATGCGAAGGCGTTCCTAGGGTCGTTGGATGCAATGTTTATGGCGGCTTATGCGGCGGTAAGTTTTCATAGTTTCTCCCCAAAGAGCAAGAAGTGGAAGTTTCTTCACAAAAATGAAATTTTCAGGCACTCTTCTTCTGGGGATGGCTTGGAGACCGACTAAACCCGAAGTACGTAGTGGCTGCCGGTATGTTCGGATCGTCGATTGCAGTGAGTTTTCTGTCTGATTTGTCTAATTCATGAATGCTCATGGAATTTACCGAAAAGACGGTTTTGATTGTAAGAATAGTTCCGTTAAAATATGAAAATTGTTATTTCAAAGGTAATTGGTTCCATCAGATTCGAAAACAACCGTTAGTTCAACTGTTTTTTTTTCGAATTTGTTTCTTGTTGAAAAAATCCTTGAGAGTCAAACCTGAAGATCATACTTTATTTTCGTACAGCGACCCCTTTTTTTCTTGAAAAATCGGCATCTTAGACTGCCCTATGCATTATGTGGGGGGTGAGGCTAGGGTTTTCTGGGGTTTAAGCATAGCTGCAACGTAGGATATCAGGTCGACCCCCCAAATCAAGCCATTCTGGCCATTCCTAAACAGGAAATGACCTTCAGCGTAATTCGGATCCAGAGTTGAGACCTAGCCAGATGTGTTAAGCAGGTTGAGGGATGAAGTTTTCATGTAGAAAATTTTTGCACGTTTTTTGTTACAAGCGAGATATTTTAATTTAAAAATTCTCAACTCCAAAATAAGTGACCTCTCGCACGACACAATTGGATCCAACAGAAAAAACAACTAGCGGGGTGGTGGAGTGGTTAGCGGTTCTGTGTTCCAACCGAGTTGGCAGGGGTTCTATACCATCCGCTGACGACTTTTTTGAAATTTTTTTGCACAATGACAAAAATTTGTCCAAAATGTGTGGAATTACTCTTTTGCATGTATTTAAACCCTTATGTTCATGTTAATACTCTTCGAAGTAGCCAAAAGTCTATAGCCGATCTCATCTATCGCCTCCTCCATTATGAAGATAGTGAAATGATCGTTACAACTTTGATATCCATGAAAAACAGGTTTTTGAGTTCGAGATACATTTCTAATTGTGAGCTGAACGGCAACCGTTCAAACCGGAACTATCCTCTGAAATTTCTCGAGTCGTGAGCCAGAAGCATCTCGACAAGTGGCTGGATGAGTATGCAAACATGAAGAAGTTGGATTCAACCACTTCATCTTATGAAGTTATTCATTGATATTATTAAAATTAATGTTTGTGGTTGTTGTTTGATGTAATCTTGACGGTCATGAGTTCATATCCATGAAGATGTTATCAAGGTTTGTGATTAGAGACCCTCATCCAGCCACTTGTCGAGATGCTTTTGGCTCACGACTTGAGAAATTCCAGAGGATATTTCCGGTTTGAACGGTTGCCGTTCAGTTCACAATTAGAAATGCATCTCGAACTCAAAAAACCTTTTTTTGATGGATATCAAAGTTGTAACGATCATTTCACCATCTTCATAATGGAGAAGGCGATAGATGATATTGGCTATCGATTTTCGGCTACTTCGAAGAGTATTAACATGAACAGAAGGGTTTAAATACATGCAAAAGAGTAATTCCACACATTTTGGACACATTTTTGTCATTGTGCAAAAAAATTTCAAAAAAGTCGTCAGCGAATGGAATAGAACCCCTGCCAACTCGGTTGGAACACAGAACCGCTAACCACTCCACCACCCCGCTAGTTTTTTTTTCTGTTGGATCCAATTGTGTCGTGCGAGAGGTCACTCATTTTGGAGTTGAGAATTTTTAAATTAAAATATCTCGCTTGTAACAAAAAACGTGCAAAAATTTTCTATATGAAAACTTCATCCCTCAACCTGCTTAACACATCTGGCTAGGTCTCAACTCTGGATCCGAATTACGCTGAAGGTCGTTTCCTGTTAAGTCTAAATGCACCAGTGCCAAACAATGAATATTGTAGCTCATCTTCTTCGGAGTTCTGCCGAAATGGTTCGACTTTTACTCTGTACCATACTACTCGACCACCTACATTCTGTTCGGTCTTGTTCAAGCGTGTGGATGGCCAAGTGAGATTGCAATTATGGTGAGTCATGTTTCGCATGGGAATACATTTTGTTAGAAAAGTTTGGGTCACCATTTTTCTCTACAAACAAGAGAATCTACAACTCACACTGCGGCAAACGCAGTTGAAAAGTGTAAGCAAAAAGTCGATAGAGTAGATCAAAGTTCAGTTACTGTAGTTCAAAAAATTTTATTTTTCCTACTTTTTTCGTCCCAGATTCACAAATCGTAGCGTAAAAATGTTTGAAGTAGGTAAAACTATCGTTGTGAACAGTCCGCAACGTTCAATATGTCTAGTGAAACATTTTTTAAAGTACAAACACTTTCGAAAATGAGAGCGGAGGTCGGCAAAGCGGTTGCGAAGCGGTTTCATTATCTTATGCCTCTGCCGAGGTGTGCAACTCCAAGCTTAAAATATGATATGTCCAATGATCTTCAAATTGGATATGTTTAGGTTATTTCAAAAAGTAAAACTGATTAATAAAGAAAAGCCAGAAACTAATACTTCAATTATTTTTTTCAGGCAAACTGGTTCGGAAAAGGTAATCGTGGATTCATCATGGGAGCTTGGGCTGCCTGTCAACCGTTTGGTAACATCTTCGGATCTATCTTTTCTGCTTTGATCCTTCCTTTTGGTTACGAGGTATGTTCTTGTTATCAATCAAGAAAGAGCCTGATTCTGAAAAAGTCATAATTTTTCTGTACACCTCTTATGTTTATCACAAGGCGCCTTTTTTAACCATAAAGTGGACTGAATCATGAATCACGATCGAAGGTTGCAAGCACTAGGTATAATACTAAGATTTGACCGGAGTTTGAACCAGATGATTTCGCGCCTTGTAAGTAAGGAAATGACTAGTGATTCATAATTCATGTCACCTTCTCGTTGTAAGTCAAGGCGTCTGCTGCTGATGACGATTATTTTCTTCAGTACACCTTCCTATACAACGCGGTGCTCATTTTCATCGGTGCTCTGGTCGTTTTGATTGCAATAGAGCCACATCCAACCGAAGGGTATGAGACGGTCGACACGGAGAGCAACCACAGGTATCGTTTAATAAAAATAATAACATTTTAATCCGTAAGGCGGAAAATTTGAGAAATATAATAAAGAGCTAATAAAAATACACTGATGGTGAGAAGGACAGATCCATCTTATTTATAATGGGAGAGGCTGATTGGAAAGAATGAAGAAGGGAGAGAAAGAGAATAAGAATTTCTGGTTTCTTCAAAAGAATGAGAAATTTTGAAAAAAATATAAAAAAACATTGTTCTCTTTCTTTCCCCCTTGATAGGAAATATGTCGTTTACATTTTCGAAATCAACATTAAATATTCAGAACGGTCCATATAGCTGATCATGGTGAGCCCATCAGCATTATCACTGCGTTGCTGCTTCCTGGTGTTATCGCGGTGAGATTTATGTTTTTGTTTCAAACAGAAATGTTAGAAATTATTGTAGCTTTGTGGTATAGTAAAAGTTCCGCATTACTACTTCCATTCAGTAACGGATACTCAAAGTATGGAATGTTTTGCATACTGTTCTGTTTTTGTTTCAAACAGAAATGTTAGAAATTATTGTAGCTTTGTGGTATAGTAAAAGTTCCGCATTACTACTTCCATTCAGTAACGGATACTCAAAGTATGGAATGTTTTGCATACTGTTCTGTTTTTGTTTCAAACAGAAATGTTAGAAATTATTGTAGCTTTGTGGTATAGTAAAAGTTCCGCATTACTACTTCCATTCAGTAACGGATACTCAAAGTATGGAATGTTTTGCATACTGTTAGAAATTCTACAGAAAAAACTTATCAAAGAGAAAATTCAACAACTTTTACTGTTATTTTGGCGGTATTACAGTAGAACTCATGTTTTAACGAACAATACCAGTTTCTCACTTTCAGTATTGTGTCTGCAATGCCTGTCTGAAACTAGTCAATTATGCATTCTTCTTTTGGCTTCCACTGTACCTGACTGATGCATACCATTGGCAGGAAGCACAGGTAAAAATTTTTTGGAAAGTCTCTAGATAAATCTTCAGGCTGACCAGTTGAGCATCTGGTACGATATCGGAGGTATCATTGGAAGTGTTGCTGGAGGTTATGTGACGGTGAGTGTTTGAAGTTTTGTATTACTGTAACAAACATTGGTGTTTCGAAAGATTGTGAAAATATTCAGATGACTAGAAGATTTTGATGGTACCGTTATCTGATTGATACTACACATAGCTTCCTCTACCTGAAAAAAGTCTGGTCTCCGTAAATCGGGTACTTAGTACCGTAGCAGTCTCGCCTTGAAATACAAGAACGATTCACGTAATGAGCCTTGTATTTCAGAATGGACTGAAAGTAAGAATAATAATTTAAATCCACAAAGATCCAACTGTTCGTTGTGAGAGTCCCGACCCTACCGTACTCATTCTGCAAAATTGAGATTAGAGCGCGTTTGAAAACGGCCATGCTTCAAGCGATATATGTGTGCTGATCAGGCTTTAATAAGGTGAATTAAGGACAAGATGGGATGTAGAACACCACTGATCGTTACAATGCTTATAGGATCGATCTTCTCACTTTTCGTCTATGCACATGTCGGTGAGTCATTTCACATGTAAAATCAGATTCTTTTAAATCTCTTGATGTGAAATGCTAAATTTGTTAAATTCCGGGCCATAATCGAGCAGTTACAACAAACTGATTTTTTCTCCAAATTTTTCTTTTCACTCGTTGTTTTAGAATTTCAGTCGAAAAATACACTCAAAAATCACGGAGATATTTTATCGTCGTCCGTAATCGACATTTTCATGAAGACAACAGTAAACTTTCAGAATTAAACCGTTAAGAAAAACATTCTTTCGAAGGAACTAACATGAATGTATGATACATGGGCAAACCCACCGATTTTGCAACATGTTCTCTGTCTCAACTGTGTTTCTTTCATGAATTTTTCAGTATTCTGAACTTCAACACTAAACATTTTTCTGTTCTTAAAAGAATCAGTGATTTTTTCTTTCGGAATTTCAGAAGTTTTGAAAAAAAAGTCAAGTATTTTTTGAAATCTTCATTTTTCTTCACTATTATTCAAAGAATTTCGTGATCAACTTGTAAACATTCATAATTCTCATACATGTAATCTTTCCGGTTCTACAACGAGTTTTACTCATTTATTTCAATCAGGCAGGGAACCCGTTGCAAAATCGACGGGTCTTACATGAGTCTATTGAACCGACATCTTCTCATATAATTATTCACGATTTACAGGCCCACACATGCTCTGGAACGCGTTAGTCATGACTTCAGTCGGAGTGACTGTCTCAGGACCATACAATCTAATCGTAGGATCTATTTCAATTGATCTCGGGAGTCAGCCAGCACTTGCTGGAAACTCTCACGCTATGTCCACTGTGTCCGGTCTCCTAGATGGAACAGGATCTGCTGGTAGTGCCATTGGACAACTCCTCATCCCGATCATCCAAGAAACGTTTGGATGGAAGTTTGTCTTCTACGTCTTCATGTCTTTGGTGAGTTTTTGTACTATTCAATTTTTTGTTCTTGTATGTAAAGAACGATGTAATTTCGGAAATTCGACATGAGTAGAGATAAATTGCAATGAGAATTGATTTGTGAAGTAATTTTTTCAAAATCGTTTAAATTAGAAAACTACTTTTTTTCAAAGTTTATTTCTCTTTTCGGTTTCACTCCAAAAATAGCATGTTCAAAAACATTATTGAAAGAGGAATGCTGAAAAGTATCTTTGTCAATGACCTAGTGTTCTTTGAACACAATGTGACATGTCTTTGTTACAACCTAGCAGCTATTTTCAGGGTTGATATAATCTCGAGCAACATTATATCATTTTTGAAGATTTTTATTGTATAACCAGAAAAATGATCGATGAAAATTAGCTCGTGAAATAATTTTTCTCTAGTTCAAATGCAAAATATTATGAACTTTTTTTTGAAACTATGTTGAAAAGTGTTTCTCTATAAGTTACCAGATGGTTTTTCTTTTTCAAAATACCATCTTTCAGAACGCCTTCTCAATTCTGGCCATCTTGAACAAGTGCGTCACGGATCTCAAAGAACTGCGAGCTTCCAGAAGGTTCCCACTCGGTGAAAGCTCGCCACTGCTGATCGACGACGAGCAGCACGAGGATTGAGTGTGATAAATGTCTCGTAACCTTTTCTCGCCCCGTTCAACTATCATTAGGAAAAATGTGGTCAGACCTGGCAACTGTGGAATGACCCGAAATGTACAAGGTATCGACGTCTTATAAGGTAATAAAGTAATTAGGACAAATAATGGTAACTTATTTGCGATTACTCAACACCTGTTAGGTTTTCCACAAAGGTTATCAGAATTTAAGAAACAGAATTGTATGAACGTATTTAGATGTTATACTGAGCTAACCAGGTCTGACCAGATTTTATTCCCGAGTTTGATTCGCCCTGCGTGATATTAGGAACAGGGTTCAACAGCTTTCTCTCCACATCATTTTAGTATCATATTTACCCCATTTCGTGTAACATTTCAGCCCAAAAATGTTAGTCATACAGGTCCCAGAAGATATTTGTAAATAACTGCGATTGAATCTTATTTATTGCATAAATTTTTAAAAAATTTTATTCAACGTTTTTCAAGTGTTTGTTGCATAATTTTATCTGTATTTTTGTTGTTTTGTAATTAAGTTTGCATTTTATATTTCTCCATAGCTCTGGAGTTCATATCTTTCGTTATCTTATAGAAGTACGTCTTCTGAGTAGAGCGAATAATTCTGAAGATGACAGTTGAAAAATAATAGAGAAACAAACGCGTAATTCATTCCTAAAAACCTCATTGTTAGTGCTGCTCCCTTTAATATGGAAGAAATCAATGAGCGGCGGTTGCGTTCCTTTCAGCATTGCATCATGCACTATTTCACAACATGTTGGTTCTCTGTCCTGTTGGATTTCAAAACATTCTCTTCTCCCGTTCCTTTTCTCACACGTTTGTTCTTATTTCTACAGACACACTCTTATGCAGATGAATTCAACACAAACAACTTAGTTTTTCTCTTCTCGTTCGAATTCAACGCTCATCCATCTCTGGAAATTGAAAATCGACAAAGTCCAGGTGAATCCATGTAAAATCGGGAAATCTCTAGCTTTTCCAGGCTTAGGTCTATTTTTTTTTGTCGATGTTTACCTTTACTTTGTCGATTTTCTACTCTCAGAGATATGGATTACTATTTTTGAATTGAGCGCCCCTCATTACGTTACCGCATAGTTTAGATATCAAACAACCATGTAGTGATAACCAAGTGTAGATATGAAATCATGTTTTTCCATACCTGGATGTAGTCTGTGCTAGGCGCGTCTCAAAAGTTCAATAATGCGACTCTTAAAAAGACTATTTTGGTCGTATTTTTCCATAATTTCTGTTAAATTTTGCCGATTGTTCATTTTATAAAATCTTTAAATGACAAATTTTAAATTTTTTTTAATTGGAGAGGAAAACGTCGAAATATTCAGAATACTAAATTTTTGATGAACGGTAAAATTTTCAACGGTTCTTATCATTTTTTAACGTTCAGCAATTGAAACATCTCGAGATGATAACTATCTTCTTATCACACTCAGAATACAAGAAAACGTTGATTTTCTGAAAACGGAGGTGAACTGGCTGAGCAGTGTATCTTCTGGGTCCTATTCACTGTCACTTTTCAAAACTTCTCTAGAAATTGGGTATCAAAAAATCACGAGACAATCACTATGTGCTAGTGTTACAGAGCGAACGGAGGCGAACTGTCTGAAAAATAAAACCTTTGGGGTTCTATTCGCTACCAGTTTCGAAGATACTGTAGAGATTGAATGATTGAGTATCAAGAAATCACGCGGCACTCTGCTAGTGTAAAAGAGCGAACACCGTGGTTTTTCTTAGCGCCGAGTTGCAATAAGCGATGAAAGAAGAAGCTTCTGTTGACCCTGGGTACAATGTTTCAGTCACACACCACTCACTCACAAAGGGGAGCAAAGTTTAAAGTGACGAGGAGAAGTTTCAGACCGCCGGTCTCTAGCCGTCTCTGCACCTCCGTTACCCGCCAAACATCTCCTCTCATCCCGTATTTCGCAAGCGACCGCTGCACTTCTCACTTTTTACCTGTTCTTATCATGTCACGTGTTGTCGTTTCGTCCTATCCCATCATCATAGGTTATCTTTGAGATAACCCGGTGGACGTTTAGTGTTGCCACTAAAATGTTCCGATTATGTAGTTTCCAGTAGTTTCCATCTATTCTTCTAATTTGATAGCTGACTGGATGTTTAGCATCGATTGTAGGGTCCACTATGGAGGTTATTTGTTATTTTATCATACTCTCTCTCTCTCTCTCTCTCTCTCTCTCTCTCTCTCTCTCTCTCTCGCGCTCTCTCTCTCTCTCTCTCATTCTCCCTCTTTCTCCCTCTCCCTATCTCTTTTTAATAAACTTTTTTTGGAATCAAAATTGGACGAACTTGTCAGGTTTAATAGGTTTTCTCCTGTTTGAATTCGGCATCGCCCAGTATTATTACAAAGGCAATTCGCAACAGATCTGCACTTTGATGGCTACGCTTATCGTTCTCCATTACGAACTATCATTGATCACTTACCGCGCTTATCATCAAATTTGTGTAACCGACTCTCACACGAGGTTACTAAATTTCTGATTCTTCACCATCACACCGTTCTTCTTTTTAGGTAACAACTCCCCGGTGAGCGGCGAACCGTCGTCGCCATGCTGTCACGTGTAAACCGTTTCACGACGGTCGCCCAGGTTTTATCAAGCTGCCAGAAATTCAAGGACAACAATAATCAAAGGAAGGAGCAACATCAACAGCAGTCGTCATCAGTATGATTTTGTACTTCTTCTAAAAATTTGAAAATTTCGAAACTTTGAAAGTGTTCAAGAACAAGTCAGATTTAGAGCACAAAACTTCCTTTCTCAAGATATCCACAGCATATGGATTGTATCAAAAATTCCTATCATCATCAGAGAAATTGTGTCAAATCTTACAAAAAGAGAGGGTCTGGTCCTCAAAAAAATAATTTCACAAGTTGTTTTCGTAGATGAAATTGGATTTTTTGTTTTTTCTTCTCAATTAAGTGCGACCTAAAATAACCCATTTTTAGCAGTCATACACAACAGGTCTCACTAGCTCTTCTTCATTCTCATCATTATACCCAGAACCAAGACGTCAGAGATGGTGAGTTCTTGGACATACCTGACGAAAAAATATGACCACTTTTGTTGTTTTCGGAAATTTCTTAACGTCGGAAAGGCCTTTTGCTTGATAAGGGCTGGTTTTTGCAAAAGCACGACATTTTCAAGATTCACCTTTTCTCAAGTGCAAAATTCAGAATGAAATTGGTTCAATCTATCTAAATGGTGAATAGTTTCGCGAAATCAAGCATCCATCATGAAAACATCTCCATTGGTCCTGATATTTCTTACCAGTGAATCAAATTCTTTTCTTCAACACGTACCATAGTTTCAGACTTATATGACAGTCCTGGATTGAGTTATGCCCAGAAATGATAGCGGTCATATCTTTTTGCGCGGTACTGCATGAGCAGTGAGTAAAAGAGTATTGTTTCAGCCCGAGTTTCAAAAACGACCCGGTCTTGGGATGCACAGAAGAAGAAAGCATACTTCATAATCTGGAACTTTTAGACCTGGAAGGATGGAATACGGATAAGAATGTTTTGGGTAAACTTTGCCTTATTTTATAAAAAATAGAGAAAAAAAGTTGTAGACCTCTTGATAGTCTTATTCCTCACAAGATTTCATCTTTTTTACTAGGAATAATTTTTAATACGACTGGTTACGGAGTTTCTGTTTTAAAGACACCGTTAAACGGCAAATTAACGTATTTTTCGATTTTAACAAAAGCGTTGAACGTTAGATCAAAGGTTTTTCCAAATTTAGAGAAAACCTCCAAACGTTGACTGAAGGGGTTTTCCAATTTTAATGAAGTCGTTAACATTTGAAACGAATTTGACGAAAAAATTTGGAATTTTAAAAATGAATTCAACTAGAAACTTAATTTGGCAAATCTGCAAGATTTTTTTCTGAAAATCTATGAAGACTTCTTTGCATTTGAGATTTGAGAAATGTACGACACAAGAATGTTTGTGTAAATAAGCTTAGGGAAGGTTCGAAGAACAGTTATGTTAGGTGCAAAAGCATCAAGTATTATAATTATTATAAGTGAATAGGTTCTGTGAAGTGGATTAAGCAAAAAAAATGATAAGAAAACGAATGATTAATTTATCCGTCGAGAATGCCGTTGATATAAATTCGGCAATAAGTAAACCCAGATGGAAAGATACTGTACACGGAAAGTTAATAATGTTTGTGATTGGATATGAAACAAACTGGGTTTCACAATTAATGAATTTTGTTGCAACACCTCTATTTTTACAGCACCAAGATCACCTTCACCAACGACACTGAATGGAGATTCGAGGAATGGAACAAATTGGATGGATAACTATGTCGATCTATCGGTATGTTTTTTTCTTTAAATTTCTTATGGTTCACTTTTTTACTTCATTCTATCAATTTTAATTCCAATTTTCACCAGATGTTTTCTCTTACCTCCGATCAAAATTGAAGCTTTACGTTTTGCAGGAAGTTTTCACTGTCGATTTAATACGAAAAAAGTAGACTGATATAATCTGTCGACCCTCTGTGTCATGAATTTTTCCCAATTTGCAATCTGCAACCAAAAGTGATTTCCTTTTATAATAATCTTAGGTTAGGTTGGGAGAATAACTTTTGTGAAGAGCCAAGTCTTGGATACCGAAATCAATCATTCACTCCAGCAAATATGATGCCGCTACGAAGAAAGACAAAATTATATAAAACGATTATATAAGATGCGATTATATAAAAGAAATGATATTAGACAAAATTATATGAAACGATTATATAAAATACGATTATATTTAAAAAAAAAAGATATTAGACAAAATTATATAAAAATATATAAAACGATATTTACAGTCAATAGAACTTGACACATCAGCCTACAAGCTGTTGCCAGTTCCACCAAGTACACCGGAAATGGTACTAAACGATCCATTGGAATTGGATCAACTTGATAGTCAAGTTGACCTCAATGTGAGTTCTTATTATTCTACTCACTTCCACTCAGAGCTTTTTGAAAAAAAAAACATTTTTCACTTATTTTTCATTTATCCGCTTTTCAATTTCTTCACTGCACTGAAAAATCGTTAATTATGTTTAGAAGTATCAAAACTTCTCCAAAATGTCAGTCTTACACACCGACCTCGCGTGGGAATAACGATAATTGGAGTGGCAAGCTTGGAGTGACACACATTTTTCCCATTTTTGCTTCTAGTTTCTCAGCGGACGGCTCGGATCGTCTGAAATTTTGCATATGTGTGTAGAATAACGTCAACTACGATTGTTCAAAAGGATTTTGATATAAAGTCTTCAGGCCTAAAGTTGTGTTAAAAGATTAGGTGGCGAGCTTTGAGTGGAACGGAGTGTATTACCAAAAAAGTGATTCGATGTTTTTTTCTCACGATAATGTTTCCGAAATTTCTGATATCATTTGGCTCGATCCCACTTTCTGTGTTTCAAATAAGACATAAAATTATCATCCTTTTAAATGTAAGTGTTATTTTGCTCAAGTCCAACGCTTCCATTTTATGAGTTTGATACTTTGAATCTTGTTTTAATTCCGCCAGTTTTTTGTGTTTCAAAAAAGTCAGAAAACATGCTTGCAAACTTACTCATTAGTTCGACGATACCACTATTTCGAGAGTTGAATTAGAAAAATCTTGACACAATTCTAGTGCCACTAAATTTTTCAGTTCCAAAAAGGCGAAGTCTTTTTTCTCGGAATCGTTTTCTTTTTTCGTGTACCAAACGAGAATTTTGTTCCAGTTCTGGACGCGATACCTCGATGGCGAGAACTCTTCACTCGGCTTCAAAATGGACGAACCGATTGTGAAGCAAGAGATCGACGATACAATTCAATTCGCTTCAACAGGAGCAGAAGAGCTGATGTGGAATTCTGTGGTATGTGTTTCCATGAAGTGATAAAATCCACCAACTGTTGGATGATGTTACAAAGGAATTTCTTCGTTTTCCTTTGTAGAAATTCCTTTGTAAGTGAAAATGTTGGGAGTTCTAGATGGTGTCTCACAAGAAGAAGTACTTTACTGTTTTTGTTTCTATTCAAAAATGGAGTGAGATTTGTGTTCAACAATTTTTCACATAACGAGTACTCGTCCATAAAGATTCAATGAGTTCAAAAACGTTCTGAATTTATTTTTTAAAAAGGCTAGAAAAAGAGGTACCGCAAGAACCGCAACTCTTGTGTAAAACTACTATTTTCGAATAAATTCTCGGTCTTCTTGACCCAAATATGGTGACAGAGTCCTAAAAAGACGGGAGTGAGGAATTTGAAACATAGTAAAATCGCGCGTTCATGACGTCGTGTATTAATCTCAATCTGCAATCTGCAGCCAACAATGATTTCCTTTTACAATAAGCTTAGGTTAGGTTGGGAGAACAA
This sequence comes from Caenorhabditis parvicauda, assembly GCA_963978915.1. Lineage (NCBI taxonomy): Eukaryota > Metazoa > Nematoda > Chromadorea > Rhabditida > Rhabditidae > Caenorhabditis > Caenorhabditis parvicauda. Next base: position 14,756,672 of record OZ022250.1, on the reverse strand, counting down.
CTTTTGTAAAGAATCAACTCTTCGATACCCAAGTACACTGTGAAATTAACTATTTTATGCTGTGTCAAATTCCTCACTCCCGTCTTCCTAGCACGGCGTAATATGGTGTAGTTTCGAGATTCCATCACCAAGAACAATCCACGGGTTTATCGCTTTTCCGAACTTTCCCGCTTGACTGTAGATTGAGAAAAACGTCGTTAAGTCCATAATTGCAAAAATGGCAAAATCATTGCGAATTGTTACAACATCGTATTTCAACCCATCTTTGTGAGAGAAGAATAATCGTTTCCAGTGGTTTCAACCAATCAGAAAGTATCTTAAATATCGCATCATTAAAACAAGTCAGTTAGTCAATCAAATTTTCCAGCCTCACAAAGCTACCAAGTCAGAAGTGGAGGTAAAGGTGGAGATGGACGATTTGACCAGCTCAGGTCCGCTGATTTATATTCCACAGCAAGTGAAGGAAGAGGACTTGTATGATAGGTTATTTTTCTTCCGTTTTTAATCAAGAAACTGTAAAAGTTTATAATTTCTGAAGAGATTCGCTATAAATCGGCCGTAATTCTCTTTTTCACTAACATTTTCAAATTATATGTAAGAAGAAAACAATGGTATGTTTTAGAGAGTCTGTAGATGGTTAAAACTAATTTGAAAAGAAACTGTGAAATATTATAATTTCTGAAGAGATTCTCTATAAATCGGTCGTAATTCTCTTTTTCACTAACATTTTCAAATTATATGTATATAGGATGTAAACAATGGAATATTTTAAAGAGTCTGTAGATAGTTGAAACTAATTTTTAAAAAACAAATTCGAATCCACATAGCTTCCTCTACCTGTAAAAAAAATCTGGCCTCCGTAAATCGGGTACTTAGTACCGTAGCAGTTTCGCCTTGAAATACAAGAAAGATTTAAGTAATGAGCCTTTAATTTCAATGAACTGAAAGTAAGAGTAATAATTCAAGTCCACAAAGATCTGACTGTTCGTTGTGAGAGTCCCGACTCATACCGTACTCATTCTGCAAAATTGAGATTAGAGCGTGTTCGAAAACGGTCATGCTTCTAGCGATATATGTGGAATCCCTAAATTCACAAATCACATCATCGGTAACAATTAAGTTATAAAAAATTCCTGAAACACATTTTCAAGATAACGTTTCAGTTCTTACACACCACCACGCTCGGTCAGAAAAGCGAGAAGATATTCTGAAGCATTCATGTCGGATTCTGCGGCAGATGACGACTTTGACTACGATGAGCAGCCAGTCATCAAGAAGCGAGGAGTCATCATGAAGGTTTGTTTTTTTTTCGTATAGAGAACATACAGTAGCGTTCAAAAGTTTAGAAAGTTTTTATTTTTGGTCATAACTCTTGTCAAACTTAACCAATCGACATGATTTTTTGTCGGAGAACACATCAACTCATGAGAAATCTAATTTTGAAAAAAATCAGGATTACTGTAGCTACATTTTGATCTACAGCGTTTTTTACGAAACCGCGACTTTTGAACTGATTTTTCACTTTCTTTTTTTTTATTTTTTTTGAAGGTTTTTTCCCGATTTTTTGTACTTTTTTCTTTCTATACTACTAACAATACTTTTTAAGACTTAATACGAAAAAGTGTACTGAATCGTTTCTATTAAGAATCATTTCCTCAAGGAGGGCTTACAAGGTGAAAAATTTTTTTGTGATAATCAAGTTTAAACTTTGATCAAATCTTATCATCGTACCTAACTAGTGCTTTGAACCTTACCTAAGCCTAAAATTTGAGGTGTCGACAAAGATAAATGAAAAAATGATTCTTAATAAAAACGATTCAGTACACTTTTTCGTATTAACTCTTTTTAAGTAATGGGAAAAGGAAAAGAAGTGCCCACCGACCAGCAGAAACTGATCATCGATGCTGTCCTGTCAGGAATACGACAGAATCAAGTTGCACGAGTATTTCAAGTTCACGAAACCACTGTATCCCGAATTTTGAAAAGATTCCGAAAGTTTGGAGTTTTTGGAGTGTTGCCAAGATCAGGACGGCCACGGAAGACGACAGCAAGAGACGACGCACTGATTGTTCGCCATTCACGTCTCAATCCGCGTCTGACCGGAGAAGACATCAAGAAGGATATGGTCGCTGGAAACGTTGCCAGAGTCTCTGTTTCTACAGTCAAACGTCGTCTAAGAGCTGCTGGGTTATTTGGAAGACGTCCTTGTAAGAAGCCAATGATTTCTGAGAAAAACAGAAAGGCTAGAGTTGAGTGGGCAAAAGACCATTTGAGCTGGACCGTCCACGACTGGAGGAAAATCCTTTTTTCCGATTAAAGTAAGTTTTGTTTGTTTGGTTCCGATGGCATTAAGTATGTCAGAAGGCCAATCAACAGCCGGTTCAGTTCTAGGTACCAATTGCCCACGATGAAGCACGGTGGCGGTAGCGTCATGTTGTGGGGTTCGTTTAGTTACGACGGCGTTGGCCCATTGCACTGGATTCAGGGCAAAATGAATGCCAATGACTACAAGGATATTATTGTTAATGTTCTTGTACCATTTGCTGGTGCCAACATGCCGATTGGTTGGGTGTTTCAACAAGATAACGACCCGAAACACACTAGCCGTCTTGTTCGCGAATGTCTCCAGGATGAGGCTATCGATGTTCTTCCGTGGCCCAGTCAGTCTCCAGACCTCAACCCTATAGAGCACTTATGGGAAGAACTCGAGAGACGCGTTTCCGGCCATTACACATCCAATGCCGCGCAAAAATACGCGGTTTTACAAGAAGAGTGGAAAAAAACTCCGCGAGTCAAGTTGGAGAACTTGATTGAGAGCATGCCGAGAAGATGTAAAGCCGTCATTGATAATTTTGGTTATGCCACTAAGTATTAAGGTTTTAATAATGTTTTGATGTTCATTCCTTATCGATTTGAATTGTTACAACCGTTTACCATTATGTTTTTGAGTTTGTGGAAAATGTGTTTTTATAGTGTCTGAGAATAATTTTTTTTATTTTTTTCTCTTTTGGTCTGATTTGAATTCGTTTTGACATAAGATGTAATAATGTTTGAAGTATTACCATTCAAAAAATCAGACCGATAGGTGAGGTTTGACAAGAGTTATGGCCGAAAATAAAAACTTTCTTAACTTTTGAACGCTACTGTAGTTGTACGAATGAAAAATGAAAATGTGAAGCAGACTGCAGACTCTCCGTAGAGTACTTGTGCTTAGAACCTTACCTAAGCCTAATTAGGATCAATATGTAGGGGGTTAGGCTTAGGTTTTCTGGGGTTTAAGCATAGCTGCAACGTAGTATATCAGGTCGACCCCCCAAATCAAGCCATTTTGGCCATGCCTAAGCCTAAATGCACCAGTACAAAACTGTCCGTAGCGCACTTGTGCTTAGAACCTTACCTAAGCCTAATTAGGAATAGAAACCGTACTTGTACTTTGGAATTTTCCTAAGCCTGAAAATAATTTGACTCTGCGGTCCATTTTCCAAATGTGAAATAAAGAATGTAAATTGGTAAAATTTTTCTAAACGGAGGTTGGAAGTCTAAAAACGTCGAATAATACCGAAAATATTGTATATCCGCTTATTATTAGACGAACTAGACTGACGTAAACAACGATTGAATTGTCCTTTCTCTCTAGCGGAAGTAGGAATTCCGTGCAACTCATGATAGAGACTGAATAACATTCGAATTGTTCAGCCATCTGTCGACGAAGAGACTGACAGAAAACGAGCACTCAACCGCGAAGCTGCATTCAGATACCGCGAAAAGAAGCGTGCAGAGCAGCACGGGAGGAAAAGGTGGGGTTTTCTTTGATGACTCGAGAAATTGAAACTTTGTAAGACTTGCTAAAGATCCATGTAACCTTGTAAGGGGGGGGGGGTCTGTCATTCTGAACTAATCACCCATGTTTACAAATCTTGTTCTGACACGAAGATAATATACCGTTTTTTTGTAAATTTTGTGAATTTACAAAAATTCTTGGCAGTCATTCTGAATTGATCCAGAGAAAGACAGATTTTTCATTCGAAAATGAAGAATTTTGAGACTTATCAAAATCAATGATTTTCGAAAACCCAAAAAAACAGAATGTACTATTTTTGATGAAAATATTTTTAAAAGGAATATGTTGCGTTTTCTCCGGCAAACAACCAAAATCGACAATTCCAGAGAGTTCATGAAGCTCAGCGAGAAAAACCGACGACTCAGAGGCAAGGAACGTCAATTAGCGTCAGAAATTGCCAAAGTGCGCAAGCGACTTGTCGAACTCGGTATCACTTTAAACTAATCCCGATCCCATCCATGAAAACATTTCACGAGTACCGAAGATTTTGTTTTTCTCTCTCCCGATAGATTAGGAAACTGTAGATAGAAGTAGGTCATTTTAATTGAGGAAAATTGGATTGATTGAAAGTGGTCGAATAGGATACATCTGGAATTAAAATTTTGGTGACATGGTGTATTAGATAATGTACTCGCTCACCGCATCACATAACCCCCTACATTTAGATTATTTCATTTTTGCTGAATTTTCAAAAAAATTGAGGTCGCAGTAGAAAATTTTTTCAGTACTATACAAAATTCGTGTCGTTTCCACTTTGACGGTGTACACACTGCGGCAAACGCAGTTGAAAAGTGTAAGCAGAGAAAATCGATAGATTAGATCAAATTTCAGTTACTGTAGGTCAAAAAATTTTACTTTTCCTACTTTTCTTCATCCCAGATTCACAAATCGTAACGTGAAAATGTTTGAAGTAGGCGAAAATATCGCTGGGAACAGTCCGCAACGTTCATTATATCAAGTGAAACATTTTTTAAAGTACAAATACTTTCGAAAATGAAAGCGGAGGTCGGCAAAGCGGTTGCGAAGCGGTTTCATTGTCTTATGCCTTTGCCGAGGTGTGGTGTATAACTCTCGTCAAAGTGAACTTATCGACAAGCTGTAAATGGCAAATGAGAGGTAAAGAATTTCCACTCAATCTGATCACTTTCAAGTAACTCAATTTCAAAATTTGCGTTCTTCACAACAGCAAAAATTCCAGTTTTCCTCACTAACTTTTCTCTGTTACTGTGTAATACAACTGTAGTCCCAAGTTAGTTTTTTTGTTTTTCAATCATAGCAGGTCGTGACGAAATTGCTCAGAACAACCTCATCATCATCATATTCATGTCGTTCATAATCAAACCGAAAATAATGTTTTCATACATTAAACTCACTGATGAGTCTTCTTCGATGGGTAATTTATTACCTTTTTTTTATTTTTTCGCTGTGACTATTGAGTTATGAGATGCCCGTAAATTTGGCCTGCGCAGTTCTTAGTTCCGGAGTGTTTTTTGTTTCATGAATGGAGGCTCGTTTTGATGGACAGTTTTAGTTTTAAAAACAGCCGTCATAATATTTCTGTCGAAACCAAGCCGCCTTGCTGTCAAACGACGACAATATGGCGACGTACCGGCAACAAAACAGCAAAGTAGTTCTTTTGTGGTCGGTGCGTAGTCGTGTTGTCACCATAATGTCGCCGTTCGGTATGTTCTGCCGAATGGTGGCGTCATCATGCTCGATAGTCACTCATCTATACCCAGTACCATTGTTCGTTGAGCAGTCACGATCTCCCCTAGACTGTAATTTTCTTGAACAGTGTACCGCCTGAGATCATCCACAGGAAAATAGCATAGGCCGTACACTGTCCCCATCACACTCCCTCTCTCCCGAACACAGACGATTGTCTTTGCTACACTGACCTATTTCGATCTCAGATTCAACCAAAAATTGGTATTGTATAATGAATTTCAAATATCAAAAGGATCTACAGCAGTATACTTTAGAGAGGGAAAGGCTAAATGGGTAAGACAAGATTCCTTTCATTTATTTCTAACTGTTTTCAACTGAATTTCAGCGATAAGAAAGCGCCATCACATCTTACAGAAGTTTTTGAACGAGCAGTGTAGATTCGCACATCTTGCTGCTACTGCCTGTACGGACTCTAAAACACTCCAAAAGTATCACACTGTCCTGCCGCCTCTGCGTCTCTCTCACCTCACGTACCCCTGCAGCCACCCACACTGCGTCAAGCGCAGTAGAAAAGTGTCGGATCAAGCAGCGATTGGAGACGACCAATAATCCTCGAGCAAAAACTCCGTCTCTTCCTAAATCCTGCAACGCTGTAGATCAAATTACAGTTATTGTGGTTAAAAAAACTTTTCTCAAAATTCATGATAAAAAGTTAGTTACGAAGGAGAGTTACACGATTTGCAGTTTTTCAACAGCAATCGTCGAAACAAATTCGCTTGGTAACTTTAGAAAAATAGGAGAAAAGAATGAAAAAATGCGAACGCGCCCCATAGCGAATTTTCGTTCAATATAATTTGCGAGCAACGCGTCTAATCGATAACAACCACCAGCCACCCGCCTGGCTCGAGTTGACTTGTACTTGAACATGACCGAATAGGGCTCCAAGACCTTCCACATATGTACAGTATCGGACAAAATCTTATGCCGATTTTTGTTTTTTGCCATATATCTCTTCAAACTTCATGAAACAACCTGGAATTTTGATATGATATTCTACAAAGTATAAACCATCCAATTATAGAAGTTAAACTGATGAATGTCAAAAATGAAAAGAACTTTTCTCTCAAAAATCAAAATTTCCGATGTCGGAAAATATGATACATGTCGTTCCAGGGTTTAAACTTTTTTATAATTGATAGAACTTCCCGAAAACGGGTCCTTTTTAAATGAAAAAATCATTATGAGTGTCTGAGTGTCAACTGTTTCGGGAAACCTGCTCTACATAAAGCCCAGAAGGGAGGCAACGGCTGCCACTCAGGCGCACTTCAGAACTCTCTCCAAAATTTCAAATACTATAAAAGTTTGTGACTTATTTGTACTCAAACCTTTCAATTCACATTTTTGAATATTTTTTCATGATATCCAAGTATCTTCACAGTAACACGCAAACTTCTTGAGCCACAGAGCGTCGTTGAAACCAAGTTGTCTCATTGCTCGGTTCTGAGTTCGGGAGTATTTTGTTGAAATTCATATTTAGAGCCTATATTATGGAATGTTCCTATATTCAAATTTTCTATCAATGTTCTCTCAGAAGATGTCAGGTGTTAATTTCAAATTTCAAGTGAAAATGTCACGATGAGATCATTCTAAAAACATTCGATACCATAACTCCATCATATCCACTGTTCACTGTTGGTCATTATCGTTTGAGAGTACAGATTTTTTGATTTCTCAAGTTGATTTTCCTAATATGTTTCATTCAAACGTTCTGATTACGTTTTCGGTACTCATGACATACTTTGCCACCTACTAACATGTCTAAATCACACGAGAATCACTTGTCGCGGACTACTGCTCAGTGTTTTGCAATTGCTTCATATAAATTTTTACTAAGCTTGGTGAATCAAATTGCACATTCGTTATACATTAAATAAACATTGATTAAAATTTTGAATCTTAAAACATTCCATGATATTGACTCTGAATATGAATTTCAACAAGAAATTACTCCCGAACTCAGAACCGAGCAATGAGACAACTTAGTTTCAACGACGCTCTGTGGCTCAAATAGTTTCTGTGTTACTGTGAAGATACTTGGATATCATGAAAAAATATTCAAAAATGTGAATCGAAGGAGTTGAGTACAAATAAGTCACGAACTTTTATAGTATTCGAAATTTTGGAGAGAGTTCAGAGGTGCGCCTGGGTGGCAGCCGTTGCCTCCCTTCTGGGCTTTATGTAGAGCAGGTTTCCAGAAACAGATGACACTTAGACACTCATGATGATGTCTTCTTTTAAATAAGACCCAATTCCGGAAAGTTCTATCAACTATAAAAAAGTTTAGATCCTAGAACGACATGTATCATATTTTCCGCTTTCGGAAATTTGATTTTCGAGAGAAAAATTCCTTTCATTTTTGACACTCATCAGTTTAACTCCTACAATTGGATGGTTATAATTTGGTAGATTATCATATCAAAATTTCAGGTTGTTTCATGAAGTTTGATGAAAAATATGGCAAAAAACAAAAATCGGCATAAGATTTTGTCCGATACTGTATATCGCTAGAAGCATGACCGTTTTCAAACGCGCTCTAATCTCAATTTTGCAGAATGAGTACGGTATGAGTCAGGACTCTCAAAACGAACAGTTAGATCTTTGTGGATTTGAATTATTATTCTTACTTTCAGTCTATTGAAATTAAAGGCTCATTACGTAAATCGTTCTTGTATTTCGAGGCGAAACTGCTACAGTACTAAGTACCCGATTTACGGAGGCCAGACTTTTTTACAGGTAGAGGAAGCTATGTGCCTTCCCGTCAACAACCATTCAACTATTTCTCCATATAACTATTTCAGAGAGACAGTTTATCGAAAACAGAGATCATGCAAACAGATAGACACAGAATAAAGCGTTTTTGTGTATGTGTGATTGACTAGATTAGGGGTGTATCTGGGGAGGGCGAGTAGGCGTCAACCGGAGTGTCGTACTCTAAAAATCTGGGATAAGATGTGTGTGAGTAAAATGGCAAGAGGATATAACTCGGAAAAAGTGTGTGGGATGTGGTCCTTTCCAGTTACTTTGGTGCATGGTTACAACCGTAATGCGAGTCGGATTAGTCTAGGCTGTCGTCGAATACAATGTGTTTGGTGTGATTTTGCGTCGGTGTGGGGGAAAGAGCTCGTTCTAACAGATTTCAATCATGAGTCCCTTATTTTTAAGGTAACGATTCAGGAAGTAATACAATCACCAGACTTGACATCTTCTATCCGGGTTCATTGGACGACCAGCGCCACATTTAAACGCCTCGGCGAATTCTGGACGGTTCTGTAGCGGGATCATAGCACGGTATTTAGATGGAGCATGAACGTCGGTCATGATTATTTGAACGTAGTGTTTTGGACGTACCACGGAGCACCAGTTCTGGAAAAATGGTTTATACAGAGCGTCCAGAAAGAAATAGAATGAACTATGTTGAACCTTCTAACTTTATTCATGGTCGTACTCTAGAAACGAAATAAAGTTGATATGAAGTTCATGTGCTGTTGATAGATTTTATGATAGACGTTCTATGCAGTTCATAGGCTGTAGATACCTATGACCTATGACGTAAATGCGGTGTTGATATCAACCGCCTATGAACATCATATCAGCGATATTTCGTTTCTAGAGTAGTTCCTTATCGTTTTAAAAATGAGGTGAAGACAAGATAACTCGAAGTCATATGGTCTTGAGTTCATTTAGTTATGGTTCATATTCTAAAGTCTGAGTTACATTATCCCTATACGCAAAACACCCCTACTCACGTTCGCATACGCCAAGAAGAACATCTGAGCGCTGGTGAAGTTCTGGAAACCCGGGAGAGATGGTTCGGGGAGAGAAGTGTTCGACTTCCATGCTTTGTATGCCTGAAATGATAATTTGGGTGGAAGAGAGGGTTGACAGCTTACGTTGAACGCTGTTTTGACTCCTCCGTTGTCTGCGATGTTTTCTCCTAGACTCAGCTGACCGTTGAGGTGGATTTCGGCTTCTTTCACGTAGACTGAACTGTATTGTCTGACGAAGCACCTGAAAGAAGGTTATCAGTCTCTCTCTCTCTCTCTCTCTCCCCCTCTCTCCCCCTCTCTCTCTCTTTCTCTCTCTCTCTCTCTCTCTCTCTCTCTCTCTCTCTCTCTCTCTCTCGAACCTTGTTTTTTCTGCAAATTTCTCAGCAGTTTCCGCATCCCACCAGTCATTCAGGTTACCCAACTCATCGTACTGACCACCTGAATTCAAAATTTCTAAAATGGAACACCTCGAGCTACCTTGATCGTCAAACGCGTGTGAAACTTCGTGTCCGATCACAGCACCGACCATCCCGTATGTGATGTAATTTGGAACTCCGAGGGTCAAAAATGGAAATTGCATTATTCCAGCCGGGAATACTGTAATGAGAAAGAAATGAATACGGGTGCTCGACACAATCATGCAGCGTGCTACTATATCCTCCCTGCTCTTGCGACAGAGTGAGAAAGAAGGAGGAGTGACGCAGAGACAATCCCTCGTTAGAGAGTGCGAGACGTCGACGCGTAAGAGACAGACGAGATAGTACGCTTTTCATGGTGAGCGTTAGAGCCAGAGTTGCACGGAATTCCGACTTCCGACTTTCGTGAAAAATTTCACTTCCGACTTCCGTTTAACAAATTCTACTTCCGACTTCCGTCAAGAATTTTTTTTCGTGAAAAAAGACGAAAAGTTCGTGAAATCGTTTCTTCTCAGTCAGGAATTGACCTTCACCTTTTGAGAATGCGCGGATACACAATATCTCGGGGTTTTTTCAACTTTTTTGCACTCCCGACTAAAGATGAAAAAATTCCACTTCCTATTTCCGTTAAATATTTTCGTTTCCGACTTCCGAGAAAAATTTTACTTCCGACTTCCGTTTTGAAAAATTTTACTTCCGTACAACTCTGGAGTGCGAGACGTCGACGCGTAAGAGACAGACGAGATAGTTCGCTTTTCATGGTGAGCGTTAGAGCCCGTACCCAGTAAGCAGGGAGGTGACAAACAGGAAGTTCTCGCGAGATAAGGTTTTTCTATTGTCTAACACAAAACTGAACAGTTCAATGTACTCACTCATTTCATTGTTGTTCGGAGCATAATAAGCGTCAACTTGTGCAGGGCTCTGGAACCACATTGTTCTGTCTAATGGTTGAGCTAGTCGGAGAAGTTCTTCCGTGAGACGTATGAGCTTCACTCGTATGGTCAAATGAATCAAGTGCTCTTGTGGTTGAATCACCTGAATTTCATTCAATCTAAGTTATTCTGTACTATCTTACAATCCCCCAGTTCTTCTCCATCCAGGTGTCGTTGAAGATCAAGCTTGGGAAGCCACTTTTGTATTCGATCATGTTTGCCTTGAAATTGAGTATTTAGTGTGTACACCGCACGACAGTTTGCACCGATACCTTACTAATCGCGCGTCTTCGTGTAGCTTCATCCATCCAGTCAAGAACGTGAAGTTGTTTGATGAACTCGTTCTTCAGATATGTTGTCAACTCGGTCATCTGAACTTGTACGATATGAGAAACCAGTTCAACGCGAAAATGAAAAGCAATTCAAATTGCCGCCAAACCGCGCATCGGTGGTTCAGTGGTAGAATGCTCGCCTGCCACGCGGGCGGCCCGGGTTCGATTCCCGGTCGATGCAATTTTTTTTACCTTTTTCATGGCTCTTTCTTTTTCGAAGAAGTTCTCCACGAACAGTCTTCCTACAGGCATATCCATCATGATAACTGACAAGGTGACACAATCTTCCCATCTGAATTTTCAATGTGTTCTGAGGTATTGTGTATTAAAACCTGTCAGGAGGAGGGCTGTTGAACATTCCAGTTTGATTCGCTTTGAACTGATAAAATGGATCACGAATTGAAGGTGGTAAGAACGGCGAGAAACCTGTAATCCTTCATTCTTTTCCGAAACTACTACGTGCTTCTGAGAAGTTCTACTTGCGAAGTCTTAATCACGTCTTCAGAAGGTTCGCTGGCAAAAGACTTCACAAGCAGATTTCTCATCTAGAGGTTAGAACAAAGCAAACAAAAGATACCTTTAGTACGCAATACACTCTAAAACTCAAAAAAGTGTGTAAAAATAGTGGGTTGGGAGGGAGGGAGAGAAAGAAGAGAGAGAGAGAGAGAAAGAAGAGAGAGAGAGAGAGAGAGAGAGAGAGAGAGAGAGAGAGAGAGAGAGAAAGAGAGAGAGAGAGAGAGGGAGAGAGAGAGAGAGATAGGGAGAGAGAGAGAGATAGAGAGATAGAGAGATAGAGAGAGAGAGAGAGAGAGAGAGAGAGAGAGAGAGAGAGAGAGAGAGAGAGGTGAGAAGCAAACTATGTTAAATAAAGTTTGTCTATGTTAATGAAAATGTTTTCGTCACCAGTTTCAGCACTGCTGGGCTGACCCTGAGTGATTGAATGAATGCGTACTGAAGGAATCGGCGAAAGCGGCACCTTGGACGAGTCTCCATGCGATGTAGTTGGCGACGACTCTCTTCGGTGTCGACTGCATCACGTACTGAAAATTTATCTCTCTCTCTCTCTCTGTCTCTATCTCTGTCTCTCTGTCTCTCTCTGTCTCTCTGTCTCTCTCTCTCTCTCTCTCTCTCTCTCTCTCTCTCTCTCTCTACCTGCATTCCAGTGAAGTAGTCAATCTCCCTAACAATAACTGTTTGGTTCGGAGTGATGTCTACCAGATCTTTGAACGCCGTCTTGAGATACTTGTCAAAGTCGATCTGAACACTCTCCTCGCTACGGAATACTCGTCTGTTCTCACCAATGGAAACAAGGATTTCAACTTCCACAACTGATATCTATTATTGCCTCGTTCTGGGTCTCTGCGGACCATGTCATCGGCTGAGAAGTTGACTAACTTTAACTCAAACTCCATTGCTTCTTCGACTTCTTTCATGGCGAGTTTCGGATTGGCTCCTTAAAGTGACCATAAGCACAGTAACGTTGTTCCTCACCAAGGGAAACAGCTGTCTTGTACATCAACGTGGTATAGTTCTTTAACATTGGATCATCCGCTCCACTCAGGTATGGGTAACGCGATCCAGCACCCCACTTGGGTTGATCGAGCTGAATGATAGGTTGGCCACGCCTACTTTGAACAAACCTCGATAATGCTCTTTGTACTGTTCTGTGGATCATGGGTAACTGCCATTTCCAGAATGACAGCGTTCACACCTGTCCTGTTCAGTACGTAGCCTAGCTGCTCTTCCCAAGTTTCATTCCATTCTACCCAGTTTTCATCTAAAGGTTAGGTTAAGGAGAAACTACAGGCTTCAAAAACCTTCTAACGTCGGCCAACCTCCAATCCTGGCTACGATCTCTTTCATGGCTTGGATTCCAGTCTTTTCAAGTTCATCTGAATTCTGGGTTAGGAAGGTAAATGAAGCACTTGAAAAGTATCTGACTTAGCAGTTTTCAATATACTAACACTTGTTTCCTGTATCTTCCGGTGATCTGTCAGAAAATTCTCGCAAAAACTCTATAACTCCGGTTTTCAGTTTGATGGTTTCATCAATCTTTATTGTTTCTACGGTATTAGCTGTAACTCTACACTTCTCCATGACAGCCGGATCACTTACCTTCTTCAAGACATTTCTGGTAGTAACCTTTCGAGAGTCGGTTCCAAGAAGTTTCATCACTTCTGATTGGGGCCTTAATAGAGGTATTGGATACAAATTGCGCGAAGCAGATACAGTGCTGACCATAATCTTTTGCGCATTCGTATTTTTGGGCATAACTTTTCTCAAAGATCATGTAATGAACTGAAATTTCGAGACATGATTCTAGATATAATTTCCAAATGACAAAACACTAACAGTCTTAATACAAAAATTTCAAACAAGTTTTCCATAACGATAACAAAAATCACCAAAATCGAAAATTTGGCATCCATGATTCAAGAGCCCAGTAAAGATTTTAAACATCGTCAATTAGCTGGATAATCATATTTCATGTTCCACATAGTCTAGAAGAAGATTTTCACATAACCTATTGCCGGAAGGTGAGCGGAAAAGCGAAACGCATTTTTCTGTATTTCTTTTCTCTCTACTGTTGAAGTTGAGAGAATTCAAAGTGCTGCAAAGTTACAAAAGTTCAAAGGGTTGTGAAATAATTCTGACAAAAGGAAAAAACCAATCCCGCGAGAAACGAAACCAGAAAAACATAGCTGACCTGTAGTATACTCTTCACTTGTTTATTCAACCGACTCTGAACATCTCCTATCGTGTGTCTCAGTGGTTTGTTAGCTGCCAGATTTCTATTCAGTCCGAAGTTACCGCATGCGAACTCGTAGAAGTCTTCGCATGGGTCGACCTGAACAACATTATCAGAGGAATGGTTAACCTCGGTACCTTAGGATTAAGATTATCAGCTAAGAAACCAGCAAGTTGAACGCATTCCCTCGAGGTGCAGACAACATCGTTATGGTTTGTCGCTGTTCGGTCCACAGCTACTGATGAATTCTCGAAGGGAGAAGGATATAATGGTCGTCCTGAAAAATATTGATTCATGTTAGTAGTTCTCATCGATGGATCGTGACGCTCTGCCTTGACGACTCACAACGCTCTCAGAGGCTCGGTGACCGCAGTTCCTCATTCGATCGACGCGCCAGTTCATAAATTCCTATTTATCCATTGTTTGGTATTATTCACCCTTGTTATAATAACTCATTGGAACCTTTCTAAATTACGGTCATATACAACTTGACAGATTTCTGGATAGGATCGTTCTAAATTTTCTAAAACAGGTTCTAAGAGTCACCGCATTCCCTATATTTGTCCGAGCTTTTAGCGGCTATTGCTGGCCGTTATTTAAGCTTACGTTTTTTTATTCGTTATGAATAAACATTATTAAACTCGGTTTTGTATTGAAAATCATATAATTTTGAAAGAGTTTAGAGCAAAATTTTAACGATTCTGCCGTTAATCGAAGTTTTTTTTTCAAAAAAAGTCTGATCCATTCTTTATTTCTTCCCAGACTTTCAATACTGTAGACCAAAATGTTCAAATGGAAAGAAGGTCAAAGGTTGACTACACAATATTTTATTGCCATCAAGAACCGTTTTTGAAGGTTCGTCCAAAACTATAGGAACGATATTTTTCAGCTCATCGTGGTTCTTGAAAGAATCTAGAATCATGTGAATACTCTTCTTTTTAAGGTTTAAACGTACTGTAAACAAACCTTCACTGAAAATCTTATATCCATCAAAAATGTACAGCCAAAGGAAGGAAATTGAGAATAGGGTGATCGTCAGTAGTATTGAGAGACATGCCAAGCAGAACTCCAAGTTGGTCCGTCGACTGAGACAGTTTCTGTAATATTTCAGTTGGTATTGTTTCTGGTGAACTTTCCCCAGAACTAGTGTGCTGTTTTATGAATGAATGGTCCCATGATGGTTTAAAAAAAGCGTTCATATACAGTTGATTGGAAGGTTTTCGGAAAAATCTTATAAAATTAATAAAATTTGGAAAAAGTGAAACCTACGAAAAAGTGTACTGAATCGTTTGAATCAAGAGTCATTTTTTCATTTATCTTTGTCGACATCTCAAATCTTAGGCTTAGGTAAGGTTCAAAGAACTAGTTAGGTACAATGCTAAGATTTGATCAAAGTTTAAACTTGATTATCACAAAAAAAATTTTATTGATTCAAACGATTCAGTACACTTTTTCGTATCAAGTCCTTTTTGTATATCCCATTTTTAATGTTTCTCAAAAGTTTTATATCAATTTTAAGATTATATCAATCATTTCTGTGGTATTATCTCAAGGGTTGCTTGTAAAGGCGCACAACACACTAATTCTGGAGACGATGCCAAAAAATTCCGACCTTTTCGGGGAGTGCCACGTGACACCGTTACACGAATCAGCAGACTTCATCGTTTTATATCATCCGAACATTGTCTAAATATGCAAGTCTACGTCTAATATTCTAGTGTTGAAAGAAAAAGGAAAAGCAAGAAGTGAATAGAGATGGATGTGAAACAATACTTGAAGAAACTGAAAACAAGAGGAGAGGTCCGATGTGGTCGAGTAACTTCCTTCCAATTGAACAGTTCCTTGAAGGAGAACCTTCAAACTGTCAGCTTGACCAAACAGACAGAGTGTCCCTTCCCTTAATAGGGACGGAGAATGGAGGCTTAAGAAAGCAAACAAAATGAGCGCCGTGTTCCAAGAACTGAATAAGGTTTGACCCCTTCAACAGGAGAAGAAAGTGCAATTTGAATTATGAAATGTGAAAATTTGCAGTAGCTTCTAAAGAAGCATCCCGGTTTACCAGAACTCATTTTTCTGACCCTTTTACCAAAATGTAAGAACCTTTGCAAAAAGAATAGATTTAGGATTATTAAACCACTGAATCAATTAAAAAAATAAAACTGCTGTAAAATTATTCCAGAGAAAGTTTAGTTTAAATTCGTATGATGAAAAATGACATAAATTGCTAGGACAATGGCAGGAAACTACCGAAATTTACTGTAGGTTTCAAGCAAAACTGCGGTGTCCGCAGACGTCACTCAGAAAACGACGACAATAGAACGGTAGTCACATAATGGGTTGACTCCACTGTTGGTCTTCGCTTCAGTTTACGCGGTAGCCCTAATCTTTTCTGCTGAATGTTTTTAAACAAGGAGTGAAACATGTGTGTAGTGTCTAGCGGCTTGCACTAAATTTAGGTGCACCCGTCTGCTTCATAGCAATGTTAGATGAGTTGGGGTTGATTTTGAGTTCAAGATAATACAGTTAAAGAGTTACAGTAACTCAATGGTAGTATTTCACAGGAATGGTGCCTACTGTTCAAGAAATACCGAGGTCTGGGTTGGAATTCAAATTTTCGACTATATCGGAATAATAGATCTGGTCTAGGTGTAATAATGACGATGAATTGATTTCTGTACATTTCAATGAAAAAAATTCTCAGAAATTTGAAAATACAGAGAAATACACTAAAGTAAGGAAGAGGGAGGGAATCAGATCGAGTTATAGACAAAAAAAAACTTAGTTTCTCTGTTTTCTGATGATTCTAACGACTGTCTAACACTCAATTGCGCGAATTCTTGTTCGAAAGTTACCGAGAATAGTGTTAAGGTAAATTCTAATTGTGGATGTTACCAAAGCATAGAATAAGCTACAAAAGGACTCAAATCAGTGGCGGTGTATATCGAAGCTAAATCAAGGAAGCATGAACAGTTGGTTGTAGTACTTGACTCTATTCCATCACCTAATTGTGTCGAGCACCTCCTGTTTTGGCAGAGATGTGAATACATAATAAACTGCGGTCAAGGAAAAATGGAAGAGAGGAAAAACTGGTGTTGATCTGTCGGCAAGAAAACTCTTTCTGCGAAAATTGACGGATGGAGATAATCCCGAGAATAATAGGTTACATGTCGGAAACGACACATTCTTCCGCTTTATTCTGATGAGAAACTGCTAGAGACCAGAGATGTCTTCCAAAAAAATATATGAAGAAGTCTACTTTTGGAGTACATCAACTCAGACCATCCGAAGTTTGCATAAAATGCGTAAAACGACCAGTTTCTACATACATTCTTCTTAAATACCAAAACACATAAGTCGCTAGAAGCATGGCCGTTTTCAAACTCGCTCTAATCTCAATTTTGCAGAATGAGTACGGTAGGCCTACCATAGGGTCGGGACTCTCACAACGAACAGTTAAATCTTTGTGGGTTTAAATTATTATTCTTACTTTCAGTCCATTGAAATTAAAGGCTCGTTACGTAAATCGTTCTTGTATTTCAAGGCAAAACTGCTACGGTACTAAGAACCCGATTTACGAAGACCAGACTTTTTTACAGGTAGAGGAAGCTATGTGCAAAAGAGAAGCAAATGCAGGAGATAGGTCGAATATATGGAATTTTTGTTGCGGGATGAGTTTGAGTACGTTACAGGCTCTTTCTTGAGACATTTTGCCCTTTCCAACCAGCGGCGGGTCCGCGACTGATTGAGGTCACTCAACTTGAATCACAATATACCGATAGAAGCAATTCAAAGATCAAACGAGAATTCTTGCCACTCGATAGCGAAATCTTTCCATGTCTTTCTAAAATTTTAAAGAGGGTCCGTAACTCGTACGAGTCTCGTATTTATGATTGACTGAACATGATATTATTAGATTCAGCCATGTTTGAATACAACCAAACCTTTACTTGTCATTGTTATCCACAATCATCACCTTCTTGCAAAACTTGGTTCTAGCTTGAAATAGATGTTCAACTCCAAAGACACTTCCTCTATATTACTGCCAAACCACATGTGGCGTAAATCATCAAAGATCTCCTAACCTCACTTGAATGGAATAGTTTCGGATCCGCCAGATCGTCACACATTTCAAAAAAAAAACTCAAAAAGATGTCAAAATAAGGTTGATCTTTTTTTTCAAGTGGAGAAAGTACAATTTTGAGAGAAAAGGCACACGATTTCACAGAAAAATGAGATAGTAACGAATTTTTCATATTCATCATTGTCGTTTTGACAGAGCTCAAGAATTGATAATTTCGTGGAAGAGAGGTTTTGCAAATAGTCAAGGAAGAAGTTGAAATGTACCTATGAATATTAATTTGTTTCAAATCGCAACTAATATGAGGGAGGTGTTGAAACCGGTTGTATGGGATTTTTTGCATACGAACAGGTAAAGATTGTGATAAGTGCCAGAGAAAAAGAACGATTTTGAGTGTTGAACGGAGTAAATTGTGAACCATGGGTGAAGTTACTAAAAACAGGACTTGTTTCCCACAGAGAGAGAGAGAGAGAGAGAGAAAAAATTGATGGGATAGTGAACAATTTTCACCTTGCACAGTTTTGATTCACATACGTTTTTCTGTTACTCGAGATCAGAAACTGATAGGTCATGATTTTTAGCATGAAATTTTGAAGCAGCTGACGTTTTGAGGAAGCAAATTCTTCCCGGACATACTTTTTTCTTTTTCTCTCTCTCTCTCTCTCTCTCTCTCTCTCTTTCTCTCTCTCTCTCTCTCTCTCTCTCTCTCTCTCTCTCTCTCTCGCCCCTTTC